>OX637535.1:63397641-63997641 GCA_951800035.1 Linnaemya tessellans | reverse complement strand
AACCGTCAAAGTTAGGCTTGGTGAGTTTTGTATATTCATCAACAACAACATATATTCATGGTCCAATGGAAAAGTGTATGCTGATTCCGTAAATAATGCTGAATATCTGAAAAGTAGTTTATTAAAATGTAGTTCTGTGATTGAGGTCGCAGTTAAAAACAACATAAAAACAGTAAATAATAGTATAAATAATGAAAATTCTTTAATTGCTCAATAACAAGTCAATTTATGCCATTTAGTTTCATATAATGTGTCAAATTTAGAAAAAACACTAAAGTTCAGTAAATTTATAACATATATCAACAATTTCGATGAATTTTTTCTATTTGAAACCCATGTAACAGCTGACAGACAGCACTTGTTTTCGTCATATTTTACTAATTATTGCATTCATTGGATTGCAGCTACAAAAACACATAGTGCTGGACGTGCCAGTGGGGGCTGTTTATATGGTTTCAGAAAAAATCTGAAGGGTACATATACTTTTAAATTTCTGAACATTGCTAATAATACGGTACTAAGCGCCAAATTTGATGAGAATATATTTTACTTTATTCCAAGATATTTAAACTGTGCAAATTGGAAATATGAGTTTGAAAAGTTTGAAGAATTTTTACAGGAATTTGATTCGACAAATTTCTGTATAGTGGGGGACTTAAATGCGAGAATTGCAGATAGTCAAGTTCTGGATGGTAATTTTTTGACAGATTTTCCACATATTAAGAAGCTCAGATTTTCGAAGGATAAAGAAATGAATGCGCAAGGTAAAAAATTGTTAAATCTGATTGAAGATATCGGTGGTATTGTGCTTAATGGTAGAACTAGTAACGATGCTCTAGGGGAATACAGCTTTTGTGGGGTTATGGGGAGCTCTGTCATTGATTACTCTATTTGTTCATTTAATTTTCTAAAATATGTTGACGAGTTCTTTATTGCTTCCAAACCATACTCTGACCACATGCCTCTTTGCTTAAAAATAAAATCACTGTGTCGTGGGGCTGATGTGAGTAAAAATGTCTCTGTTCAAAGACTACGCTGGTACAACAAATTTTATGCTAGATATAGAGACAATCTATCTCTACTTGCTAGTTATGTAGATCTGCAGTCAAAAGATACAGTTGATGAATTAGTCTCAAATCTCTATGATAAAATAAAGTTGGCTAATGTCACTGGAGTTAAAAAATGCATTTTCGAACCTAAGCAAAAGTGGTTCGACTGGAAATGTTCCCGTGCTAGAAAACATATGCTTAAGATGCTTAAGCATTATAGAAAGAATCACAATACTGTTAATAAGTCTCGTTATTTTACATCCAGAGCTCGCTTTTTAAGAATATGTAAAGAGAAAAAATTAGATTTGTATAATAAATACATAGAACAGTTGAATATGGTGAAATGTAGCAGAGAGTGGTGGAAGCTATCCAACTCTTTGAGATCGCGTTCCTATACTGTAAAAGGCTCATTAAATGCTGACGATTTTCGTTCTCACTTTAGCAATTTATACCGAACAAATGTTGATTCTCCGACTATTAACTGGTCTATGCCATATATTATTGATGCAGTTTTAGACTCTCCCATTGAAATGTGTGAAATTACATCCGTTATTAAAGCTCTTAAGGATAATAAAGCTCCTGGTCAAGATGGAATATGCTATGAATATTATAAAAATGCTCCAAATTCTTTTATCATTGAAATTTTATCGGTCTTTAACAAAATATTTCTTCAGGAAAAAATACCATCCAGCTTCCAAAAGTCGATACTGATTCCTATTTTCAAAAAAGGTGATCCTAATCTACCTTCAAACTACCGTGGTTTATCGCTGATTGACACCCAATGCAAAATATTTAATAACATTATACTAAATCGTTTAGCAGATTGGATCGAGCACAATGGGATTTTGAGTGAGTTTCAAGCCGGTTTCATAAAGAATTATTCAACCATTGACAACATATTTAATCTCGTCAATATTGTGTATCTTAACAGAAATAACAACAAAAACACGTACGCCTTCTTTGTTGATTTTTCATGTGCGTTTGACACAATTCCACGTAATGGTTTATTTTACAAGCTTTCCTCTCTTGGCTTATCTTCTAAAACAATAAGGTTGTTACAACGCTTGTATCAAAATAATGAAAGTTATGTCTGGGATGGGAACTCTTATTCAGATCCTTTCATCGTCGAAATAGGCGTTAAACAAGGTTGTATATTAAGCCCTCTGTTATTCTCCTTATATATCAATGATTTGGCTGCTGAGCTTCCTGGAGGAGTTAATGTTGCTGGCGTCAATGTAAAAATACTGCTTTACGCAGACGATCTGGTTATTTTATCAGATAATCCAACGGAATTACAAAATATGATTACTTGTTTATATAATTATTGTTTAATGTGGGGCTTGCAAGCGAATCTAGATAAATCCAAAATAGTTGTATTTCGCTCAGGTACAAGAATTCCTTCAAGCTTAAACAGGACTTTTGGTAGAGATAACATTGAAATCGTTAATAGCTATAAATATCTCGGAGTCGACATCACATATAATCTCTCCTTTAGAAAGCACTTGGGTAATAAATTAGCTACCTCAAAATTGGCGATTAACTCTACTTGGTTGAAATATATAAATAATCCACAGATTTCGCAGTATAATAAACTTAAAATATTCCAAGCAGCTTCTAGATCTATTATGTTTTATGCAGCTCAAGTTTGGGGCTATATAAAGTATGAAGAGGTTGAAAAATTATTCAGATTTTTTATATAGAAGATGCTATACCTACCGAACGCAACACCAAATTATATGCTGTATATAGAAACAAACCTAGACTCACTATATGTATCTACCTTAAAGCTTCATCTTTGTTACATTAATAAAGTAAACAAGTAAAAACGTTATATTCGACCGGGTCGAATCTTAAATACCCTCCAAATATTTAGTAAGTGAATTTGAAATGTTTAACTTGGTGGGACAGAGTTCCTTTATATAATATCGTACGTCAACGCCCACTAAAGGGGGCGGGGTTCAAATATATACAATATCATGTTTTCCACAGACGAACGTATGGGCATTGCTAGACCGTCTTAGACTTCATCACAATTCTCTTTGGAGGGTATAGGAACTGTATTTTGGCGGGGTCGCTCTAGCAAGGGCTGTGGGGAAAACATTTCACCTTTGTCATAAAACTCTAAAAATAAATGTTTGGGATAATTATATACAAAATTAAAATTTCTTTTTTTTGATAGGGTCATTTAGCGGGCAAAGGGGGAGGAGGGGGTAGGGCAGCAACAGGCAGTCATAAAACTCTAAAGATAAATGCTTGGGATGATTATATAAAAAATTTAAAAAAAAAAAAATTTTTTGGCAGGGTCATTTAGGGGGCAAAGGAAGAGGGGAGGGGGGTAGGACATAAATCGGCAGTCATAAAACTCTAAAGATAAATGCTTGGGATGATTATATACAAAATTTTAAAAAAAAATTTTTTTTTGGTGGGGTCATTTAGGGGGCAAAGGAAGAGGGGGGGGGGGGGGTGTAGGGCAGAAATCGGCAGTCATAAAACTCTAAAGATAAATGCTTGGGATGATTATATATAAAATTTAAATAGAAAAATTTTTTTTTGGTAGGGTCATTTAAGGGGAAAAGGAAGAGGAGGGGGGGAGGGGGGTAGGGCAGAAATCGGCAGTCATAAAACTCTAAAGATAAATGTTTGGGATGATTATATAAAATATTTAAAAAAAATTTTTTTTTTTTGGTAGGGTCATTTAGGTGGCGAAGGGGAAGGAGGGGGTAGGGCAGAGTAGTACCAGGTTTCGTCTCAGCTTCGTCATTAAAGCTTAAAAGTGTTATTTTTAAGGAATATAGGCTTAAGTAAAACCATTTGTAAAATTTTTATGCTATTTTTGCCTATAATAACGCCCACTGAAGTGGGCGGGGTCAAAAAATATTTTAATTTTATTTAATGGCTTCAAGTTTAAGGCTTTGGACCGTATTTGACATAAAAATATATCATTTGCTTAACAAAATAACCAAAAAACTTTAAAAATTATGTTGTTTTTTCTGGGTTGGTTTAGTTCTTCTTAGGGGAACTTTTTTCCCTCTTGCCCGATAGCCCATCTTCGAACTTAGCCTGCTCTAAGTTTTGAAATATATTTATGCCAAATTTCAAGAGTCTAGCTCTTTTCGTTTGGACTGAATCGTGATTTCCACAGACGGACGGACGGACGGACATGCTCAGTTCGTCTTAGATTTCATCACTGATCAAGAATATATATACTTTGTGGGGTCTGAGATGGATATTTCGATGCGTTACAAACGGAATGACAAAGTGAATATACCCTCCAAATTCTTTTTTGGAGGGTATAAAAATATGACGCCGCACAGATTACCTCGCATTTTAGCATTAAAAGTCATTGAACAGAACTTATATTGGGCTAAAGAATGTGAAAACCTTTGTCGAAATAAACAATTTTCTCCCGATAGCAATATGCTGTGTAGACAATGGAGAGCTTTACTGAACCATTTAAAAATCAAAGAACGTAGTGTTTATGTGCAAAATGCAAAAAGTTCGCAATTTCATGATCTGTATGACAGACTAGATTACAATATTTCATCATTTTACACTTCAAACTTTTCACCTCGAGTAGTCAGTTTAATAATTAAAGCCAGAGGCGGCTTATTAAACCTTAATGCTAGATCTTTCAGAAACAATACGGCTGGTATTTGTACATTATGTAATTTAGATGCATCGGAAAATACAACACACTTTCTTGGTGTTTGTCCTGTATACAAAGTATTTAGAGTGCAATATTTTGGTAAAACTATACTAAATGAAAATGAGATTATATGTTTACTTAATGGCTTAAATTTTTATTCTCTTTATAAATACATTGATGTTTGTTTAAATTATAGAAAACTGATTTTGAATGAATTCATTTTTTAAGATTTTTCCTTTCGTGCAAATATAAACATACATATAATTTTTATTAGAAAATTTTTATTTTTATTTAATTTTCTTTTTTTCTTTTATGAAAATATCATATGTATATATACATATATATGTAGATATGTATATATACATATATAAGATATTGGAATTGTGCCAATCTGGCTCACAACTTTAAGTTATGCCATATATAGATTAGATGTTAATCATTGTATGTATATGAATTAAAATTTCTATATTCTGAATCTATTAATAAATAATAATAATAATAAATGAATTTGTTCAAATTCTATTTTTATTAATTTATATTAAGATTGGAATATTAAGAATATTTTTCAATAATCATCAAACCAGCAGAACGGATCAGTACTGATTTCGAGGCCGCTACGCCATCTCATCAGCGTTCTTTGTTCAATTTTTCCACTTTTGCAAGTGGTGCTAGTTAGTAGGAATATCAACTATTTAACCAATATTTTAACGAAAATTGAATATGACAAGTTATCACATTCATATTTTTTTAAGTTATTACATTTGGTTAGTACGAAATTCCCCAACCCTGACGATTAATATTCCCAATATTCCATGTATCTCTTTCGCTTTTTCCAGAGCCATCGGCTGCTGATAACTAAAGCTTCTTTGTTATTTATGTTCAAGTAATTGAATTTAGTTGTCAATTTACAATGAACAAGTGCGCGTGCCCCCGCAATGTTTTAAATTATGTATGAATTTTTATTAGTCGAACTTTCTTATGTAAATTGTTAATTTTATCAGCGGGCTTAAGTTCGAATCTGCAAGACTGCAAACCATTTTTTATTATTTTATTAATAAATGAATTTGTTCAAACTCTATTTTTATTAATTTATATTAAGATTGGAATATTAAGAATATTTTTCAATAATCATCAAACCAGCAGAACGGATCAGTAGTGATTTCGAGGACGCTACGCCATCTCATCAGCGTTCTTTTTTTTCAATTTTTCCACTTTTGCAAGTGGTGCTAGTTAGTAGGAATATCAACTATTTAACCAATATTTTAACGAATTGGAATTTTTAATACCAATTTAATTCTTAGCGAAGTATAAAATATGTTTAATTCAGTTAGAAAAACTAAAATTGGGAATTTATGTGGGTACTTTCATGTACCAAAAAATTTCGATTTTCCAACCCTGGTACCGAATTTTTAATTTTTTAATACTAATTTAATTTTTTCTGATATATAAAATATGTTTAATTCACTAAAAACACAAAACTTGGAATTTCCGTGGGTAATTTTATGTACCAAAAATATCTCGATTTTCCAACTCTGGAAGGGAATTTTTATTTTTTTACCAATGCAACTCTTAATGAGGCATGAAATAGTTTTATTTAAGAAAAACTTAATATTTGTAACCCTGACAGTAAAATTTTAATTTTTTGTATTGATCTTATTTTACTTGATTAGCTACTGGCCTACCGTGTTTATGCAAATAAAAATTCAATTTTTATCCCATATTTGTCCCAACGTTTCGTGAATTGTATGTTCACTTTTTCAAGGGATTTTCGTCTATTTAATAAAAAGATATATCAAATATTTTTCAAAATACATTAACAATTGTTGTAGTGACGTGACTTACATGTATTATATATAAAAGTTACATTGAATAAAGTTTTTTTAAACATTTTTTAAATTTGTTTCCAAATATGCACGGGTTTGAATAAATCACAGATGTTTTTTTATTGCGAATTTGTAACTTGCGCTTAAGTTATCGGTATCCTCTTTGATGTTTATTTTTTGTTGAATTCTTAAACTTTCTGTTGTGTACATTTTCTTGGTGTTGTTTAGTTTATCCAATATTCGTATATTGTCAAAGTCTGGCTTATGTTGTGTTTGTATTACGTGTTTTGAGCAGGGACCGGAAATAGAGTTATTTTTCAATTTTTGAAGAAATAAATCATACATAAATGAACATCGTAGAAAACTTTTAATTACACCATCATGATTTTTAGGCGAAATGCATCCAACATATTGCATGATTTTTAAATTTTTGATTTTTATTTTAACAATCAAAAGTAAGAGTTATTTTTGATATTTATTTTTTTAAATGAAAAATAAGAGTTATTTTTGATTTATATTTTTTTAAATGAAGAATAAGAGTTATTTTTGATTTTTATTTTTTTAAATGAAAAAAAAAAGTTATATTTGATTTTTATATTTTTAAATGAAAAATAAAAGACGAACGTATGGGCATTGCTAGACCGTCTTAGACTTCATCACAATTCTCTTTGGAGGGTATAGGAACTGTATTTTGGCGGGGTCGCTCTAGCAAGGGCTGTGGGGAAAACATTTCACCTTTGTCATAAAACTCTAAAAATAAATGTTTGGGATAATTATATACAAAATTAAAATTTCTTTTTTTTGATAGGGTCATTTAGCGGGCAAAGGGGGAGGAGGGGGTAGGGCAGCAACAGGCAGTCATAAAACTCTAAAGATAAATGCTTGGGATGATTATATAAAAAATTTAAAAAAGAAAAATTTTTTTGGCAGGGTCATTTAGGGGGCAAAGGAAGAGGGGAGGGGGGTAGGACATAAATCGGCAGTCATAAAACTCTAAAGATAAATGCTTGGGATGATTATATACAAAATTTAAAAAAAAAATTTTTTTTTGGTGGGGTCATTTAGGGGGCAAAGGAAGAGGGGGGGGGGGGGGTGTAGGGCAGAAATCGGCAGTCATAAAACTCTAAAGATAAATGCTTGGGATGATTATATATAAAATTTAAATAGAAAAATTTTTTTTTGGTAGGGTCATTTAAGGGGAAAAGGAAGAGGAGGGGGGGAGGGGGGTAGGGCAGAAATCGGCAGTCATAAAACTCTAAAGATAAATGTTTGGGATGATTATATAAAATATTTAAAAAAAATTTTTTTTTTTTGGTAGGGTCATTTAGGTGGCGAAGGGGAAGGAGGGGGTAGGGCAGAGTAGTACCAGGTTTCGTCTCAGCTTCGTCATTAAAGCTTAAAAGTGTTATTTTTAAGGAATATAGGCTTAAGTAAAACCATTTGTAAAATTTTTATGCTATTTTTGCCTATAATAACGCCCACTGAAGTGGGCGGGGTCAAAAAATATTTTAATTTTATTTAATGGCTTCAAGTTTAAGGCTTTGGACCGTATTTGACATAAAAATATATCATTTGCTTAACAAAATAACCAAAAAACTTTAAAAATTATGTTGTTTTTTCTGGGTTGGTTTAGTTCTTCTTAGGGGAACTTTTTTCCCTCTTGCCCGATAGCCCATCTTCGAACTTAGCCTGCTCTAAGTTTTGAAATATATTTATGCCAAATTTCAAGAGTCTAGCTCTTTTCGTTTGGACTGAATCGTGATTTCCACAGACGGACGGACGGACGGACGGACATGCTCAGTTCGTCTTAGATTTCATCACTGATCAAGAATATATATACTTTGTGGGGTCTGAGATGGATATTTCGATGCGTTACAAACGGAATGACAAAGTGAATATACCCTCCAAATTCTTTTTTGGAGGGTATAAAAATATGACGCCGCACAGATTACCTCGCATTTTAGCATTAAAAGTCATTGAACAGAACTTATATTGGGCTAAAGAATGTGAAAACCTTTGTCGAAATAAACAATTTTCTCCCGATAGCAATATGCTGTGTAGACAATGGAGAGCTTTACTAAACCATTTAAAAATCAAAGAACGTAGTGTTTATGTGCAAAATGCAAAAAGTTCGCAATTTCATGATCTGTATGACAGACTAGATTACAATATTTCATCATTTTACACTTCAAACTTTTCACCTCTCGAGTAGTCAGTTTAATAATTAAAGCCAGAGGCGGCTTATTAAACCTTAATGCTAGATCTTTCAGAAACAATACGGCTGGTATTTGTACATTATGTAATTTAGATGCATCGGAAAATACAACACACTTTCTTGGTGTTTGTCCTGTATACAAAGTATTTAGAGTGCAATATTTTGGTAAAACTATACTAAATGAAAATGAGATTATATGTTTACTTAATGGCTTAAATTTTTATTCTCTTTATAAATACATTGATGTTTGTTTAAATTATAGAAAACTGATTTTGAATGAATTCATTTTTTAAGATTTTTCCTTTCGTGCAAATATAAACATACATATAATTTTTATTAGAAAATTTTTATTTTTATTTAATTTTCTTTTTTTCTTTTATGAAAATATCATATGTATATATACATATATATGTAGATATGTATATATACATATATAAGATATTGGAATTGTGCCAATCTGGCTCACAACTTTAAGTTATGCCATATATAGATTAGATGTTAATCATTGTATGTATATGAATTAAAATTTCTATATTCTGAATCTATTAATAAATAATAATAATAATAAATGAATTTGTTCAAATTCTATTTTTATTAATTTATATTAAGATTGGAATATTAAGAATATTTTTCAATAATCATCAAACCAGCAGAACGGATCAGTACTGATTTCGAGGCCGCTACGCCATCTCATCAGCGTTCTTTGTTCAATTTTTCCACTTTTGCAAGTGGTGCTAGTTAGTAGGAATATCAACTATTTAACCAATATTTTAACGAAAATTGAATATGACAAGTTATCACATTCATATTTTTTTAAGTTATTACATTTGGTTAGTACGAAATTCCCCAACCCTGACGATTAATATTCCCAATATTCCATGTATCTCTTTCGCTTTTTCCAGAGCCATCGGCTGCTGATAACTAAAGCTTCTTTGTTATTTATGTTCAAGTAATTGAATTTAGTTGTCAATTTACAATGAACAAGCGCGCGTGCCCCCGCAATGTTTTAAATTATGTATGAATTTTTATTAGTCGAACTTTCTTATGTAAATTGTTAATTTTATCAGCGGGCTTAAGTTCGAATCTGCAAGACTGCAAACCATTTTTTATTATTTTATTAATAAATGAATTTGTTCAAACTCTATTTTTATTAATTTATATTAAGATTGGAATATTAAGAATATTTTTCAATAATCATCAAACCAGCAGAACGGATCAGTAGTGATTTCGAGGACGCTACGCCATCTCATCAGCGTTCTTTTTTTTCAATTTTTCCACTTTTGCAAGTGGTGCTAGTTAGTAGGAATATCAACTATTTAACCAATATTTTAACGAATTGGAATTTTTAATACCAATTTAATTCTTAGCGAAGTATAAAATATGTTTAATTCAGTTAGAAAAACTAAAATTGGGAATTTATGTGGGTACTTTCATGTACCAAAAAATTTCGATTTTCCAACCCTGGTACCGAATTTTTAATTTTTTAATACTAATTTAATTTTTTCTGATATATAAAATATGTTTAATTCACTAAAAACACAAAACTTGGAATTTCCGTGGGTAATTTTATGTACCAAAAATATCTCGATTTTCCAACTCTGGAAGGGAATTTTTATTTTTTTACCAATGCAACTCTTAATGAGGCATGAAATAGTTTTATTTAAGAAAAACTTAATATTTGTAACCCTGACAGTAAAATTTTAATTTTTTGTATTGATCTTATTTTACTTGATTAGCTACTGGCCTACCGTGTTTATGCAAATAAAAATTCAATTTTTATCCCATATTTGTCCCAACGTTTCGTGAATTGTATGTTCACTTTTTCAAGGGATTTTCGTCTATTTAATAAAAAGATATATCAAATATTTTTCAAAATACATTAACAATTGTTGTAGTGACGTGACTTACATGTATTATATATAAAAGTTACATTGAATAAAGTTTTTTTAAACATTTTTTAAATTTGTTTCCAAATATGCACGGGTTTGAATAAATCACAGATGTTTTTTTATTGCGAATTTGTAACTTGCGCTTAAGTTATCGGTATCCTCTTTGATGTTTATTTTTTGTTGAATTCTTAAACTTTCTGTTGTGTACATTTTCTTGGTGTTGTTTAGTTTATCCAATATTCGTATATTGTCAAAGTCTGGCTTATGTTGTGTTTGTATTACGTGTTTTGAGCAGGGACCGGAAATAGAGTTATTTTTCAATTTTTGAAGAAATAAATCATACATAAATGAACATCGTAGAAAACTTTTAATTACACCATCATGATTTTTAGGCGAAATGCATCCAACATATTGCATGATTTTTAAATTTTTGATTTTTATTTTAACAATCAAAAGTAAGAGTTATTTTTGATATATATTTTTTTAAATGAAAAATAAGAGTTATTTTTGATTTATATTTTTTTAAATGAAGAATAAGAGTTATTTTTGATTTTTATTTTTTTAAATGAAAAAAAAAAGTTATATTTGATTTTTATATTTTTAAATGAAAAATAAAAGTTATTTTTGATTTTTATATCAATAATAAAAATCAATTCAAAACTCTTCTTTATTTGTTGATGCCGTATGTATTATAATATGCTGCTTCATTCAAATTTCTATATGAATATAATATATTATGTGACTTATCCATTATCAGCTATAAAAACATGAATGCATAGAAATAGCTTATAAGTTTTGGCTGCCATTCAAGTCAGTGTTAAGAGGTCGTTTTCAGGTGTTCAATTTTACCATCATAATTGATTTTGAATGTTCCTCAGATAAATTATATCTCAAATCTCCCAATATTAATCTGAGTACTGAAAATGACCTTTCTACACTGACTTGAGTGGCAGGTACAGAATGAACAATTAAAGCTAATTTTCGAAGCCATGAAAACACAAACATATTACCTATGTCACGAATTTTGAATTGATTTTTATTATTGATATAAAAATATAATAATCAAAAATAACTTTTATTATTATGAATTTGAGTGATTTGATTGATGCTTTTTGTATGAAATTGGTTATCACTAATGTCTAGTACACTTTGTATAAAATTCTTTGCTGTATTTATGATTTGCGGTTTTGGTTGGGTAGTATTAAAATTCATTATTCTACCGGATGATGAATTTTTTGTATACCAGTCGAATATTATTTTATTTCCAAACTTATGTAATTTTGTGTCAAGATATGGTAATTCGCCGTCTTTTTCAATTTCTATGGTAAATTTAATTTTTGGGTGAAATTTGTTGAGTGTTTCCAGTATTTTGTCGTTGTGGTCAACGTGTACGATAGCTAAGATATCATCTACATATTTGGTTATGTATTTAATGTTAATGTTTTGAAGTTTTCATTCAGCTAGTGTTACGTCTAGTAATTTGTCTAGTTTAAAACGACGACTCAAATTGTTTTCCAATTGCTTTTTATTTAACCAATATATTATATTACAAATTCAAATAACAATTAATTCATTATTATAGTTTTTTTCGGATGGATTGAAGTAAAAATTATTCTAAAAACTAAGGTTGCTATATTCAAAATATTACAATTTCGACCAACCTGACAGAACAATTGACCTCAATTGTAGCTAGCCATAACCTCAATCCATCCCTCCACTATCAGAGGACTCATATTCAACATTGTCATGCAAGAGCTCGTGATGGACACATTTTTCAGCATCGCCTTTGTATTTCGACAGACTCTTCCCCTCTTTTTGGTTGGGGGTCAGCCATCTCTTTAGACGCGTCGAGTCCACTATACCGTGGTAAGGTATCTGTGTTACCTGATAATTATCTACGTCGCTTATTTCATAACGATCATTACCTACACACCTCCGAACCATATAGGGTCCCCGGTACTTTGGGATAAGTTTCTTTTTGACACCTGTCGTAGTATCAACATTTTTCATAACTACCCAGTCACCTACGTCAAATATCACGGGAGCCCTATGATGTTTATCAAAATAGTTTTTATTATATATCTGAGACTTTTGAATCGCAACCGCTGCGGCTGCCCTTACTGCACCTAAATCCACGCTCTCCCTTTCAGACCTTATACCCAAATGTTCGGTGATCTCATCCAAAATTTTGCCCCGTTGTTCAACCCCAAATAGCATCACACTCGGAGTTTGCCCCGTTGTACAATGAGGAGAATTATTTATGGCGAATTCCACCTGAGCCAATTTCGACACCCAGTCCGAATGGTCAATCTTCTCTGTCAACTTAGCTAACATAGCTCTCAAATCTCGATTAACCCGTTCAACTTGGCCGTTTGACTGTGGCGAAGCCACTGATACTTTTCCATGAGAAATATTACGCTCCGCCAAAAAACTAGCAAACTCAGTTGATGTAAAACAAGTACCCCGATCAGAAATTATACGTCTAGGCCTACTATAGTTTTCAAAATATTTGGAAAGGGCACAACAAGCTTCCTTAGTCCCTGGGGAATTAACCGCGTACAACTTTACAAACTTTGTAAAAGAATCTATAACCACTAGTACATGCTTTCGCTTCGAATTAATTGCAGGCAGCGGACCAAAATGGTCAATGTGCAAAGTGTCAAATGGGACCGGTTTCTTTTCAATATTGTATAAGTTGCGCTTACGAATGCTGTTAGGCTCGGAGTAATAGATACATTTTAAGCAATTACGTGTGAATTTCTTCAACTTCTCCCTCATATTAGTAAACCAGTAATGCTTTTGAATTTGATTTTGACATTTATCAATTCCTATATGGCCGAATTTTTCGTGTACTAATCTCATTATGTTCTCTTCCATTTCAGCAGGTACAAACAACTGGCTCTGACCTTGTAGACCACGTCTAAACACCAAACCATTATCCAAAAAGTAGCCGTCCACGTCCCTCTTCTCCAGTTCGTCACGCATAGTCCGTATAGTTTCATCCCGACTCTGAACAACCTGAATATTCAAGTCAACATCAGACTCATCAACAATTACAGCGACCGGCTCCCGACTCAAGGCGTCTACATGGGCCATCATCTCACCTTTCCTGTGTCGTATGTCGTAATCATAGTTCTCTAGCTCTAGGGCCCATCTCGTAATACGGTTGTTTATAACTTTCTTACTTAGAGTGAGGGCCAATGAGTTACAATCGGTAACTATAGTAAACTTGATGCCCTCTAAAAACATTCTAAACCTCCTTAATGCATATACAATAGCCAGAGTCTCCAGCTCGAAACTATTATACCTCGACTCAGCATCGGAAGCTGTTTTTGAATGATAAGCTACGGGGTGGAACTTCCCATCCTCCTGCTTCTGTAAAAGTACCGAGCCAAAACCACGCGAGCTAGCATCTGTATGTAGCTCAGTATCCCGGAAAGGACTGAACACTGATAGCACGGGAGGCCTAGTTAACATGTCTCTTAAATTATAAAATGCCTCAGTACAAGAGTCCGTCCATTTAAAAGTACTATCCTTCTTGGTATGGTCAGTAAGTGGCTTAGCTATTCTTGAAAAATTCTGTACAAAACGTCGGAAATAAGAGAATAACCCCAAACACCGCTGTATATCTTTATTATTTGTAGGAATCGGGTAGTTCTGAATTGCCCTTATGTGGTCATTATTTCGGTTGAATCCCCTTCTCGTTCACACGATAACCTAAATAATCAAGTTCCCGATAACCAAATTTGCATTTCGCTAGATTCAATTTCAGTTCATACTTTCCTAATAATAGTAAAACCTCACGTAAAATCTTCACATGTTCGTCCAAAGTCTTAGTTGCTACCATTATGTCATCCATATACACCACAATCCTACCGCTATCCACCAAGTCCTTCAGTACCAGACCCATAAATCTTTGAAATACCGCAGGGGCGTTTTTCAAACCAAACGGCATGTAACAATATTCATATTGACCAAAAGGTGTTACAAATGCCGTATACGGTATTGACTCCTCGTGAACGCGAACCTGATGAAAACCGTCCTTAAGATCTAATGTACTAAAGTAACACTTATCTCCCAAATATTCAAGACAATCCTCTATTACTGGCAACGGAAAATTATCTCTCAACGTAATCTTATTTAAAGCGCGATAATCAATACACATACGGAACGTTCCATTCCTTTTCTTTGCCAATACTATAGGTGAAGCATAAGGAGACTCGCTGGGTCTTATTATGCCTCGCCGCAATAAGTCAGCAAGCGTTTCCTTTACCTCTATGCGCTCCCGGTAAGACAATCGCCGAGGGGCACTATATATAGGTGTGTCATTATTTAGCCGTATTCTCATAGAGTAGTCCATTTCCACTTGACTACTACCCTTCGTTCTCAAATAACATTCCCTTATCAAATCCCGAATAACATTTTCGTCATGAAATAAATCTATATTAACATCTATTTCACTGTCCTTTACCATATCTGATATACCAACAGACCCCAATAATCTTTCTGTCATAAAATCCACCTCTTGGGTGAGTGAACCATTCGAGGTGCCAACATTAGTACTTTTAGTGTGTGATAATTTGTCCAAATCTCGATGTAAGTTACCCGGAAAATGGTGGGGTAGACCTACTCCGCTATATCTATCAAAGATGACTGGAATCCGAGGTGTCCTCAAAAGGTTAAAAGACATAAGTGTATCTAAAGCATGATTATTAAATTCATTTTCTCTTTCATTATTTAAATTCAAAAGTGTACTCTTGTCATATATATTTTTTATTTTGCAAAGCTTCATATTAAATTTCGCCAATAAGTCCCTACCAATCAAGAATGGAACAACCGCCTCTTCATCAGGTAGTACAAGGAAATCATTCATTACTTCCCGTTTACAAAAATGCACCTTACAATTCACAAAACCAAATGCATTAATTTTATTTTTTCCTACTCCACGAAATGATGAGACGGTCTTTTCACTATTGATAGCAAAAGGGACCAAAGATCTCCGTACACAACTAATTGGGCTACCGGTATCAAAAAGAGAAACATAGGACTTTAGCTCAGTACACTTATCTCCGTTAACAAAGGCGACACTTACCGTTTGATATGCCCCAAATGTTTCTACCCCGTTCACATCATCCTCAACGATAGTTGCGGCAATGCGATTCCTCTTTGGACAATTTTGGCGGTAATGTCCCACTTCACCACAGTAGAAACAGGAATTCATCGGACGACTTGGCTTTGGGCATTTGCTCTGGTAATGTCCCATTTTCGAGCAGTTGTAGCATCGCACTGCTTCTTCATCGAATTTTGTAGCAGTGTTTGGAGTGGTGACATCAGTCTTTACTTTTGCAGCTTGCTTATACCCAACGTTAGATTTTTGTGGTGTTTCAGCAACATGCCGACGGCGTTGTTCAAAACGATCCAGTCTGCGTATGAGATCGTCCATTGAATTAGCACCATATAACATTGTGGAGTGGTGGCCAACTTCTGAAAGCCCGTCAATAATCAAGTCCACTAACTCCAGTTCTTCAATAGTTGACTTATTTGCGATTGTCTGCATTGCAATTAAATAAGTCAGGGAAGATTCAGTTGACTGTAACTTCCGTGTTTGAAGCTGGCGGTATACCTCCCGTCGGGTTATGGTTCGCTTGAATAATTTCAACAAACTCGCTTTTATGATCCTATATTCCATTGAACCCAAATTAAATATATGGCTCTTGGCAGTCCCTATGAGGCGGCGTCGTAAGCCAAGACACTTCTCTTTGTCTGTGTAACAGCACAATTCGGCATACTCTTCAAACTGCTGGAACCGTTTATCTATATCATAATTGTCGTCACCACTGAATGACGGCAATACTGCATCAATTTCAGTTAAATCAATGTGACGTCGATGCGTTATTTCTTTTTCTTTTGAATTTGCTTCTATTATACGGATTTCCTCCTGAGTTCGCAGCAGCTGTAGACGCAGTTGCTGAATCCTGAGTTCTGATTCTATCGAATCAATAGGACTGGCAGTCGTATAAGTTGTGCCTGCATTATATGGAATAAAACTTCCCGCGCCCGTGGATGCTGAACTAGAAGTGTGAACTAGAGGTGCAACATGATACATTGTAGTTGCTATAGATTGCCCTGCAGAAACAGCAGATCTAGCCATTACGCGTGGCACCATAGGGGATGAAGCAGAAAAACCTTCCATATTTAACGTTTGGGCCGCAGAAGTCAGAGATAAAGGCATTGAAGTGGCAGTTTGACCTGTTACAACCGGTACTAGGGCAGCAGTTCTATCCAAAGGTATTGAGACGCCCGATACAGCAGAATTTTTCCCAGACGTCGTCAACGGTGTACTAACGGTAGAATCAGATGCGGCAGTTTGGCTTGTTGCAGCTAGCATTGAGATAACAGTTTCCATACCTGGAGGAGGCATTTCACCAGCTAATTCAACGTAATCGTATTCAGGCAATAGCAACGGTGCGGTCACAGAAACTCCCGTGGTTGCCATAGCTGCATCAGGAATTTCTCCCTCGCATATATTATCAGCATGCTGACTGATATGTAATTGCTCATGAATCGTTCGTAGTTGTGCTATCGTAGCCGTTGGTGGAAATTCTATACCTTTTTCAAGAAGATCCTCCACGATCTGTTGCCTTGTTAGTCGCATGTCCATTTCCTCTAAAAATGTGTACTGTTCAAGAGATTACGTATAGACCCCACACCTGAATTTTAAAACGACGACTCAAATTGTTTTCCAATTGCTTTTTATTTAACCAATATATTATATTACAAATTCAAATAACAATTAATTCATTATTATAGTTTTTTTCGGATGGATTGAAGTAAAAATTATTCTAAAAACTAAGGTTGCTATATTCAAAATATTAGACTAGTATGATATCTGCGATTGTGGCATGCATTGTCATGCCGAAGATTTAGCTATATACGTCCTTTTCTTATATGAAGTAATTGTTGTCGTATAGACAGATTTTGAGGATTTCTAAAAATTTTGAACGTGGAATTGAAGTTTTTTCTTTAATATAATCCCATTTATCATTTATGTTGCGTAAGGCAGTACTTATTGGAATGTTTGTAAAGAGAGAAACTACGTTAAAAGAAACTATCAGATCATTTTCCTCCAGGTTTATAGTTTGAAGTTGATTTTTCAGTCGAAAGGAATTCTTCACATTGTATTCCGTTGAGATTATATGTTTAAGAATTTTTCTTATGTATTTACTAAATTGATAACACGGGAGATATATTGATGAGACTATAGGTCGTAAGGGCATGTTGTCTTTATGTATCTTGGGAGACCATAAATTCTTGGAGCATTGCCTGCGGCACAAGCTAGTTTGCATTTTTGCCAACTGTCTATATATGTACTCCTTTTTGTATAATTCCATTATTATTTTATTGTTATTTTTAATTAGTGCTGTTGTCGGGTCCGTTCTTATTATCCTATATGTTGCTTTATCTTCCAGTAAATTTCGCATTTTAGAGTTGTATTCTTCTTTGTACAGCGCACTTGTTTTGTTTCCCTTGTCTGCCTGAGTTATTACGCTCTCCTTATGTGTCCTCAGAAATTTTTGTGTTTTCTCAAAAATGGCTAAAATCAGTTTCTCTCTAGGATTGTTTTTTATATATCTTGTAAAAAAAGTTAACATATTTGCTAGACTGGTTCTTATCATCTCCTTTTCTTCATATATGTTGTCATCTAGTTTTTGTATACACTCCTCAACATCCGCTATAATCTCCAGTGGTGAAAAATTTTTTCTATTGATGGGTAAAGCAAATTTCTTTCTCAAGGATAAAAGCCATTGGATTTCCCAAGGGATTTCTATATTTGTACTATTTTTAAACCATTATGGATTGAATATTAGTCCTTCCTTGCTGAAAAATTCGGCTTCAAGTGTATTTAATTTATTAATTTGTTTTTCCTTTTTATTCTCTGTTATATGCTCGGCCCTTTCGCTCTGGCTTTTGATAAATTGCTCAAAATCCTGTGTTGAAATAAAATGTTGTATGCCTATTTTTAGATGGTGTAAATTTCCTTTTAATTAGTTTTAAATCTGTATTAGTTTGTGATATTTCAAGATTAAGTATTTTTGTGTGAAAAAGATGTTCTATTTTGTTTAATTGAATTTTTATTTTTCGGCATTGAAAAAGGTTTGTTACTTTTGCTGTTGAGTATTTTGTGTGATTGGGAATAATACCAAATGTCCTGCATGTTAGTAGAAACTTAAGCTGTTGTTGTTTGTGTACTAATCTTTTCACCTCATTACTGTATTCTTTCATAGCCCTGCATATCTCATCGTCGTATTTATATGTTATGCGTTTGAAAAAGTTTTTCATGTTTATGTATTATATGTATACAGAATGTTGAATATTCAATTTTAATAAATTTTAATTTTTTATTTTTTACCAATGCAACTCTTCGTGGGGTATAAAGTAGTGTTATTTAAGAAAAATTTACAACTCTGAACTATTTTGGTCACCTTCATGAACTACAAAATCTTGCACTTGTCCAACCCTGCATTCGAAACTTTGATTTTGTTTAAAATATTTTATACCAATTTTGTTCTTCCTAAAATATGAAATAGTTTTAGTTAGAAAAAAAAACGTCAATTGCTCTTTGGATACTTTTATGTATAAAAATAAATTCAATTTCCCAACCCTGGAAGCGAAATTTTAATTTTAAAATTTTTTTTTTGTCAATGCAAATCTTCATGAGGTATAAAGTAGTTTTGTTTAAGAAAAACTCAAATTTTGTAACCATTTTGGTTATTACATGTACCACAAAATATTGCATCAACCAAAAAACCCTGGAAGCGAAATTTAATTTTGTTGTTGTTTATTTTTATCAGTGCAACGCTTCATGAGATATAAAGTAGTTTTATTTAAGAAAAATTTTTTAATTTTCAACCATTTTGGTCACTTTCATGTACCATAAAATATTGCACTTGTCCAACCCTGGATGCGAAATTTTATTTTTTATATTTGAATTTTTGATACCAATTTTGTTCTTCCTAAAATATAAAACAGAAAAAAACGACGTCAGTTGCCTCTTTGGTTACTTTTATGTACAAAAAAAAAAAAAAATTTCCCACCTCTGGAAGCAAAATTTGAATTTAAATTTGTTTTTTTTTTTGCCAATGCAAATCCTCATGACGTATAAAGAGGTTTTGTTAACGAACAATTTAAAATTTTTAACTTATGTATTATTTTTAAAACATTGCGGGGGCACGCGCACTTGTTCATTGTAAATTGACAACTAAATTCAATTACTTGAACATAAATAACAAAGAAGCTTTAGTTATCAGCAGCCGATGGCTCTGGAAAAAGCGAAATATATACATGGAATATTGGGAATATTAATCGTCAGGGTTGGGGAATTTCGTACTAACCAAAAATGTAATAACTTAAAAATATGAATGTGATAACTTCTCATATTCAATTTTCGTTAAAATATTGGTTAACCCTTATCCTTCGTCGGCCCTGTAGCAAAAATTAGCCGGCGAAGTAAAAGGTTAAAATAGCTACAAAAACAACTGTCTATCTTCTCATCTTTCCTAATCTGTCCCCTCAATACTATCTCCTCGTTTTCAGTTCCGGCGCAATGCATTGCATATATAGGGGTCATCCCCTGAGTGCTGGTCCTACTCCTAAAAAAAAAAAAAAAAATAAAATAAAGCAAAACTGATAGTTTTTCATTGAAAATACGTGTTCAATGAAAAAGGCAAATATAAAGCAAAAATTCAGAGTCGCAGCAAAGTGGAACATAAGATATTTATTTGTATGAAAATGAAGAATAATACGAGTATACTTGAATTGTGTAGGGATTTCACATAAATATATGTTTTGCCTCTGCTGGCAATTAAAGGACATGCTGCGAAATTTTAAATGTGCCCTACAAGAACACTACCGAACATTTGACTAGTCATTTGTTTGATAGTGCTGAGGGCTTAATACCTCATTGCCTATACAAAACTTGCTATCATTTTCTTAAGGGCAATATGAAAGAACTGATGTATACAATTGTATACATGTGAGCTTGCATCTCTGTCGTCTCTAGTGCTTTTTTGTATCAGTATGGCAGGCACATATGTCTCATCAGTTGATTGCTCAGTACTGAAGAATCAAATGACTACTCAAACCTGAAAACTCTTTTGTTTTGTTTATATTCTTCAGAGCTAACTCGTTGTTGGCTTCCTGGAAGGGAAATCAATCTACGAGTTATCTCGTAGTTGGCAGTCAACGTGTTAATACCAATTTAATTTTCCCTGAAGTATAAAACAGGTTTAATTCACTAAAAACACAAAATTTGGAATTTATTTGGGTACTTTTATGTACCAAAAATATTTCATTTGTCCAACCCAGGAGTCGAAATTTTGATTATTTTAAGATTTTAATACCAATTTTGTTTTTCCTGAATTATAAAACAGTTTTAATTAGCAAAAACAGCAACGTCAATTGTCTTTTTGGTTACTTTTATGTAGAAAAAATATTTCAATTTCCCAACCCTGGAAACGAAATTTAATTTTTCTTTTTTGTTTTTTTTTTACCAATGCCTCTTAATGAAGTATGAAATAGTTTTATTTAACAAAAACATAATATATGTAACCATTTTGGTCACTTACATGTACTACAAAATATTGCAGTTATCCAACTCTCGAATCTAAATTTAGATTTTTATTAAATTTTTGATACCAATTTTGTTTTTCCTGAACTAAAAAATAGTTTTAATTAGTAAAAAAACCTTTTTGGTTACTTTTATGTATAAACAAAATTTAAATTTCCCAGCCCTGGACGCGAAATTTTAATTTTTTTTACAAATACTAGTCTTCATTAGGTATAAACTCGTTCAATTTAAGAAAAATTTAAAATTTGCAACCATTTTGGTCACTTTCATGTACTACAAAATAGTGCATGTACCAGAAAACTTTAAACTTCCCAACCCTGGAAGTGACATTTTAATTTTTTTTGTTTTTTTTTTACCAATGCAACTCTTTATGAGGTACAAAGTAGTATTATTTAAGAAAAATTTACAATTTTGAACCATTTTGGTCACCTTCATAAACTGTAATATATTGCACTTGTCCAACGCTGGATTCGAAATTTAGATTATTTTGGAAATTTTTGATACCAATTTTGTTATTCCTAAAATATCAAATAGCTTTAGTTAGCAAAAACAAAAACAACGTCAATTGCCTCTTTGGTTACTTATATGTTTAAAAAAAAGTTTTAATTTCCCAACCCTGGAAGCGAAATTCTAATATTTTAAAATTTTGTTAATATATTTCAACAATAACAGAGAAGCTTTAGCTATCAGCAGCCGATGGCTCTGGAAAAAGCGAAAGAGATACATGGAATATTGTGAATATTAATCGTCAGGGATGGGGAATTTCATACTAACCAAAAAGATAATAACTTAAAAATATGAATGTGGGCACTTCTCATATTCAATTTTCATTAATAACATTGGTTAAATAGTTGATATTCCTACTAACTAGCACCACTTGCAAAAGTGGAAAAATTGAACAAAGAACGCTGATGAGATGGCGTAGCGGCCTCGAAATCAGTACTGATCCGTTCTGCTGGTTTGATGATTATTGAAAAATATTCTTAATATTCCAATCTTAATATAAATTAATAAAAAAAATAGAATTTGAACAAATTCATTTATTAATAAAATAATAAAAAATGGTTTGCAGTCTTGCAGATTCGAACTTAAGCCCGTTGATAAAATTAACAATTTAAAATTTTTAACAATTTTATTTACTACATGCACTTCAAAATACGGAATGGGCCGAAAAAATAAATTTAATTTCCCATCCCTGGAAAAAAAATTTTAATTTTTTTATCTCAATACGTGAAGAATTTTTTTGAGCTAATCAGGCCTAACGCATTCAATGTTAATAAAAAACCTGTATTACATTTTTTTCCCAACGTTTCGTCAATTGTTTGTTGACTTCTTCAGGGGTTTTTTTTGTCTATTTGAATTTTAAAACATACCACTTACAATTTAAAAACATTGTTTCTTTTAAAGTTAGAGTTATACTCACAATATTGCGGTTCGTACTACATTAATTACATATAAGTTGTTTCTGTTTTTAACAATTAAAGTAAAATTAAAAAATTTTAAATTTGTTTAGATCACAATTTTAAAAAATAACTAATATCAACCAGTGTATATCTCAAGCACTGAGTCAAGTTCAATAGTTGATATGGCAGTTTATTTTTTATTTTATAGCAACAATATAGCTAGCATTAATATTATCGGTATCTTCTTTTATATTCATAGTTCTTTCTATCTTTTGTTGTATACATAGGCTTTCGATCGTATATCTCTTCCTTTCTATCTTTTCTCTATCTAGAATTTTGACTTTGTCAAAATCCACTGAGTGTTTCTTGTCGATACCATGGGCTGATAAAGCTGTCGATGTTTTTTGTTTAGCGATATCGTTTTTGTGTTCTGACATTCTGGTTCCCAAGTTTCTTTTTGTAGTACCTACATATATATATTAGGTTGCATTCTTCTTCATCATTGCCTTTACATTGTAATTCGTATGCTAAATCACATTGTTGTTGTTTCTCTGTTGGTGCTTTGATTCGTGTATATATACTGCTGAGTGTTGTGTTCAGTTTGTATGCAAATTTGATGTTGTTATTTTCAATTGCTGTTTTTATTTCTTTCTTGTCCGTCAAACCAGGAATAAATGATACATTGTAAAAATAATTTTTGATTTCTTTGTTGATTTCATCAGCAGGTGTTATTTTTTTGGTCTTGTTTTCTAAATTTGCAATGGTTTCATTGATTAGGGAATTTATTAACTTCTCCGGAAAACTGTTCTGTTTAAGAATTGTTGTGACTTTTTTAATATTTTTAGTGTGGAACTGTTTATTACTAATGTTTAGGACTCTGAGAATAAAATTCTTTGCAGTATTAACGATCTGACTTTTTGGATGTGTTGCGTTGAAATTGATAATTCTGCCCGAAGAACTTTCCTTAGAGTACCAATCTAAGACGTTATTGTTTTTTATCCTATGTAAGGTTGTGTCCAGGTAGTTTATGCAACCATTCTTTTCAATTTCAGTTGTGAACTGAAGCTTGGGGTGATATTTGTTGAAAACACCGAGTATTGTATCCTTGTCCTTATAGCTGATAATTACCAAAATATCATCTACATATTTAACTAACTCATTATGGTTTTTATTGCGACGTGTATTGGTATATTTGTAAACAGTGAAACTACATCAAAAGATATTAAAATTTCGTTTTCATCTATAGTAGTCTGTTCCAATTGGTTTTTCAACTGCAGTGAGTTTTTGATGTTGTACGTTTCAGATATTATGTTTTTAAGAATATGCCCTATGTGTTTCGACAGTTGATAGCAAGGTACTTTAAACGACGATACGATTGGTCTGAGGGTCGTTTCAGGCTTATGTATTTTGGGAAGTCCATATATTCTCGGGGCTATTGCAGAGTAACCCTGTAGTCTACGCTTTTGGTAGATATCAATGCATTCTCTTTTGTGTAGATCTGCAATAATGTTGTTGTTTTCCCTTAGGAGCTTTGTTGTTGGATCCATCCTCACGGGTTTGTAAGTGTCTCTGTTAAGTTTTTTAGTTTTTAATAGACCATTGAAGCTTCCCAAAGCACGAACTAGGTTTAATTTACAAACATTAAAAAAAATAATTGATTTTTGGTATAAATTTTGCGTCGAGAAATAGGTGTAAGCTTCCCCGCTCTGGAATACTTCGGATCTTTCTGAATTTTTATACCACTCTATTTAAGTTCATTTCCAATCCAACGGTCCAAGAACGAAGTCTCTAGCTCTTCTGGGGGCTTGGGAAAAACAAGGTACAGACGGACGGACAGACGAACATCGCTTAATCGTAATCGCTCTTCATAAGGATCCAGAATATATATACTTTATGCGGTCCCAAGTGAATATCGAAGAAATTACACACGGAATGACAAACCTTTCACTTTTTTGTGAAGGGTATACAAAGTTAAGCAAATGGTCACATCTACCACTTATAGCGTGTTTCCTACCAAAATCGATATAAGACTTTCTTTCTTAGAAAGTCAGCACAAGCCTGACCACATCCGTACTGCTTCCAACCTCTTTAAATTTATTTATAAAATTGCCAATCACTTGTCGATTATGACAACCACAATCACGCCGTAGTGCTCCAAAAGCGGCCAGGAATGAATTACTACATTTATAAGTATGTGATCTTCGGTTGTTATGTTCCCCATATTCATAAATAAGAAACCATGCATGATAAAAACCATATGTCAGATGAGAGATATTTAACAGGTGACCGCCATGTCAGATTTGCTCTTTACAAACGACTAATGGATAGCTTTTTAAACGAATTCAATAAGTGCTTGTATATACAATTGATTAATAAATAAATTGATACAATGTCTTACACATATGACAATAAATAATGTTTAAAACCACATATTTTTACTTTAAATGTACTATGAATTCCACAGAAAAAAGAACTAAGTTGTTAAATTAACATAAAATTAATTTCCATTACATTCGATTTATAACAATTTATAGCATTTTAATTTTGAGTTAAACACAAAAAAGACCTGAATATAAATTGTTATTTATCTATTTGTATTATATTTTGCGAAAATAAAACCATTTTATGTTTGGGGCCAACATATTTCAAAAGTTTTGTATATCTCACAAAGTTGAAGGGATTTTTATTCCTGCTAACAAAAATTGTAAAATTGTATGTATGATTTTAACTATTTGTATATCCACGCTAAAGTTTATTTTATTTTGCAATGCTAAAAAAGCGTAACTTTTTATGTCCTTCGATTAAATTGTGCAGCAGTTGGTGGAAGGATTAATATTAAATTTATCTCCTCCCATACTTCCGTCATTGGCAAACTTATGCAGTGTTAATTTTTATTAAATGGGTTACATATACAATGCAAACAAAAACTAAAAAAAAATAAAAATTAAACATCAAAGCTAAACCGAAACTGAAGTAAGTTATAGAGAAAAAATTAAATCTCTAATAAATGTTAGTTCAAATGGGTCTGACTATTTCAAAAGTGGTCAGTAAAATTTTGAAACAGGAACCAGAAAAGTCATGAACGTAAATTGTAATTTATACATGACTTTTTTATGTTTGTTTTGATTTTTTTTATAAATAATTTTTAATAATTGAATATCGGTTGGGCTTTCCTCAATATTTTTATGAACCCAACTTCTCTGATATAGTGCTGCTGGCCTGGGCTGTTAACACTTAGGTTGTGTTGATAGATTCTGCATTCTATCAAAAATACGGGATCACATATATCTGATCTGAATTTGTGTGTACTGTTAATTCTTTTCGAACTTTTGAAATGAAAAAGGCATCTTCGCCTTGTATGTGTTCACGTCGAAGAAGTGTACACACTAAAGAGAAGAAAATCCAAAATGTATCAATAATGTTATTTTATTAGTGATATACTGCCAGAAATGCCCGAATAAGTGGACCGATATTGAAAGAGCAATATGCTTTTCGTCAATTATGCCCGTAATAATTTTCATATTTCGAATAAGAATATCTTTTGATTAATATGTCATGTTCAATGTGGAGCATAAAAAGACGCCCTTATATATAATATTAAAAATATTAACCTGAAGAAAATGTTTTATTTGTGGTCTCCTCACATTTTTATTTACAGGAATATCTGATATTTTTATTACATTTTCTGTTGAAGTCACTCTGTATAAACAAACTTTAAAGCAAACTACGTTAGTAATGTTATTACGTATGTTTCCGCACTTTTGTGTTTATCTTTCAAACCAAAATTAATAATCAAGAAATGCAAGGTCTTCATTTTACACTGCCCTTTATCTGATATAATTTAAAGTGCGTGGTAGTCAAGCACACTTTAATGTGTAATTAAAATTTTGTTCAATCAGCACCAATACTCACAACATCAGCACGGTTTCTCAGAAAACGAAATAAAATTAATGAATTGTGTAACTACTTCAGTAGGGCTAACATCCTGTCTAACAATTACCACAAACACATACAGCACTGATATTAAATAATATTTTCGATTTTGATCGAAATTTAGTTGAAGCTGGATTATTTCTTGTGAGCTTTATTTATATGAAATTATTTAATTTTAATATAATTCTCTAATCAATTACAATGCTCTTAGATGTATAATTTAATCTGCTCTGCCATTAATATATGTTGAAGTGTTCGCAACATCTAAGTGGACTGATTGAAATGTGTCGGCCTCAACCCTCTGAGGTATACGGTTTTTTTTGGCGCTAAAAGGTATTACCAGGTCTGGGCTATATGGGATTTGCATGAAAATACATATGCAGGTGTCCTAAAAGTGTGTATAAAAGAGTTTCATAACGGCAAAAACATAAAATAATAATAAATACACATATACATGCATCTTAGGTAGCTATATACGCTATTTTATTAGCTAAAAGTAATCAAATAAATTTTATGCACGGCATTCAATACATGAAGACCTGGTATGTGAATGCTGTAAACATACCGGCTTTTTGCAATACATGCAATGAAATTGTGTTTTTCGTTGCTTTGTGTTCAATTTATAACAAAGAGAACAAGATAGTCGACTGGAAGAAGATGCGACATGGAATACTTGGTCATCTATTCGAAGGCCTAAAGCTACCAGAAAAATAACAAAGTTGGAAAATTAGTTTGAAATTTGAATCAAAAGAATGAATATCTTGTGCTGCTATTATCAAATCGAATTCTTACGGTTCCTGAAGCTGGATCTTGACGGCCCATAGTCCATGCATATGGCTTCAAAAACTTCGGGGACTGCTGCCGCGCCTTAATAAAATGTTTCCAATTCGTCATCATCGTCATAAATACTCTGTATCTCAATGGCTAAGTCTGTTTCATCATCACCTTCGAAAGGAGTACTTTTATCGGGATGTTCATCATCAGCGGCTAACCACAATGCTAACCTTTCTTCCATTTGGCTTCACTCTTCTTCTGGCAAACATAAAAATCTTGCGGTGCGGCTCACAACGTCCATCATATCGGTAGCAAATGTTGATTTACCGTTTGATTTTGTAGAAAAAAATCCAAATAAATGTTATCCACTAAAAATACTGAATATTTAGATTTTAACCGATTGTTTTACAGAAGTAATAAATACAGATATACTTCTTATTTTTCTTTAAAATTTCAAATGAGTACTCCTCAAGTTAGATGTACACATGCTTCAGCTTCAAATTCTGCTGATACAGTAATATTTTACACGCGCTATATTCAATATTTACCTTTTATACACATGTTCTTTTCCAAATACCTTTCAAAAATGGTTTTAATCACCTGCCTCCCATTCATCCTGTAATCAATCGGACTGATATTTTGTTTATTAGCTCTGGAGAATGCTGCTCCAAGAAGTCATGGAAGGATTTGTTTCTAACATGAAAAACAATCAAGTTATACACAATTTTATATGCAAAAGGTCTGCACAGACCTGGTTATACCTCCGAGGGTTAACTACATACGGACTAATATTCTATCAACTGATGCATATCTTATATTATAATATTATGTTTTACTCGGGCTATATTCGCGTTAGTAATACTGAGACTTCACAGTCGCTCGTTATAACAATTCTTTGTGTTGCTTATAAGAGCCAACAGTAAAAAACAAATTGATTGCATTTCTAAAATCAATTCCATTGATTAGAAACCAAAATATACAGAGTCTTCCAAGTATTTTTCATCAAAATAGGTGTTCTTTTGTTCCTTATTTTCATCGAAACATCATCTTCAGCTCATTTCTGGTTAAATGGGAACGTGAACGAACAAATTTAATGTTTGGTGTGGATTTTGGGATCATATTTCTTTGATAACATTCATTTTTTCCATCAATATCCAGAAATATTCATTTTTTCCATCAATATATGTATATACTTTTTTCAATATCACCAGCACTCATTTAGAGGTTTAAAGGTAAAAAGTTTTATGATTGCAAAAGAACAACACATACATATATTTTAGGGGAAAAGAATAACAATTTAAAAGCATATCTGAATAGGTTATGTCAGGTTAAAGGAGCCATCGCCTCTACGAGAAGATTCATTTGGGGCCATCGATCCGTCTTATTTTAGTCAGATCCCTTATATTCCATCTTTACTCCAACAGCTCCTGCTGACTAATATGGGTCTTAAATTTCCACTGTCCTGTTAGCAGAACCACCAGTTGACGCTGGCGACCTTTGTTGAACTTTTTTTGCCTCCAGCCACCAGCACACACGTGATGACCCCTACGTATGCAGTGCATCGCGCCGGAATTAGACAGGAGGGAATAGCATTGAGAGGACAGATGAAGAAAGATGAGAAGACAAGCAATTTTTTTGTAGCTATTTCAAACTTTTAATTCACTGAAACAGGCTCCCAACAACTAACACTGCCATGCACTAATGCTGATCAGAACAATTCGACAAAATATTCAAGACTGCTCTGAGAGTCGAACTCAGGACACTCCACTGCATGGTCTGGTTTTATCTATTTCAGCCAAAAGCACTCTCACCTTTGTTGACGTAAGAAAGATAGCGCTTTGCACAAATCATATCAGGGCTACGTAGACCTAACCACACGGAAATTAGAGCCGAAGTATGTACCAGGAGCCAATTCAGTACTTCAAAGAGTCCTCCCGCTGAAGCAGACCTTGCGGAATCTGACATGAGCATCGCCGTAAGATTTATTCAAATATTCTGTGTTGAGATTCCTTATCCATCGCAGTCCATCATACTCTGTGGAATACGTTAAGTCATAAATCCAATTATTCATTCTGGGTATTACGCCCCACGAATCCAGTTAATCCCTCTGGGTCTTACGTCCCAGGAGTTGTCATTTGCTACTTTGCAATTATAAATAGCCACTAGAGTATTTTCTGTCTTCGCCTGAATGTCTACATGCCACAATAATTTGCTATGAAGGATTATCATCCTCACCGACATCGTATGGGGCAGTGTGGATGCCCCAGACCTAACAAAATTCCACAGGAGCACTGACGGTGAACTATATACTAAGCAGTATAACATCTGTGGAAATACACTTAATAAGTGCTTAAATCTTATTAGTTATTCTTAATCGCTAATTAATTCCTTAAATATTATTGCATTCATTTGGTGTTTTCAGTGGTCTGCATCACACGTAAACCAGATATTAGTCACAAAAAGTATATCAAATAAGTCTATAAACGCATTTGCAGTTGCATAAAAATTTTAGAAAAAAATGGTTTTCTTAAGTAAACTTAAGCGCTTATTACTTACTGCGGCAGATATATACAAATTCTTAATAGTCGAATTGCATATTGTATACAACTATTATAACAAAATGCATATATCGTACGATTTCAAATTAAAAAAGGTAATGTTGTTATCTTTTCTGTAATAGAGTGCAACATTTTGTGCACTTTTTATGGAAAAATTTCACTATTATATTATTTGAAAATAGTGAATTTTTTTTTTTTTTTTTTTTTTTAGGAGTAGGACCAGCACTCAGGGGATGTCCCCTATATATGTAATGCATTGCGATGGAACTGAAAACGAGGGGATAGTACTGAGGAGACAGATTAGGAAAGATGAGAAGATAGACAGTTTTTTTTTTTGTTGTAGCTATTTCAACCTTTTTTACCTCGCCGGCTAGTTTTTGCTACAGGGCCGACGAAGGTGGGTGCTGCTACTCTGCTTTTAGTACATGATTGGGTCAGTCGCTGCCAGTAATTGTCCAGTGATCAGTACTATGCCTTCATCACTGAAAACAGGCTGGCAACAACTAACACAACCACGCACTAATGCTGATCAGAAGAATTCAACACAATATTTCATGACTCAGCGGGGGCTCGAACTCAGGACTCTCCGCTTCATAGTCTAGTGTTCTACTACTTCAGCCAACAGCATCGCTTACGAATATTAATTAGTGTCTTAAAACTCCGTCTAACTGCAAATTTTAAGAAATAAAGTGAAACAATGTAAAATGTTTTCCAGAAAAAAGACACCATAAGTTTAAAAAATTTCAAAATAAAATTTAACAAAATACATAAAAATATATGTTTAGTGTAAAATGATCAGCCATTTGGCAGAGTTTACTTTCGTTCGGGCACATAATTGATATCATCTTTTGCTTTCTCAGAAAACGGAAAACGAAATATGTTCTCGGAATGAAATCATTTTTAATATCATGAACGGAATCAAGTAGTACAATTAAAAACATCATTTCGAAAACAAGGGAATCGGAATCTGTGGCATAGCCGTATATAAAGATTTTAAAAGAATATATAAAACCGGATAACATTTAACGGAGCAATTTAGGAAAAAGTGCATGAAGTTACGGAATATCTGAATTTCAGATAACAATATTCTTGTTGTGTTTGACAATCCAAAGAGGAAAAGTGTTATAAGAAAGTGCACCTGAGTGAACTGGGCAGAACATGTCAGAATTTCACTCAGTTCCGCCTTAGAGCCGGGCATTAAGAAAAGACAATCAGCAACCATCAGACAGAATAATATATTTCAATTTTCGAATTGACTTTGACTCAACAAATGATAGTCAAATTAAAAAATAAGATTTTATTGTCTATAATTATATATATATTTCAAATACAAATTTTAGGTTAAGTTACCTTAAGTTAACAGGTTGCTGGTAAAGCAAAGAAAGAGCACAGCCCTCTTGGGTCCAATTTGATTTGCTCAACAACAACTTTTACAAAACGATATATGGGCTTACAAAATAAAAAATTAAAATATTAAGAATGGATGTAACTCTTATAAGTCACAGCATGAAGCTGTTGGAATAATTTTGACAAAAACAATTTGCCTATAAATTTTTTACTGCTGAAAAAGGAACTAAAACTAAGAGAAAATGTATACATTAAAATTGCACCGGATATAAAAAATAAAATAGGGAAAGAATTACAAGATTTGATGTGGAATTGGTACTTGCATTATTCACTATTTAACATGTTCTTCATGATGCTATCTATTTACGCACATCTGCTATAAATATTTAAAGTTCGAATTCAGGTTATATGGATGGTGGTTATTGATTTTATGAAAAAAATGTTTCCGTATTTTAATATCTTAGTAAAAATGGAAATGGAAAAAAAAGATGCTTCTTGTAAGAGTATCATATTCAAATATGTGTGACTGACAAACAATAAAAACAACCATGTAATGCTGGTGTTGGTGAGTCGCCAAATGAAAGCAACGACATACTATATTAGGTCTGTTTCTTTACTTTCTGGGCAAGTTTCGGAAAAATTGGAGTAAACAATAATTTCTCTCAATAAGAGACAAAAATGTCCAAAAATACAAGAACGCGAAAACCCAAATATTGCAACGCAAAAGAAAACATCTGTGGTTTGATAGGTCATTGCTTGTTAAAACTTTTGTAATCACTTATAACCGTTGAAAGCAATCACTTATTAAACGTTTTATGAACATATTAGAAATTCATTGAATATGCATACATACGCACAAACATAAAATAATGCTTTTAAATCTGTTTTAATACAAATTTCCACATTTTCTTAGTTTTTACACAATATTTAATTTTCTTAGTTACTGCTTATTTTTCAAACAGCTGATTTCTTTTCTGTTTACCCAAACTAGCCCGAAGAAAAAGTACGGGCTGTTTCGTGCAAGAAGAAGAACATTACTCTCTTAAAACCTCTCTCATTTACAGACTTTTCGAGTACGGACACGCATTCGATGCAAAATGGGATCCCGCGGGATTCCATTGTAGAGTAACGAAGTAGACTGGTAATATTTCCAAATTATTATATATAAATAAATATTTGTAGAATTTTTAATCAGTACATGAAATAAAATCAAAACATTAATAAAAGTAACGGTTCAAGTACGAACTTTTCTCAGTCTTTATCCATTTTACGTTAATAACATTCAAATGTGTGTGTGCAAATTGTGGTACAGATAAACGTCAGCAGCTGATGTTACGACTCAATCTAAAGATGGTCTTATTATCGTTTGAGTTTGGTATTCACCACAACCCCGTTCATGATCGGAGGCCACATCTTTAGTGCAGCCTACCAGACCTGCAGAAGTTACAACTTCTTGTTCATTCCCGAGGCGAAGTCATGCACACACACCCTACTTAGGGGCCCACAAATACCCTTAGCCAATTTAGTGACAGATGTCACCCTAATAGCATATTTTGATTGTTGGTTTTTATTTAACCCGTATTCGAAGTTTTGTACAAGCGGATCTTGATATTAAACCACATGGACTCCCAAACGAGACCTCATCCAATATTCGGTCATTATCCAATCAATGATGCAGAAATAATGTCAACTGGATGAATGTGGACAACCTTGCTGACTCCTACATATTTCATTCGTTCACTTTGTGCATTTGGCGAACGTAATCTCTTAACCCTCCAGAAAGCAACAAAAATATAGGCGCTCGAATCGGTCTACAACTGTGAATCGTGAAGATCATTTACGCTCTATCACCTTTAAAAACACTTCTTGATACAAAACAAAACAAAACAAGTAAAAGTGCTATATTCGGCTATGCCGAATCTTAAATTCCCTTCACAGATGTAATTCTGCTTTCTTTCTTTGTTGCCAAAACAGAAAGCAGGTTTAATTAAAAAATCAAAATGATAATATCAGTTACTTTTATATTTAAGAAAACGTTTAAATTTTTCGGCTAAGAAGGTAAATGTTTGGCTTTTCTTATTTCTAATACCTCTAAACGTCTTTCAAAAATATTAAATATGTTTAATTTAAAAACAAAAAGTAAAACTCCGTTTCATGTAGCTAAAAATTTTTAATTGCCCAACCGTAGAATCGTCTTTTAGATTTTTTTTGGTTTTTAATACCAATTTAACTCTTCCCGAAGTATAAAAAAAGATTTCATCCACAAAAAACCAAAATTAGGAAGTTATATGGCTACTTTTATGTACTAAAACATTTCGATTATCCAACCCTGGAACCGAGTTATTAGTTTTCAAAATTTTTGATACCAATTTAATTCTTAGCGAAGTATAAAATAAGTTTAATTTACTGAAATAGAACCAAAATTGGGAATTTATGTGGGTATTTTCATGTACAAAAAAATTTCGATTTTCCAACCCTGGAAGCGAATTTTTAATACTAATTTAATTTTTTCTGAAATATAAAATGGTTTTCACTCACTAAAAACACAAAATTTGGAATTTATGTGGGTACCAAAAACATTTCGATTTTCAAACTCTGGAAGGTAATTTTTATTTTTTTACCAATGCGATTCTCAGTGAGGTCTAAAATAGTTTTACTTGTCAAAAAAGTTAAAATTTTTAAACTTTTTGGTCACTTTCATGTACCACAAAAACTTCATTTGTCCAACCCTGGTCGAAGTTTTGATATTTTAAGATATTAATACCAATTTTGCTCTTCCTGAATTATAAAACAGTTTTAATTAGCGAAAACAACAACGTCAATTGTCTTTTTGGTTACTTTTATGCAGAAAAAATATTTCAATTTCCCAACCTTGGAAACGAAATTTTCATTTTTTTTTTTTTTGTTTTTTTACCAATGCAACTCTTCATGAGGTATAAAGTAGTGTTATTTAGGAAATATTTACAACTTAGAAACTTTGTTCGAAATTTTGTTTTTTTTTTTAAATTGTTGATACCAATTTTGTTCTTCCTAAAATACAAAATAGTTTTATGAAATCCTTTTATTCGACACATTGTTGTCACAATACTACTATATATAAATGAAATTTATTTGTTGGTGGTTAAGCAATGTCTATATGCATTTCATTGGTGCTTTACCAAATCGTCAGTAGACTTTAACCACAGTTTTTAACTTTTCAAAACTGTGGTTAAAGTCCAACGGTCCAAGAACGAAGTCTCTAGCTCTTCTGGGGGCTTGGGACAACCGATTTCACGTACAGACGGACGGACAGACGGACATCGCTCAATCGTCATCGCTATTCATAAGGATCCAGAATATATATACTTTATGGGGTCCCATGTGCATATCGAAGAAATTACACACGGAATGACAAATCTATATATACCCTTTAATTGTTGTTTGCTTTTATTGACCTTTTCTTATATATGTATTTTAGAATGATTGAGCTCGAGGTCGTTTTTGTAAAAATCGTTATAATTTTTCTATTTTATTCGATATTTCGTCAACAATTTGTTGACATCATCAGGAATAACAATCGAAAATTAAAATTTTCTGTATAAATTGGTTTTGAAATATGACAAAATTTTTTTCGAATATATCTATGTTTTCAAAAATATTAACATAAAAACAAAAGCATATATACAGGCTTGTATATATTTATACATGTATACATCAATACATACATGAACGTATACATATATGCATACATGAACATACACAACTACATACAAACATATATACACACACATAGAGAGAGATACAAACACATATGCATGTACATACACATATGCACATACACACACATATATATGAATACATATATATAAATAACTAACATAATTACAAATTAATATATTAACATATATACAAATTTACATACATATGTATACAACTAAAGATTTACAATATTTAAACTATTCAATCAACATTACAACAAGGATAAGAATTGATTACAGAATAGTGTATATAAATAACATATAAAAATAATGATATGATATAAATATATATACACATGCGCATGCATACACATACACATATATACATATACACATATACATGTATACACGCATACACACACATTCATACATACACATAAATGCATACATACATACATAGGAATAAATTCTTTAACCAATTAACATAAATAAACAAATTTTTTTTTTTTTTTTTTTTTTTTATATTTTTTTTATTTTTTATAAAAAATTTAAATTTTACTAACTAAATACCTATAATTCTGTGCTAATTTTTCTGTGTCTGCCTTAAAATTTATTCTTTGTGATAAAGGTGTGCGAATTATTTCTAACATTTCTAACATTAAGCGCCGATTATAATTATTATCTGTGTTTAATATTGAAACATTTTCAAAATCTGCAAAATGATATAATTCAGAACTATGAGAACATAAAGCAGTTTTTAATGTTAGAAATGTTAGAAATAATTCGCACACCTTTATCACAAAGAATAAATTTTAAGGCAGACACAGAAAAATTAGCACAGAATTATAGGTATTTAGTTAGTAAAATTTAAATTTTTTATAAAAAATAAAAAAAAAAAAAAAAAAAAATAAAAAATATAAAAAAAAAAAAAAAAAAAAAAAAAAAATTTGTTTATTTATGTTAATTGGTTAAAGAATTTATTCCTATGTATGTATGTATGTATGCATTTATGTGTATGTATGAATGTGTGTGTATGCGTGTATACATGTATATGTGTATATGTATATATGTGTATGTGTATGCATGCGCATGTGTATATATATTTATATCATATCATTATTTTTATATGTTATTTATATACACTATTCTGTAATCAATTCTTATCCTTGTTGTAATGTTGATTGAATAGTTTAAATATTGTAAATGTTTAGTTGTATACATATGTATGTAAATTTGTATATATGTTAATATATTAATTTGTAATTATGTTAGTTATTTATATATATGTATTCATATATATGTGTGTGTATGTGCATATGTGTATGTACATGCATATGTGTTTGTATCTCTCTCTATGTGTGTGTATATATGTTTGTATGTAGTTGTGTATGTTCATGTATGCATATATGTATACGTTCATGTATGTATTGATGTATACATGTATAAATATATACAAGCCTGTATATATGCTTTTGTTTTTATGTTAATATTTTTGAAAACATAGATATATTCGAAAAAAATTTTGTCATATTTCAAAACCAATTTATACAGAAAATTTTAATTTTCGATTGTTATTCCTGATGATGTCAACAAATTGTTGACGAAATATCGAATAAAATAGAAAAATTATAACGATTTTTACAAAAACGACCTCGAGCTCAATCATTCTAAAATACATATACCCTTTAATTTTTTTGTGAAGGGTATAGTTGTTGCCAGCCTGTTTCAATGATGAGGGCATAGTCACTGGTCACTGAACATAATTGGCAGCGACTGACACTATCATGTACTAAAAGCAGAGTAACAGCACCCACCTTCGCCGGGCCTGTAGCAAAAAATTAGTCGGCGAAGTACAAAAAAAAGGTTGAAATAGCTACAAACAAAAACTGTCCATCTTCTCATCTTTACTAATCTGTCCCCTCAATACTATCCCTTCGTTTTCAGTTCCGGGGCAATGCATTGCATATATAGAGGTCATACCCTGAATGCTAGTCCAAGATAAAAAAAAAACAAAATTTGCTATACAATACATAAAATAAATGAAATACAATGATTACAAAAAAGTTATTGGAATTTTATTATCGTCTATTCCATATATTGCCTCAGTTTATGTATTAAAATTAGTGGTTTTCTTTTGTTGCCGACAATACATACTTGACCACATGTAAAAAAAGCACTAATAATTATTGGAATTTCTTATTTAATTCAAATAAAGAAATGTCAAAAGGTGACCTACTTTCCTTTAACAGGTTTTTAGTAAAATATTAGGAAATTTAAAAAATAAAATGTCGCACTCTTGAACAAAGAGTTTTATATACGAAAATTTACCGGTGAAAATTTTACTGTATCACTTCGCTAAATTCAAAATTTTCCTACTTAAACTGCTGTGCCGAATTGAATCGCTAAATTTGAAGCCCACGGTACTGCTCCGACGATAGACCAAAACAATACGTTCGTAGTGCCCATAGTGATGTCAATTGTTAAGAATGAGCCTGGAATATCAACTCGCCTGGAATATCAACAATGAGCCAGGAATTCGCTACAGTTGGGCATCACCAAAAGCACTTTGCGTAACATTTTGCAAAAATATCTTCAAGCCGACCATTGTTTGCGTCGACCATTGTTATTTGAAAAACTGTACGAAAACAACGCATTTTCCAACAAAATCTTCTTTACTGATGACAAATACCCTTCCATGCAAAGAAAGTGACTGCCTGCTGCGGTTCGTGGTGAGGCGGCATTATTGGCCCGTATTTCGAAAATGAGCGAGCAAATGCCCGTTATCGTGAATTCGATCGGCCTTCAAGAAATTATAACCCATTTTTTGTGACCACAATTGACTAACGTTGACATCAGTGACCTTTGGTTTCAGCAAGACGTCACTGCAAGCCACATAGCCGGCAAACAATTCAGTTATTGCATGAGAAATTTTCCGGTGGCGAAATTTTTCGATTTGACGATGTCAATTAGTCATCTCGTTCTTGTTATTTAACTCCCCTGGATTATATTCTCTGGGGCCATTTGAAAGACGAGTTAACAAACCACAAACAACTGAAGCACTGAAATACGAAAAACGGCGCTGCATTAACGAGATAAGCGAAGCCTTGTTGCAAAATGTGGTTCAAAATATTATGAAAAGAGCGGACGTTTGCAGACGTGCTAGAGAGAGACATTTGTCCGACATCATATTCTATTACTCTTGTAATTCCCATGTTGCTACTTTACATTGGTATCAATAAAACTGAATTTGTCAGAAAAGTGTGTTTTTAAGACAATTTACTCCCTAACCACGAAAATTCGTTACAGATATTGGTTGTAAGAATAATATATTTTATACTGGTCAACTGAAAAGTGCCAAAGATCTCCTTGTTATCGCAAAAGGTATCAATTTATGAGCAGATCCAAAAGTGGTAAAGCGCCGTGGTCTGGAAATGATTGGTTTCATGTCGTTGATGCTGAGAAGATTAATTATTCGAAACAAAAGTTCCGTCAGCCTGGCTCTCCACTGGAAAAATACGGTTTGAAATTGTTAATGTAGCAAGCTGCCAAACTTGCTACATTTTGCAAATTGTTAACTTTGCTTCACATGTTTATCAACTATTATTTTTCCAAATGCTCGCCAATGTCAGCCTTAAGTTAAAGTTATGCTTCAATAATCCAAAACGAACCAGCCCTTTTCATGAATTTAATTTCATGTGTTGCATGAAAAGATTTGGTACTAGTAGCAACAAAAACTTAAAAATAATATAAAAAATTTTCTACAGGAATTAGTTCTTTTGTATGTGTTGAACAAATAGTAAAACAAGAAATAAATCCAAAATAAAAAATAAAACTTAGCGGAAAACCAAAAACCATTAAATGCAGCCTTGCTGCAGCCAAACCACACTTTGTGGCTAGATATTTATATGAAATTTAAGAGAAAAAATTGTCTTGCACTTCTTTTGCTCCCTAAATAAACGTGTATAATTTTTTTCTTTCTTAACACTTGCAGCTTAATGGGCTTAAATAAAATTTTCTATCTGACATCAGCTGATAACTGAACGATGAAAGCTTTTCAACACAGACAAAACACTCTAAATTGAAAAATTATGCAGTAAATAAATTAGAGATGCACAAAAATTGTGTGTTTTAAATGTCCGAAAAACTTAACAATTACTGCTAATGTGTGTATCTATTTAAGGACAAGTGCAAGATAAAAAATTTGCATATTGCTTAAACAAATACTTTCGGATTAGAGAATTTAAATGTGCCACAATAATATGAAATTCAGTCTTTACAACTGCAGTAGCAGATTTTGTCGTCTGTAACACAAGGATTCGTTTAATACTTACGAAGCGGTTTTGGGAATTTCACTAATAAAACTTTTAAATGAAAGAAGTCTAGACGAAGACAATTTGTGTTTTATACCTTTTTCATCTAATGATTATAAAGCATATTTTTTATAGTTTCACAACACCAGAGCAACGCGTGCAAATTGTTGAAATTTTCAATCAAAATAATTGTTCTATTCGTCAAACTCATCGTGCACTTCTTTAATTTTTCGGCGTATATAATCGTCCTTCAGAGCGGTTAATTCGAAAAAATATATCGTTTTCTGACCACATTTACAGCTACTGACGCCGAATATTGTGCATTGAAGAAGCTGTAGTAGCTGTACAGAAAAGCATTAAAGATAGTCCTACTCAGTCGTTCGACTTTAAGGAAAATTTTTTCAGTTGTTGAAAATTGGTGTTCTAGACACGTCAGCTGTAGTGGCCACACGGCAGAAATCATATTTAAACATTAATTTCATAAAATTTTCTTTCCAATAAAGCCCGTTTCATTGATATTATAATTATATTTCCTTGTTTTATTATGATTTAAACTTGTGTGACTCTACAAAAAACACTATTTTCAACATAAAAAATTAAATCCAACAAGCAATCCCTCTTTTTCCTTTTAAATCTGAACAGCTTTGAAGCAAGAGACGTATAAGTTCAAAAAGCTCTGAGCACAATTATAATGATCTTTAAGAAGCAAAAAAGTAATAGTATTTACCCGCGTATATCACTTTTCAATACAAGAATCCTCGAAGGCATTGTTTGCAATTGTTCGCAGATTTGGGATTGTGGCACAGATTTATTTGTGAATAAACAGTAAAACAAACTATCATTGAATAATCACAGTGACACCCAAACGCATTCAATTGTAACCTGTGGTTGTATAAGTTATAGATACAAGAGGAGTCATAAAGGGAAGCACTGCCAAAATAAAAACACAAAAAACATTTTAAATAAAATAAAAGTAAGCATTTGAAGACAATCATGAAGCTGTACTCAATACGTGTCATTAGTAAATAAAAAATTTATTGTTAAGGTTGCAGCTACGCGCTATTTTGAATATCTAATATCTAAATACTACATGCATACAATATTTCAGCCCAGCAAAGTTTAATTATTATTTATTTGTTTATTTATGTATGTATATATTCAAGTTCGGTGCAATAGGAGTTAACACCCAGACACACGGAAATTATCATATGGTATACTTTTGAACTTATCGACAGTTTATTGGAAACTTGACAGACATCAGTATTTTTATACCCTTCACACAAAAGTGAAAAGGTATATATATGTAGGTTTGTCATTCCGTGTGTAATTTCTTCGATATGCACATGGGACCCCATAAAGTATATATATTCTGGATTATTATGAATAGCGATGGCGATTGAGCGATGTCAGTCTGTCCGTCCGTCTGTATGTGAAATCGGTTTTCCCAAGCCCCCAGAAGAGCTACAGTCTTCGTTCTTGGACCGTTGGATTGAAAATCAACTTAAATAGAGTAGTACTGAAATTCAAAAAGACCCGAAGTACGATTCCAGAGCTGGGAAGCTTACACCTATTTTTCGACTCAAAATTTATACCAAAAATCAATTATTTTTTTTATTGTTTGTAAATTAAACCTATTTCGCGCTTTAGGAAGCCTCAATGGTCTATTAAAAACGAAAAAAATAAAAAAAAGGTTTCCAGGGATGGGAAACACATTTTTTTCTTTCGGCCTATTCCGTATATTGTAGTACATGTATCTAGCCACTAAAATTGTAAAAAAATTTCAAGTTTTTCTTTAACAAAACCTCTTTATACGTCATGAAGATTTGCATTGGCCAAAAAAAAAAAAAAATTTAATTAAAATTTTGCTTCCAGGGGTGGGAAATTGCATATTTTTTATTCGTGAAAGTAATCAAACAGGCAACTGATGTTGTTCTTGTTTATTTTTTTGCTAACTAAAATTGTCTTATAATTCAGGAAGAACAAAATTGGTATAAAAAATTAAAAAAAAATCAAAATTTGGAATCCAGGGATGGACAAGTGCAATACATGAATGTGACCACAATGTTAAAAAATTTGAAATTTTTCTTAAATAAAACTACTTTATACCTCAAGAAGCGTTGCACTGATAAAAAGAAACAAAAAATTTAAAATTTCGTTTCCAGGCTTGGGAATATGAAAGTTTTTTTTTGGTACATGCAATATTAGTAGTATATTTAATAAACAAAATGGTTGCAAAATTTTAGTTTTTCTAAAACAAAATTACTTTATACCTCATGTAGATTTGCATTGATAAATGCAAATCTACATGACCAAATTGTTCAAAATTCTAAATTTTTTTTAAATAATACTACTTTATACCTCATGAAGAGTTGCATTGGTAAAAAAAACAAAACAAAATTAAAGTTGTACTTCCAGGGTTGGGAAGTTGAAAGTTTTTTTGGTACATGCAACATATTGTAGTACATGAAAGTAACTAAAATGGTTGCAAATTTTAAGTTTTTTTTAAATAAAACGATTTTATACCTAATTAAGACTAGGATTGGTAAAAAAAATTAAAATTTCGCTTCCAGGGCTGGGAAATTTAAATATTTTTTTACACATAAAAGTAACCAAAAAGGCAACTAACGTCGGTTTTTTACTAATTAAAACTATTTTTTTGTTCAGTAAAAACAAATTTGGTATCAAAAATTAAAAAAAAATCAAAATTTAGATTCCTGAGGTGGGTAACTGCGATATTTTGTAGTACATGAAAGTGACCAAAATGTTTACAAATATTAAGTTTTTCTTAAATAAAACTATTTTTCATTAAGAGTTTCATTGGTAAAAAAAAATTAAAATTGCGTTACCAGGGTTGGGAAATTGAAATATTTATTCTGCATAAAAGTAACCAAAAAGGCAATTGACGTTTAAAACTTTTTTATATTTCAGGAAGAAGAAAGTTGGTATTACAATCTTAAAAAATAAAAATTTCGTCTCAAGGGATAGAAAAATATTTTATGGTGACCAAAAAGTTTAAAAATTTTAGTTTTTTTGTCAAGTAAAATTATGTTACACCTCACTTAGAATTTTATTGGTAAAAAATAAAAATTCGCTTCCAGAGTTGGAAAATCTATATATATATATTTGGTACATAAAAGTACCCACATAAATTCCAAATTTTGTGTTTTTAGTGAATTAAACCTAATTTATATATCAGAAAAAATTAATTTAGTATCAAAAAATTAAATATTCGGTTCCATGGTTGCAAAATCGAAATTTTTTGGTACATGCATTTGGTACCCACATAAATTCCCAATTTTGGTTTTTTTTTTCAGTGAATTAAACATATTTTATACTTCGGTAAGAATTAAAGAATCTAAAAAACAATTCTAGGGTTGGACAATTAGATCATTTTGAGGTACATGAAATGGATTTTTTCTTTTTGTTTGTAAATTAAACATATTTAATATTTTTGAAAGATGTTCAGAGGTATTAGAAATAGCTTCCTAGCCGAAAAATTTAAACGAAAAGAATTACATCTGTGAAGGATATTTAAGATTCCGCACAGCCGAATATAGCACTTTAACTTGTTATTGTAATGTTTTGATAATTTATTTTGTGTCTGGCTTCAGCAAAGTAATAAAATAAATAATAACAATACTTTGCAATAATGGTCCTATGTGGTTTTTATTGGGCCCTTATCGCTGTTTCGTAATAAACAGGCGAAAGTTGTTTACTGCTATTCTAATATCACTCATTCTTGCAGTGCGTATGAGTAATAAAACTTGTTCATATATTAAGTATACGTACACATATTTTCAGATAAGTATTACATACATATTACATATCCTTATGTATGAAACTAAATATGTAATCAATTAATGTTGTCGAATTTTTATAGAACTCGATGAACTGCATCAATCACTGCTTATCACGTAAGAATCGTCGTCAAAAGCTGTTTGAAAAATTAAGCAATTGCTAGTTTTTTGGCGATTAAAAATGGCGCAGAGTTTTCCGTCTTTTTTTCACATATTTGTTTGCCATATTTTAAACTTAATTAAGATTTAAGTTAAAAACTAACAATCGTAATATTATGCTTATGAAGACATGACTAATTTTCTAGACAACAAGACATATACTGATAATATCTCTCTGAATGTAATGGTATGAATTTCATCCTAAAAATTTTAATAGAATTTAAAAAATGGTGGGAAAAAATTCAAAAACAAAAAAAGTGATAAAATAACAGCATTAAGTTATTATTTTAATATTCTCATGGTACATTTCGCATGGTAAAGAAAAACAACTTCTAAGCGAATCATTTTTATAGCATGCATCGAATATTATCTTGAGAAGAAGAAATAAAAGTAAACTTCAAATATAAAGGAAAATGGACATTAAAGCTGTAAAATTGAAGATGTAAAATTAGTAAAATTAGTAATAACATATATATCTTTCTTTCTCATTATTTAAATTGTTAACCTTATCATTGTCATTTAACTCTCCTTACACCTCTACTTAAGCACATTTTTATAAAACTAAAATCGTTATTGGTTCAAATACAGAATAATATACAATTGACATTTGCCCGTAAGCTGTTACAAGCTTTCAAATAATAAGTATAACCAGAAAGTCCTGTTCGTGTTTTAAAAATAATTTAATATAATGCACCTAACGTGTTTCTAAAGCGTGTGAAAATTATATACCTGATAATTTCATTAAGGTAAGAGTACTGAGACTTTTTATACCCTCCAAAAAAGAATTTGTAGGGTATATTCACTTTGTCATTCCGTTTGTAACGCATCGAAATATCCATCTCAGACCCCATAAAGTATATATATTCTTGATCAGTGATGAAATCTAAGACTAACTGAGCATGTCCGTCCGTCCGTCTGTGGAAATCACGATTCAGTCCAAACGAAAAGAGCTAGACTCTTGAAATTTGGTATAAATATATTTTAAAGCTTAGAGCAGGTTAAGTTCGAAGATGGGCTAAATCGGGCAAGAGGGAAAAAAGTTTCATTAAGAAGAACTAAACCAACCCAGAAAAAACAACATAATTTTTAAAGTTTTTTGGTTATTCTGTTAAGCAAATGATATATTTTTATGTCAAATATGGTCCAACGCCTTAAACTTGGAGCCATTAAATAAAATAAAAATATTTTTTGACCCCGCCCACTTCAGTGGGCGTTATTATAGGCAAAAATAACATAAAAATTTAACAAATTGTTTTACTTAAGCCTACATTCCTTAAAAATAACACTTTTAAGCTTTAATGACGAAGCTGAGACTAAACCTGGTACTACTCTGCCCTACCCCCTCCTTCCCCTTCGCCCCCTAAATGACCCTACCAAAAAAAATATGTTGTATTAAATTTTTTATATAATCATCCCAAGCATTTATCTTTAGAGTTTTATAACTGCCGATTTCTGCCCTACCCCCCCCCCCCCTCTTCCTTTGCCCCCTAAATGACCCTACCAAAAAAATTTTTTTTTTAAATTTTGTATATAATCATCACAAGCATTTATCTTTAGAGTTTAATGACTGCCGATTTCTGCCCTACCCCCCCCCCCCCCCCCCTCTTCCTTTGCCCCCTAAATGACCCAACCAAAAAAAATTTTTTTTTTAAATTTTGTATATAATCATCCCAAGCATTTATCTTTAGAGTTTTATGAGTGCCTGTTGCTGCCCTACCCCCTCCTCCCCCTTTGCCCGCTAAATGACCCTATCAAAAAAAAGAAATTTTAATTTTGTATATAATTATCCCAAGCATTTATTTTTAGAGTTTAATGACAAAGGTGAAATGTTTCCCTCACAGCCCTTGCCAGAGCGACCCCGCCAAAATACAGTTTTTATAGCCTCCAAAGAGAGTTGTGATGAAGTCTAAGACGGTCTAGCAATGCCCATACGTTCGTCTGTGCATGATATTGCATATTTTTTAACCCCGCCCCCTTTAGTGGGCGTTGACGTACGATATTATATAAAGGAACTCTGTCCCACCAAGTTAAACATTTCAAATTCACTTACTAAATATTTGGAGGGTATTTAAGATTCGACCCGGTCGAATATAACGTTTTTACTTGTTTTGCTTCAATTTTCGTACAATATAAAAAAGAAAATAGGTTTAATTACCATTTTTTCGAATTTCGATACCAATTTTTGTCTCTCTAAAGCATAAAATAGTTTTAAGACCAACCAAAAACAAAAATTAGTAGCCCTATTCTTTTCTTTTATGTAACAAAAATATTTCGATTGTCCGATTTTGCAATAGAAATTTTGTTTTATTTTCGGTTTTTCGTACTTGAAGTATTAAAAAAGTTTAACCCATTAAAACAACCAAAGTCAGATTTTCTAAATCTGGAATCGAATATTTTGCTTTTTTAATGCCAATTTAATTCTTCCTGCAGGATAAAAAATGTATTATTCACCAAATATAATATAATTTAATTTTAATATTAATTTAATACTTCTTCAAGTAGGAAATAGGTTTAAATCAATGAAAAAACCAGAATTGGAAACTTATATTGCTACTCTTATGTACACAAAAAATTTCGATTTTCCAACCTTGGAGTCGAATTTTTAATTTTTCATTCATTTTTCTGTTTTTAACACTAATTCAAGTCGTCTTGAAGTATAAAATTGGTTTCATTCGCTGAAAAACGAAAATTGGGAACATATGTGACTAGTTTTATAAACTTTTCCAGCCCTGGAAGTGAATTTTTAATTTTCTTGTTTTTTTTCCAACGCAACTCTTAATGAGGTATAAAATAGTTTTATTTAAAAAAAATTAAAAGTTGTAACCGTTTTGGTCACATTCATGTACCACAAAACATATTCGTTGTCCAAAGCAGGAATCGAAATTTTAATTTTTTGAAATTTTCAGTACCCATTTTTTTTCCCGAATTATAAAATAGTTTTAAATAAAAAAAAAAAACTTCAGTTGCCTTTTTGGTTACTTTTATGAATAAAAAAATTAAATTTCCCAACTAGGGAAGCGAATTTTTAATTTTTTTTACTAATTAAACTCTTATGAGGTATAAAATAGTTATAAATTAAAATTTTTTACAATTTGGGCTACCTCCATGTACCACAAAATATTTCAGTTGTCCAGTCCTGAAATGGAAAAACTGATTTTTTTAAATATACCAATTTTATTTTTCCTAAATCTAAAGTAATTTTAATTAGTAAAAAAACAAACAAAGCTTACTTTGATGGAACAAAAAATTCAGAAAATGGGACGGGTATTAAAACAATAATGAGTTAACATCAGGTTAATACAGTTCTATTCAATTTGCTAATAAAATTTGTTTAAATAAGAATTGTTATCATATTCATCTAAGCCACCTAATAAGTGGTGAGAAACGCAATACATATGAGAACTGATGATGAAAGCGGTGCGACTTTCGAAAACAGCTCTGCTCTGCTGTGTAAGTTGAATATATAAGAACTTGCCTTGGAATATTTATCATGTCTTTCTGAATTTAAAACAAAAAATTTCGAACAATTAACCTATAAATCTTAATTCAATTTGATATAGCAATATAAATGTTCGTTAAAACCTCCAGGCTTGGGAAATTGATATATTTTAGTACATAAAAGCAGACATATAAGTTACTAATATTAAGTTTTTCTGTGAACTAAACCTTTTTTATACTTCAGGAAGAAATGTATTTGTGTAAAAATTTTTTTTGCCACATAGAATAGTCGAAAGGGTCACTATTTTTGGCTTTTTTGGTGCATTAAGCATTTTTTAAGCTTAAGCAAGAATTAAGTCTGTATTAAAAACCAAACAAATTTAAAATTTGATTCCAGTGTTGGGAAATCGAAATTTTTTGGTACATATACATATGTGTACAAGCGAACAAGTTTTTTTTTTATCTTGGACCAGCACTCAAGGGATGACCCCTATATATGCAATGCATTACGCCGGAACTGAAAACAAGGGGATAGTATTGTGGGGACAGGTTAGGAAAGATGAGAAGATGGACAGGTTTTGTTTGTAGCTATTTCAACCTTTTTTTTGTACTTCGCCAACTAATTTGTTGCTACAGGGCCGGCGAAGGTGGGTGCTGTTACTCTGCTTTTAGTACATGATAGTGTCAGTCGCTGCCAATTATGTTCAGTGACCAGTGACTATGCCTTCATCATTGAAACAGGCTGGCAACAACTAACACAACCACGCACTAATGCTGATCAGAAAAAGTCAACACAATATTTCATGACTCAGTGCGGGCTCGAACTCAGGACCGTCCGCTTCATAGTCTCGTGTTCTACTACTTCAGCCTATAGCACCCTTACTTTGGTTTTTTGGTGAATAAAACTAAAAGAAAGAAACGAGAAATACATCTGTGAAGGGTATTTAAGATTCGTCACAGCCAAATATAGCACTTTTACTTGTCTAGTGGTGAAGTAAAGACCACCATGAAGCTGCTAACAGAGCATTATTAGAACCTTGCAAATTCATCGTGTGCTTAGTTTACATGCTGGTGGCATCAGCTGTCCTTATTTCTTTTGCAATTGTCGTTACTGTGAAGGTCGAATACTATATAAACATGCTGACCTATTTCTGATTCCAAAAATCAAACAGCCAATCATAAAAGTAGATTTATTGCAAAATGAGTTTGGCGGCAGTTTATACCCAGAAGTGATCTAGTTTGCTGACCTCTTTGTTCATGCAACTTATCGGCTCTATATTGCATTTTATGACGTTGTATGAAATCATTGAACTATGAGAAACTTTTTAACTTTTTGAATAGTTAGAAATTGGAAAGGAGCTTGCAACTCTTAGCCATGATTGTCATACACCGAAAATAATATTTTAAACAGAAATTCATTAAAACTATCTGCCAGATTATCATATAAAAATATTATTTTAACAATATTTCTCTTGCAGCTAAAAAAACACCCGCTAATAACTTTCATTCTTCTGTTCTTATTACACATCTGAAAAATATGAACAAAAGTATTTCATTACAGCTGCTATGATGATTGGTAACAAGTAAGCACAACACAAAATACTCTTTGTTTCGAAAGGTTTACAAGTAAATATTTATCGTTTTCATTTTGCAGCCTTCGGAGATTTAAAATAACATTTGAATTATATTCATATGAATAAACAAATTACTGCTATTGCATACTGCATTTGCGCTGTGGTTACATTTCACATTTCATTTATTTTATCTGGAAAAAGGCCGCAGTTTTATTTGGAAAGTTGTTGAAAGTTGGTTGCATACTTGAATTGATAACCTGACACAACATTTTCTGTTTGCACTCCGTTCTTTTTTTTTCCCGGTTGCGTGCTGCATACAACTGTTTTACAACCACAGAGCACATGACATCTAAGATCGAAGAAGACATGGAAAAATTGCACTGAAAGTTTATGGTTCATCTTGAAGATGCAAAAATACTTTTCCCAAAAGGAATATTTGAGAAATAGTTTCATGTTTTTCTCAGGATTACTTTTACAAAGAATAGTGCATATGGAAAGTACTTTACCTTTTACTCAGCAAAATTTGTGCTGAAAATGTGGTAGATAAACCAAAAGCATATAATATATCACGAGTGATGTTCTTCTTAAAACTGTTGAGTATTTTACTGAAATATTTATGATGCAGTTTAGGAGAAATTATTAAAAGGGGCTACATGACAGGATATAATACCTTCCTTCCGAGAAAATATTATACAACAATGAGAAACAGATTTGCAAATTAAGGCTGATATCCATGCTTTTAGTAGAACACGTGCTGGAAGATGAAAATATAAATATAGTTTCCAATTTGAAACAAGGCCAAGTTAATTTAAAAAACCATTATGAATGCGTTTACGAATATGGTGAGCTCAGAGGTATGTTGTTATTGTGCTGATGACAGCTTAAATACGTTGTCCTTGTATATATACAACTACTTCGAACCCATGGATGAAAGGCACAAACAAATTAAAACTATTACAGTAAAAACTTGATAATCCGCATAATTGATTGCAGACCATGATCCAAACTATCAAATTATCCGGATTACCGAATAAAAATTTAAAAACATTTCTTTTGCATTAACCCTGCTGTTTGATTTAAAAAAATCTGCGAATCCTGTATTAGGAGACCATTTGGTCCAACTTACGTACATGCAAATTTAATCATATTTTTTCAAGTAATATGTTTGAATACTTTAATGGAAATTGTAAACGTAATAACAAACCATTGATAATTTACCTAACAACGCATTTGTGAGCCTGATGTTGAATGTGTTTCAAGGCATTAAGATAACTTTAATTATTTTTTTTTTGTGAGCAGTACTCGAGGATGAGCCTTCTTACATATGCAGTCTATTATACCGGAACTTCGAAAGGAAGAGATAGTATTGAGAGGACAGATTTGTATCTATTTTTGAACGACTTTTGGATTTTTATAGCAATTCAATTCTTAGTGAAGTATAAAATACTTTTAATTAACAAAATATTACAATTTGTAACCTTTCTTAATACTTTCAATGACTGAAAACTATATAAATTTCCCTATACTGAAATGAAATTTCGACTTCTTTTAATTTTGTGCTTCTAAAATAGTTTTAATTAGCAAAAAAAAATCCTTGTATGTACCAAAAAATTTTTCAAATTTTCCATCCCTGTAATAAAAATTTTTATGGGGTCTATTAAAAACTAAAAAATATATAAATTTTTTTTCCAGGGATGGGAATGTAAAAGTTTTTTTTTTGCACATTCAGTATTTTATAGTACATGTAATAACTAAAATGGTTAAAAATTTTAAGTTTTTCTGAAATAAAACCGCTTTATACGTCATGAAGACTTGCATTGGTCAAAAAAAATTTTTTTTAAATTAAAAATTCGCTTCCAGGGGTGGGAAATTGGAATTTTTTTTATACTTAAATGTAACCAAAAAGACAACTGACGTTTTTTTTTTTTTTGCTAACTAAAACAATTTTATAATATAAATTAAAAATTAAATTTCGAAACCAGGGTTGGACGGGTGCAATATTTTGTAATACATAGAAGTGACCAAAATGTTTAAAAATTTTAAACTTTTATTAAATAAAACTACTTTATACCTCAAGAAGGTTTGCACTGATAAAAAAAAACAAACAAAAATTTAATTTCGCTTCCAGGGTTGCGAAAATGAGTTTTTGAAATTTTGAGTTTTTTTTAAATAAAATCACTTTGTGAAGATTTGCATTGATAAAAAAAATTTTTAAATTAAAATTTCGCTTCCAGGGAATTTTTTATGCATAAAAATAACCAAAATGGTTAAAAATTTAAAAATTTTCTTCAATAAAACTACTTTATACCCCATGAAGAGTTGCATTGATAAAAAACCAAAAAAAAAAAATTAAAATTTCAATTCCAGGGCAGGGAAATTGAAAGTTTTTTTGGTACATGCAATATATTGTAGTACATGAAACTTACCAAAATGGTTGCAAATTTAAAGTTTTTCGTGAATAAAACGACTTTATAACTAATGAAAACTGGCATTGGTAAAAAAAAGAAAACAAAGATAAAAATTTCGCTTTCAGGGATGGGAAATTGAATTATGTCTTATGCATAAAAGTAACCAAAAAGGCAATTGACGTTGTTGTTTTTGCTTATTAAAACTATTTTATAATTCAGGAAGAACAAAATTTTTATTAAAATCTTAAGATATCAAAATTTAGATTTCAGAGTAGGAAAATCGAAATTTTTCTGGTACATAAAAGTACCCACATAAATTCCAAATTTTGGGTTTAAACCCATTTCATACTCCAGGAAAAATTAAATTGGTATTAAAAAATTAAAAATTCGGTTGCAGGGCTGGAAAATCGAAATTTTTTGGTACACAAAAGTACCCACATAAATTCCATATTGTATTGTTTTTAGTGAATTAAACCTATTTTATACTTCGCTATGGTATTAGAAATAATAAGAGCCAAACATTTAGCTTCCTAGCCAAAAAATTTAAACATTTTCTTAAATATAAAAGTAACTGATAACATCATTTTGTTTTTTTTTAGTTAAACCTACTTTCTGGTTTAGCAAAAAAGAAGAAGAAAAGAATGAAAAATTACATCTGTGAAGGGTATTTAAGATTCGGCCCAGCCGAATATAGCACTTTTACTTTTTTCTATGAATTTGTTTTAAGTTCAAGTTATTATTGTACAGAATGGAATATTAGAATATTTGAATGATCAAACTAGCACAACGGATCAGAACATATATATTTATATGTATTTTTCACTGAAGGGTACAAGAAATTATTATATGCGCATTTTACGGAATATAAATCTATAAAATATGCTAAGCAATACTAATTATTCAATCAAGTGTGAATAGCAAAAATAAGCGAATAGCTAGCAAATATTAACACAAGAATATAAATATTGGGATAAACCAACTGCAGGTTCTCCACTTATTTGTTGTCTTTAAGTTTTAATTGACAATAAACTAAAATATAAAGTTAAAACACAAATCATCACAAATAAACCATGTATTATTAACTAGAGTGAAAATCTCTCTTTACGTATTTCCTTTCATTATTAAAGCTATAGTTTAAAACTTTAAAAAAAACTTCCAGCAACAATATCTTGCACGTTAAAAATACGTAACAACGATTTCCAACTTAATTAGTTTTTAAAACAAACGCGACGGCAACAATTCAAACAAGTTCCAATTTGTTTGCTGAATTTCATTTTACTTCTTCTCCATGCTGCAACAAATTGCTTGTTGCATAATAATTTACTACAAGTCATTGTAGACAATAGTTTGTACAAAGAAAATAGTTTACGGTAGTTACTCGTATTTAAGTATTTGAAAATAATAAAACAAAACTTAATTAATATTTGATTTTAAGCTGTTTTTCTTCATGTCTGCAGAAGTTCAGAAACAAGTTATAAATGGCATCTGAAAACAAATATTTTAAATATATAGTTAGAGTTAAAAAATCAGCCAGTTTGCATATGTTCTGTTCGAATACTGTAGAAAGGGAAAATTGAAGAAGAAGCAGAAAACATAATTTGTAATTTATAGCCATCGCTTTAGTCATTCTAAACAACTGCAAATATTGTATATAAAATTTGTATATCATTTGAAATTTAATTTAACCCTCTGCGACTGCCGTGGTAGTATAACAGACATTAATAAAAATAATGTATAGTGTTGTCGCACTATTTTACAAACATCGACTCTTGCATTTACAGTACCTTCTTGTTGTGCCAGCATATGTATGTATATCAGTGTGATAAAAAGGATTACCTGGGACTGGGACTGAATTGTCATATCATTCTCGAAGCAAAAATCACTAAATAGAATTCTACGCCATTAAACTATAGCCTAAAATAGTTTCTCTATGTCTACAAAATGGAACTTGGAAAATATAAGCCGACAAAATAGTCTCTAATGTACTCGTACTACTACGTCTTAAAATTACGACAGTATTTCACACAATCACCCTTATTGTATTTTGCGTTTTTCGCCTTTAGATTCGGCATTTTGTAATATATTAAAAATTTTTTTGATTTTTCTCTTTAAGCTATTACAATTTGTCGAATTTAAAGGCGTAAAGCGCCAAACTCAAAAAGGCTGAATGTTTTCCTTGATTTCAAGACTTTTCGTAGTGAATCTCGTCTCAATATTTTCTCCTAGTATTTACACAAACATATATTTACATATATATATATATATATATATATATATATATATATATATATATATATATATATAGTATATATATACATATATATATATATATATATATATATATATATATATATATATTTGTATATATGTATATATGTATATATATGTACGTATATGTATAGATAAATTAAACTTCGTTCGTCACTGATCGCATAACGGCCGTAATTTGGTTAATTTTGTTGCCAATATTTGTGATGGAAAGAATCTTTTATCACACTTCGTCGCCCACTTTTTTAAGTTTTTAAAATTTCAGAGTCAACAATTCATTATAGTATTGAAGGAAGGATTGTTCACGCCCACTTTCGCGTCCATTTTTTTAAATTATATAAAATCTAAACAGTTTTAAGAGCCAAGTGTGTATTGCTTATAGACAGGTTTATTAAATTTTTAAAATTACAATGACACAAAAACTAGGATCATGATTACGCACCTGACTGTCGATGTTCCTTTTTTCGCCGGGAACTGTTTTCATTTTTTGTTTTGGACCAGCACTCAGGACATGTTCGCTATATACGCATCGCATTGTGACGGAACTATGTAAGGAGCGGATAAAAAATATTAGAAGGTAATAAGCGAAAATAGTTTCATATAGAAAGAAAATGTACGCATTTCACCGGATCTTATGTTTGATGGTCTAAATGTTATCTACTTCAGACGAGATACATTTTTACAGATTTGTTACCTTCGTCCTTCAGTATGTAGGACACACATAGTGGCAATATGATGAGTGCCTTCTTTTTTTAATGCTCTAAATATTATTAGCTTAGTACTTGTTGAGACAATGGAAAACTAGCGAATATGGCATTCTGAATACTTCGGCGCGATAGAGCAATATAATTTTAAAAAGAATGCAATTTCGTTGTGTTATATAAGTTTTTTTTACCGTCGAATATAAAAGATTAAAAGGTATTACAAAACACAGTATTCGAAATTCCATATTCGCACTTTTGAAACAGCAAATGAAGGTAAATCATTGACAATAACACAGATGCAAAATGTGATCTTTTCCTAAGAAGAATATATTTGTCAGAAGAATCTTACTAAAATTCAAAAACTTTCCTTTGTATCGACACACTAGTTTTCAGTTCACACTTGAGTGAGTGTTTCCGTTGTGACGATACACATATTTAAATGCCTTGATCTGTTCTTCCATGCGTACACTTACTATTTTTCTGTCATGTTGGAGTGTATAAAATATATTAGTTATACGCCCCAAACTATTTCAGCTGCCTTGAAAGGTAATTACGATTAATTCCAATATCTTTAAGAAATGAGTACGACATTTAATAAAAGAACTTAACCTGATTGAAAAATTTCTATATACATATGTGACAGCGCATAGAGAAAGGGACCTAAGGGTAAAAAAATAAATTTTCACTTTTTTTTTGATGTAGACTTTTGATTTAAATCTTTAAAATGGCTCTCCTGAACAAAAACGGTTTTTACCCTTAGGTCCCTTTCTATTTTGCGCTCCACATATGAATTTTTGTGTTCACCGTACTGACGTTCGTCTAAAAGTAGTTGCTATTTTTTACAAATAATAGAAATTGTGTTAAAGATTGAATTTGTATACCCTCCAAAAAAGAATTTGGGGGTATATTCACTTTGTCATTCCGTTTGTAACGCATCGAAATATCCATCTCACACCCCATAAAGTATATATATTCTTGATCAGTGATGACATCTACGATGATCTGAGCATGGTCGTCCGTCCGTCCGTCTGTGGACATCACGATTGAGTCCAAACGAAAAGAGCTAGACTCTTGAAATTTGGTGTAAATATATTTTGAAGCTTAGATCAAGTTAATTTCGGATTTGGGCTAAATCGGATAAGAGGGAAAATAGTTCCCTTAAGAAGAACTAAACCAACCCAGAAAAAACAACATAATTTTTAAAGTTTTTTGGTTATTTTTATGTCAAATACGGTCCAACGCTTTAAAATTGGAGCCATAAAATAAAAAAATATTATTTTTGGACCCCGCCCACTTTAGTGGGCGTTATTATATGCAGAAATAGCATAAAAATTTAACAAATTGTTATACTTAAGCCTACATTCCTTAAAAATAAAATTTTTAAGCTTTAATGACGAAGCTGAGACGAAATCTGGTACTAATCTGCCCTACCCCCTTCTCCCATCTCACCACCTAAATGACCATATCAAAAAAAAAATTAAATTTTGTGTACAATTATCCCAAGCATTTATTTTTAGAGATTTATGACTGCCTATTTCTGCCCTACTCCCTCCTCCCCTTTGCCCCGTAAATTACCCTATAACAAAAAATAAATAAAAAATTGTATTTTGTAAATAATTATCCCAAGCATTTATTTTTAAAGTTTTATGACAAAGGTGAAATGTTACCTCTACAGCCCTTGCCAGAGCGACAATATTTTTATAACAGAAAAAAATAAATAAGTTGAAGACTTCTTGCTAACTAATGTAAAAAAACATTATTTTAAATGGGGCTAATCCCAATAAATTAGTGGATGATTAAAAGCTTTTATAAAACCTATTTCAACAAAAAATTAATTTTTGTAGATAATATTTAAAAACAATTTAAGTCCGCTACCAACTCCTTTTTAATTCAATTTAAGTTTTTCATATTATTATCTGATTTTGATAGTTTGTTAAGATGCTGCAATTTGTGAAAAATGGACATCGATTTTCTTTCCATTATTTGATAAAGCTACTGTATTTATATGTATAGAAAATCATTTCATGATAACAAATAATTGACATTCTATAAATCGTAGGTTAGGTTAGGTTAGAGGGCCGTTGTCCCTGGTGGGACAATCCACTTGGGTCCGTTTGTGATGCCCTTAAGCAGAGGACCTCCTAAGGGATGTCCTCCGCCGTTTCAAACCATCCTGTACCCCTGAGGAAGGATGATAACCCTGAAAGCTCCATGTTTGCCAGGCTGTCTAAGTCTGACAGGAATCGGGAGCTCAGCGCCACTGCCCTTGCATTTGCAATGGCAGGACACTGACACAGAAGATGGAGGACAGTCTCCTCCTCCTCTTCATCATTGCAGCTTCTGCAATAGTCGTTGTATGTAAGACCCATACTTCTCGCATTAGTCCCAAAGCTACAGTGTCCTGTCAGAACAGTCACCAGTTGACGCATGCGCGCCTTGTCAAACTTGAGAAGGTCGCGTGTTCTGCGCAAATCATAGTGGTGCCACGTGGCCCTTGCCACGAGACAGTTAGCCACGCTTTCCCACCTAAGGTGAGCTAGTTTGTATGATTCGCTTTGAATCAGAAACTTGCATCGCGATAATGGAATGCCAGTAAAGTGACTTATCATTGAACTGCTCAATTCAGTCCCCTGTCTGGCAATCTCATCCGCAGCATGGTTGCCTGGACATCCAGAATGTCCCGGCACCCAAACCAGTGTCACCCTCGAATGTCTCGCTATCTCGTTGATAGACAGTCGGCATTCGACCACAGTTTTCGATGTACTATACACACCACTAATAGCAGAGATGGCTGCTTTGCTATCGGTAACAATGAAGATATCATTCGATATCCTATAATACCTCAGCCATCTCGCTGCCCGAGTAATAGCAGAGATTTCGGCTTGCAAGACAGTACAACCGTCTTGGAGCCGGAATGGAGATCTTACATTGAAGTTCTCCACATAGAAGCCTCCGCCCGTTCTTGTTCCCCTTTTGGATCCGTCAGTGAAAACTCTAACTGAATCCTCGGGAAAGGAAAGTCTGTCCACCTGTTCCCTGTCAACGACAATGGAACGGAAAAGTCCACTAAAGAAGGGTCTTGGTACACAATAGTCAATGTTGGCATGGATTTCCGAGTGCTCTCTTTAAATCCTAGCATGCCCATAGTGAGTCCTAGTCCATGGACATACCGTATTCAACCTGACCGCAGAGAATAGAGCCAATTGTCTGGCCAGAATGTCAACCGGGAGCCAATTGAGCATTGCAAAAATTGCTCCCGTTGGTGTAGATCGTAGTGCGCCTGTCATCAGTCTCGCTACGACCCGAAAGATTTTTTCAAAGGTCCTGCGATGAGCCTGCTTGTCCATCGCGTTCCACCATACCAACACCCTGTAAAAGAGTACTGGTTTAATAACAGCCTCAAGGATCCAATTGATCCCCTTAGGGTTGATACGCCATTTGAGGCCTACTGCCCTTTTGCATGTATAAATAGCCACTAAGGCCTTTTCCGCTCTCGCCTGTATGTTCTGATTGCATGATAGCTTACTATCCAGAATCACACCCAGGTACTTAGCGGTTTTAGAAAGTTTCAAGGAGGTGCCGTTAAGCTTTGGGTGTGTAAAGCTATCGGTCTTGTACCTCTTAGTGAAGACCACCAACTCAGTCTTGGCTGGGTTGATGCCGAGCCCACAGCTGACACTCCACCTACTCAGCAGAGTCAGCGCAGACTCCATACACTGAGATATGGTATCCAAGTGCTTACCCGATATCGCCACCGCTACGTCATCCGCGTACGCGACAGTCATAATCTGTCTGCGTTCTAGACTTAGCAAAAGCGAATTAATGGTCAGGTTCCAAAACAGAGGTGACAGAACACCTCCCTGTGGAGTGCCCCGATAGACTGCCCTATATTCAGTGACATCCCCAATCGAGGCCCTGACTACCCTGAAAGTTAGTAGGTTTCTAACAAACCGGCATAAATTGTTATCAATCCCTACTGCTACCATCCCATTGATGATGGAGTCGGGGTTGACATAGTTGAAAGCACCTTCTATGTCCAGAAAAGACCCCATAGTAAATTCCTTATACTCAAGAGATTTTTCTATGTGGCCCACTAGAGAATGTAGTGCCGTCTCCACAGATTTGCCTTTAGTGTAGGCGTGCTGTGATTTAGAGAGAAGCTCATTCGGAATGGTCATTCTCAGATGAATATCAGTTACACTTTCTAAAGTTTTGAGTAAAAAAGAAGTAAGACTTATTGGTCTGAAGTCCTTAGGCTTGGTGTGCGACGTCTTACCTCCCTTCGGGATAAAGACAACCTTGCACGTGCGCCAAAATATAGGTATATATGCCCTCCTAAGGCATTCACAGTAAATTACCGTGAGCCAAGGTAGGACAATGTCCGCATTTCTCTGTAGATCCGCCGGAATTATTCCATCTGGTCCCTGAGATTTGAACGGATCGAAGCTGTGTACAGCCCAGCGGAGCCTATCCATATCTAATGGAGTTGTGACTGCGCCTGTCGTATAGCTGCCATCGACAGTGCCTGTTAAAGGTGCCGCCTGGCTGCCAGGAAAATGAATGTCGAGTAGTACGCTCAGCGACTCTTGACTACTCATGGTCCAGCTACCACAGGGTTTCTGTATGTAGCTGGGTACAACCGGTGCGGTTGATAGCATCTTCCGCAGCCTGTTGGTTTCAGATGAACCCTCCACATTACTGCAGAAAACCCTCCAAGACCTCCTTTTTGCGCTTCTGAAAAGATTCTTAAAGCGATTCAACGATGTTTTGTATGTCGACCAGTCGCCTGATCGTTTAGCCTCGTTGAATAGCCTGCTACATTCTTTTCGTGAATGTGCAACTTCCGGGCTCCACCATGGTGGTTTGGCCCTACCCCTGCAAACCGTTGGTTTTCAAGCCACATTAGTGGCACAGCAAAACGATTCACTTAGAATCTCCACAGCAGAGTCAATGTCCCCAATATTTCTAATAGTTGGAGTCGTCGATAAGGAGTTGCAGAGTACATTGTTCTGTAGCCCCCAGTCAGTCTTCTTTCTGTTAACTATAGCATTAAGTCTACTTTCACCTAACCCTATGTTAAAGTCAATATAGCGATGGTCGAATAGGGAGCAGTCATCCGCAACCCTCCAACCGCTAACCAGATTGGTGTGCTCTGCACTAACCAATGTTACATCTAAAACCTCTCTACGGTTAGACACAATAAAAGTGGGTTCTGAACACCTGTTGACAATTTCGAGATTATTATTTAATATGAAATCAAAGAGACACTCACCCCGCTCGTTAGTATCGCTACTACCCCAGGAGGTGTGGTGTGAGTTAGCGTCAGCACTTATTATTATAGGCGTCCTCGTGGTTATCGCCCTGGACACAATACCACGCACCTTGCCATTTGGTGGACTGCCCTCGTGATCATGCGCCATATAGCTCGAGACCAGCCAAACCGTACCGGACGGGGTCTCCAGAGCAGCTGCTACAGTATCCCCATCACTGCAATCAGATAGGATAAGGATACGCAAAGAGTTTTTAGCCAAGATACAAGATATAATATTACCTGTGCCTTTGGCAAACAATAGCTTATAGCCCTTCAGTGTCAGTCCACGAACCCGTCTTTGGTGGACCCAGGGTTCCTGGACCATAACCAGCTCCTCCTTCCTCTCTACCACCCGGAGGAGCATTGCAGCGGATGCTGCTTTAGAGTGGTGAAGGTTTATTTGCGTCACCTTCACCATCCGGTAGCGCAATGATAGTGGTGTTGACGTCCTCTTGGCTGGATTCCAAGAGAGCGTCAGTGTCCTCATCCGCGACCTCCATCCGTTCAAAGAAGCCACCCACCAAGTCAGAGACTGAGTGGGTGTCCTCTTGCCCGGATGAAGCTACGTCCGACACACCAGCAGCAGCGCAGTCAGCAGCGCCGTCGGCAGCACCATCCCCTCGGTTGCGGTTCTTCTTGGCATCGGTCTGGTAGAGGCGCAACAGAATCGTAATGAAACAGTAGAAGATTTTGTTGCCCCTCTTACGGATCGGTGCCAAAGATTCTTTATTAAGAATCAGAACCACCTCCCTTCTAGACCTCTCGGGTGCATTCACCTTAGCTATCTTCCAGTCATGGGTGGGTAGATCCGGGTTGCAGTCCTTAAGGATCTCAAGGATCTTCTTCGGGGAGGAAGGTTCAGCGGGTACTATGGTCAAGGCTCTTTGTCTTCTGGGTATGTCTTCCAAGGAAACCACATCCAGCCTAGAGCCTTCCCACACCTCGCCAATAGCTTCGATGGCCTTTTTCAACAGAGACGCTGAGCGTTCATCCGTGCAGGCCATCAATTTAACGCCGTGCTGGTGCCAGCCAGCATCAACACATTGAGGCGGCGGTCCCGGATTCTCCATGCGGATCTTCCAGAACACTCCCGCCAGTTTTTGGTTGACCAAGTCCCACCTGGCACGGGAAATGGCGCCGTCTGACGCATCCCTGTCGATTATGGCCCTTATGAGATTGCCTTTGGCGATTTCACTAAAGGTGCCCTTCGAAGGGATGTTCTTAGGACGTTTTGCCCTAGAAGCCCTAGCTGCATCGTTCTCCTCTTCCGAACATTGCCGTTTAGGCACCGCAACCGTGGCGGGTGCGGGGGAGGAGTTTATTGGCAGCCTCGACACATGAGCCTGTGCCCACTTTAGAGAGGCTGCCTGCTTTTCAGAAAGCTGGTCAACCGGGGTCGCACCAAAGTGCGAAATAGTTCTTAAGGCGGTGCGCCTCGCATCGTTGGCCCTGCGTGAAGCATTTTTGCGCGAAGGGTTAGATATGTTTTTGCCGGGATTGGCAGTGGGTGACGCAGTACTGCGGCTAGAAGTAATCCTCTTTGCCTTTTCCTGCGCAATGTGCGCTTTGGAGGCGACGGGTTTGGACGACTTAGGCCTTTCCATTCCCTTCGCACCCGAAGAAGGGGGTTTTACCGTTTTACCGGTAAGGACCTGAGCAGCTTTTGAGGTACTTGGAGCGAAAGACAGAGGTACCTCGCTGCTAATACTAGGGCAGCCACCCGTTGCCGTGTGTTTTGCCTCTTTCTCAACAGCAATCAGCCCGGTTAATCCAGGCTGATTGCCCACCACGTCAGTAGTGGGCAATAAATCGTAAGTATAACCTTTTTTACTTCGCCGGCTAATTTTTGCTACAGAGCCGACGAAGGTGGGTGCTGTTACTCTGCTTTTAGTACAATTATGTTCAGTGACCAGTCCTATGCCTTCATCATTGAAACAGGCTGGCAACAACTAACACAAGCATGCACTTATGCTGATCAGAAGAATTCAACACAATAATTCATGACTCAGCGCGGGCTCGTACTCAGGACCCTCCGCTTCATAGTCTCGTGTTCTACTACTTCAGCCAACAGCACCCACTTCTTTTACGAAATTCACAAGATCCTTATTTAAAACTCTTTCATACAAGTAGCTTCCTTAAATGATATAAAATATGTAAGAACGTTAAATTCTCACCTGCTGGGTCAGAGTTCCTTGACGACAACTCTGTGCCCAATTTTAAAACCCTATTTTGGAATGTTTTAGTGGAAGAGGATACGGGGGTGTAAAGGGCAGTGGAAGATCAGAGAACATTTTATCTTTGTCATTAAAGCTTAAGAATCTAATTTTTAAGGAATGCAGTCTTAAGTAACACAATTTCTTAAATATTTACACTATTTTTACATATAATATCTTACGTCAACACCCACTAAAGGAAGCGTGGTACAAAGATCATTTTTTCTAATTTTGTGACTCCGAGTTTAACTTTTTGAATCTTCTTTGAAATAAAAAAATTTCATTTTCTTAACAAAATTACAAAAAGAAACTTTAAAAATTTCATCTCATTTCCCCCTTTGACCCCATTCATCACATTTACGAATATGACCTTTACATCCTTCAAAACTTATGTGTTCGAAATTTCAAGAGTCTGGCTCTTTTCGTTTCGACAGTAACGCCGTATTTCCACAGACGGACGGACGGACATGGCTAGATCGTCTTAGATTCCAGCACTGATCAAGAAATATATACTCTATGGGGTCTTAGAAGGATCTTTCGCTGTGTTACATATGGAATGACAAAATGAATATACCCTCCAATTATTTTTTGGAGGGTACAAAAATGATTAAAAGAATGTAATTCTTCCGTCTATCATCATCAACTATACAAATTTAGTGGTAAGCTTTGTGAGAATGACTTCCTCGAGAATATAACATTGACTGAATAGTTGATAATCTTAATGATTAGTACCGCCGCAAAAATAGGAAAAGGTTGAAGTAGCGGTCTCGGAATCAGCGCTAATCTATTTTGCTAGTTCGATGATTATAAAATATATTCTAAGTATTGGACTTTTAATACAATAATTAGAGTTTAATAAAAAATATTCGTCCACGACGGATTGTCGCCTTGTCGCGATGAGGACGCTCAGTAAGTGCAAGGACCCTTAGAGCAATGCCGGCGGTAGCGTAGCTACTGGTAGGGCCACCCTTGCCGGTAAGGGCGAAGGGAAGCACTGAAGCTAAGAACAATCCAGCTGAGTAACCGGAATGGCATGCTAACACCAATGCGTCTCAGGTAAGTAGGTGATAAATGGAAAGAAATAAACTCTGAAACTCACAAACGAAAGAAAAATCGTACACCCTTCAGAAGGCAAAGGGAAACCACTGAAGTATATGTGTCTTGAACAATCACATGCAGAAAACAACAAACATACGGCTCTCAGTCTCCGGAAAAATGAGGGTGCTAAGAATCCACGGAGGTAAAACAACACTAAACATTGCCACATGAAACGTGCGCAGCTTATATGAACCAGGAAAATTTATTAATACGTCTAAAGAGATGATGAGTATAAACCAAGGGCGGATGCAGCCTTCAGCTCAGGGGGCGGGGTCATGTAGTTGAAATTCAGTCGATACACACAGAAAAAAGGGAATGTTAAACTAGCATCACAAAATGTTTATTTAAAATCATGGTAAAATTTTACAAACCTGATACCTAATATAAAATTATCATTAATACGAATAGATTTCAAACGTTATGGTGTTAATATTACCTTAAAACACATTACAGTGCTATCCCGATAATCCGGACACGCGATTTTACGGACACATATATAATCCGGACACTGCTACAAACCGGACAGTACCACTTTTTTACTCTATAATACGGACAGTAATTTTTTTATAATTTTTTTGTTTCATTCATGTTATACTCTTTGTATAATAACGGAACTTTTTACTGTAGTATTCGTCTACGCGGGGAATTTTTGCAATTTTGCTTTAGTTAGTTGCGTATTTTTGTTGACATAGGTTCGCAAAACTTATTATACATATTTTTAAAAATTTCTTTATATAACTGGACATTGTAAAACAATCACCGCTATTGTGTTTGGCGTTTAACGCCCGAAAATTCGGCAAATTGTAATAGCTTAAAGACAAAAAGTTAAATTTTCTTTAATCTACTACAAAATGTCGAATCTGAAGGCGAAAAACGCCAAACACAATAAGGGTGAATGAATAGTAATAACAAGAGATCACATAAAAGTTTAAGAATAAAAATAAAGTTTGAACTATTGGATGAATTAGTCACAGGCAAATCAGTAAGATGTGTTGCAGACAAATTTGGCGAAAAAAATCGACCGTATTCGATATTAAAAGAGAATTTATGTCTAACATACATATATATGAATTTTCGTTTCATATACTACATATAAATGTAACATTTATTGAACTATATTCTCTTTTTAATAAAAAACTTGATAAATAAATAGAAAATTGATTTAGTTTTTATTCTTTGCACTATGTATGTATGCAGGTAAAAAAATTAACATTTGTAATCCGGACACTCCAGTAATACGGACATGCTCAGGATTTATGGTGTCCGAATTATCGAAATAGTACTGTACTTAATGCAAAAATAATGTACTTTTTACGGTTTTGTATTTAAAAACATTACTAATATCAAATGCGATTAAAATGTGTTTAGCTTTACAGTCGACTCCGCTTTACTGGAAATAAACAAAACCATTTTTTTTCAGCTATCCGATTTTTTTTCTAAAACGTAGGTCGGATTACTGAAATTTGTTACAGTGAAGCGTACTGCTTAAAATCAGTAAAACAATATTTTTTATATCAAATCTGTATATTTTTTTACGTCAATTTAACGTAAAAATTTTATTTAAAAAAAAATTATTCATAGAATTATTCATTTTGTTGAAATTTTTCACGAATTCCTCGAAAATGTCTACCCACTTACATTGACAATATAATAGAAAAATACAATAAAGTTCGTAAGAGTGAAAAGGGCAAATACATTTTTCCATTTAATTTTTTAACGGACAAAACATGCACACTTTTTTCTGCCTTAAGTTATGCAATCGATTTCTAATAAATAAATTTGTTATTGTTTATTTTTTCACTAAAGCGAAGTAAGTTTCATACAAAACGTAGTTGTGGGGTAGATTTTGGTTTTCAATAATACGATATTTTCAATAAAGCGATGTTTCGCTTTAAAGTGAATAAAACTAGCTGCGTTTAAAATCAGTGCGGGGATTTGCATCGCTTTCAGTAATCCAATGTTTTACAGTAAGGCGTGTTGCGCTAAAGCGGATTCAACTGTATTTTAAAATTTAAATGATCCGCGCAATAAACAAGTGAACTTGCGTAGGTACATTTCATATACATGTACATAAATGATTTTTTTATGTTTCTAATAGAACGATACAAAGTAGTGATGAATACAAGTATGTGTGAGACGACTCGAGATCGAACATCTTTTACTGAGATCAAAGTTTTTATTCTCTTTTGACAACGCAGCAAAAGAGATTGTTGAATGAAAACAGTATCATATCGGCGAACGCATCGTTTGTAGAGTTGTGCTTTTCAGCTCAGTGAGCTAAGCGGTCACTTTAGCTCAGCTCAGTTTACTGAGCTAGTTCAGTTTTTAGCTCAGTACGTCAATAGCTCAGTAGCTCAGTGATAATGAAACAATGAAACACAAAAGCACAGAGTCGAATAGAAGAAATACATACATACATACATAACTATCTTTGAACACATGTTTTACAATTTTTAGTAAACAATGGTGGTTGAAAATTAAACAAACATTTTCTTTTGGAGAAGAAATTTAAAATAATCAAAATAATAATTAATAAAATATTAAGCTGTTCGTAAATAAAGAAACCTCCTAAATAGTGCCTGGCAGTCAATGATAATAAGAAATCAACATAAAAACGTGCACAGATTTCCAATGAATTGGAATGCAAACATTACATTTGTTTTAAATATTTAAGAATATTAGTGCTCGAAATAGTAATTAATAAAGTTAAATGAAATACCGAAATCAGAGCAAATCGTTGCAGTGTCCAACACTTACACAGCTTGGATATATGAAATGTGGCTAAAATGCAGAAGTTGCTTACACAACAAAGGATCTCAGTGGTGATTACAAATAAGACAATCATTTTGTGAACAAACAAAATAGTTAATGAAAATTTGTTTTAGTGCATCCAAATGAGTGGTTAAGGTTGCCAAATGAGGTTAGCGGAACAAGAAATGAATATCAAATCAAAGGTACAATTTATTTAATCTAAACGCAGTTATTAAACTGCATATTGGAGAACTACAAGGGCTGAATTTGGAAAAACTAAAATGTATAAAAATGTAAGTATTTCGCTGTGTTTTAAACAATTAATATAAAAATGTTGATGAAAATTTGTATAACTCTTTCAGAGCCACGGTACCTACAAAGAATTTGCTGATGAAAAAGAGTTCTTTGAAGTCATCTACAGTGATGTGCCAATTATAATGGCATGTCAACCGACATGCTTGAATGGAGAACAGCAAACTTGTCTATGCACATAATTATAAAATAACTGCTGTGAATATGCATATGGCCGACAAGGGAAAGAGATTTATTTATGTCATCTACATTTATGTTCATTTACATCAAGTTTTAAAACAAGTACAACGGATACTGGCATCTCATCAAAGTTCATGAATATTATTAATAGTTTAATTACAGATATTTTTACGCCCATTGCTGCCAAATCATCACGTTTATTTCACTACAATAAGCGTTCAACAATTATCAGTCGTGAAATTCAATTTGCTGTCGGTCTACTGTTGAATTGGCTAAGGATGCTGTCAATGAAGGCACTAAAGCTGTAACCAAATATACAAGTTACAAGTAAATGCCAATGAAAGTTTATTTTAACAAAAAAAATTTAAAAAGGGAGTGTTATTTTTGCTAATTCATATACATATATCTAAAAAGTTACGAATTATTTATATTTATTTAGCACATTTCGATATTAAGAATTACAATTAATTTTGCAAAAATTATTTTTACAAAGTTCGAGCTTTTTACTTTAAATTTATGAAGCTAAAAAAAGTTATCCCTAACATGTCTTGTGATTTTACGCCTATATACAAAAAAAATTACTTTCAGTTTTTAACTCTAATGGAATTGTGTTAAATAGTTTAAGACCGTTATAAAATATTCTGATTGATTGATTAATGTCGTTGGTCACAAGTAGAAAGGCCCTAATTCATACAGTTGTATCTTTACATAAGTCAAAAACGTAACATCATCATAATGGAAACTGTAATTATAATTTGCTTTTAAAATCGTTTTTTTTGTATACTAATACACTAAATTTTTAGATGAGGTGCATTTGTGTGAAGTCTATTAGAATCGCGGTAGAAGCAAATTTTGAAAAGGTATGAGTTAGGGTCTTTCTACATGTGACCATCGATATGTAGATTATAATAGCCCAATTCACAATCCTGTGCAAATGGTCTTGCATTATAGCATTTGCAAATTCAGAGAGTATTTGAGAGCATTTTCAATGTATTTTGTTGGTGTAGAGTACAATTATTTTGCTCATGCTACGATGCTAGACTACTTGCTCGAGATTGTGAACTGGGCTAATATGTTAATGTTTTGTTTGCTAAGTACGTTTCTAACATGCAGGCTTATATATTATTTATAATTAAGTCACAACAAACAATCTCAAACAAATTACATTATAATAAAATTTTATATTGTGAAATAAAAATGTATTGAATGGAATTTATTTGTTTTTTTCAATGAAATGTTTTGTTTCAGGATGTTTGTAAATTAAAAACTTTTTTTTTTAATTGGATTGTAGCCCTCAAAAGAAGAGAATTAATTTACTTCTTTGATGCAGATTTTTTGCAAGGGCTATCTTTTTCGGGTTCGCTGCTATAACACTTAGCTTTTTGTTTAGTTGCTCTTCGTTTTTGGTGGGGTTTGCTTTCATGGTGGCAGTCGTTCTGACTGGATTTGCTTTAACCTTTTCAACAGCTTTCTTTGCAGCCGATGGTTTCTTTGCGGCGGGGACTGGCTTTTTATTTATACCTATTGAAATTAATTAATTAACTGTTTTTAGTGTGTAGGTTTCCACACTACCACGGAGGTACTACACTTCGTGCGTTGCCAATTTTTTTTTAATGGCTGACATCCCCAGTAGGCGTAAACCATTTTTAGATTAAAAAACAATATATAACAAATCTAAATACGCATATATATATATATATATATATATATATATATATATATACATATATATATATATATATATATATATATATATATATATGTATATATATATGTATATATATATATATATATATATATATATATATATATATATATATATATATATATATATATATATATATATATATATATATAACATAAATGAATTTATTAACAATAAAACAACAAAAGGAAATTAAAAATAGGAACAATTCACATAGTACATATTGCATAAAGTCGTAGTTTAAAAGATAATTTCTTAAAATAAATATTAATTATTTGTGAAATGTTTATTTTGAAATTATCTTTTCAATACAACTTAAATAATAGTAATTAATTATATTATCTCAAAAATTACATGTTGTAGAGCAAGAACACTAATTTTGAAACTTTGTTAGGTTTCAAAAGAGTACGCCGTTCATTAATATTTTGTCCTGTTGCAGAAAATATTCGTTCGCATAGAACGGAAGTGGCTACGATGCAAAGACGCTTTAAAACATATGCATATATCCTTGGGTAAATACCCTTTCGCTCCTTCCACCAAATCAAAGGGTCCTTTCTTCTATCCAGAAACTCTTCATTTATGTATTTGTCGAATTCCCTTATTCCTGCTGCAGTATTATTTTCTGGTCGTACTGTTCGATTGAAGTCAGCATCATATTCTCCCCAAATGTCGTCTTTATCTACGGGATCAGCAATGCGCTCAGTTGGTGCTATAAGTTCATCCTCATTGCTATTCGGTATCCTGATCAGACTTATTCTGCTTCTGATGGCTTTCACAGCGTTCTGATATGAAATATAATTTTTTAAGGCCTTTCTTTTAAATCGTGGGTCCAAAATTGCGCTCTCTGCAAGCAGCGAATTTCTTTCCATCTCTCCAAACTGTATTTGAAGCTCTCTCTTCAATACTTTTAGTATTTCATACTTTAGTTTTTGAGGAACCGCGCTTCATAATGCAGGACTCTAAAATATTATAAAGTACTGTTACGTTAGATAAAGTAACACTTTTTTCTGCTGAAATGTCTTGCGTTATTTGATAAAACGGCTTCAATATTGGTATAACTTCATGTATTAAATCCCATTCTTCCAACGAAGTATTCAAATCCAGTCTCATCAAGCTGAGTGTTGAAATGACAGCATCTTTGAAAAGATAAATTCTCTCCAGCATTTCGTGTGTTGAATTTCATCTAGTAGCCACATCTTGCTTAAGTTTTAATACTGTAAGACCCATCTGAGTTTGGGTTTGGTTTAGCTTCGTTAGACCTTGTGTACTTTTCTGAAAATATTCCACAATTTTCTTAAGCTTGACTATGGTATCACGTATTTGGTCAAGTCCAGCTTTTACAACCAGGTTCAGATCCGATTCCTCTCCATTGGCCTTCGCGAATTGCAGCAGTGATATTTGCAGCATTATCACTTACAATTGCAGTTACTTTTTGCTCAATATTAAACACCGCCGTTATATTTTTCAAAAATTCCATCAAATTGTCAGCGGTATGCCTTTATTAAAACTCATTACAACCAAGTAAACGAGATTTCAGCTCACTATTTTCATCAATCAAGTGAGCGGTTACGGCTAAATAACTTGTATTTGTTGCGATGTCCATCCATCCGTTGTAAGACAAGCAGCTATGGCTGACTGCAGACTATTTTTTACTTTATTTAAAATTTCAGAATATACGCTGTGCAATATTATATATAATAGGATCTTCGGGTTTGGGAGCATATAGTTGGGACAATTTGAAATATCAACTGTCATTTTACAAAATTCCGGTTCCTCTACCATTCTTAAAGCATGGTGCCACTTGACAATCATCCTCAATACTTGTCTGTCGATTTTTTCTCTTTTTTGGCGGTTTCCGGAAGTATTGTGTGAGTCTCTGCTGAGACTGTTCCTAAACCTGTGCACTTGTTAAAGGTTGCTCATCTGTTGCAACCTCTGATGATTCGCTACCCACTGTTGCCTGTCTGCAAACATTTAGAGGCGTTAGGGAATGTTTGTATTTTAGATGGAGTGACAAATTGCCATGGGATCCTCCAGCAACACTCAAACTGTATTTACAATACTTACATTGAGCCCTGCTGTCACCATCTTTGGTAAAATGTAGTCACATTTCACTCTGCTTCCTTTTTTCTGCCTTTTCGCAAATTTTTTAATCAGAAAAACACTCACGAAAATACGAAATTTTTTTTATATACATATATATATATAAAATAAATCCCAAAACACAGAATTTGTTTTAAAATTAAAAACGAAAAACATTTAATTTTATACTTTAATATTATTGTAATATATTTTTTTTTATCTTGGACCAGCACTGAGGGGATGACTCCTATATATGCAATGCATTGCGCCGGAACTGAAAACGAGGGAATAGTATTGAGTGGACAGATTAGGAAAGATGAGAAGATAGACAGTTGTTTTTGTTGCTATTTCCACCTTTTACTTCGCCGGTTAATTTTTGCTACAAGGCCAACGAAGGTGGGTGCTGTTACTCTGCTTTTAGTACATGATAGTGTTAGTATCTTTAAACTTTATTATTATATAAATTACATTATTTTTCAATATTTCGTCACTACTTTATGTGACTTTTTCAGGAAATTAATTATTTTATTAATATTTTAATTATTTTATTACAAACGATAAATACACTTAATATATAAATTTAATTTAACATCACTTATACACTAACTGAAAATTAAAAATTTTGATTATGCTGGAAATGAAAAATTTTTTTTATGCTGAAAAGGAAAATTATAAAAAGTTTTTTAGATATTAATATAATATAATATTTAAAAACACCCTTCTTTAAAACTATTCACTTTTTATTAATAATACTTTATTTAAAGTTTAAACTTTTTTAATATACTGAATTTCTCGCAGAGACAAACTTGGCAAACTTTTTTTATTAAAAAAAAAACTTTAGCTTTTAACAGAATACTTTACAAACATGGGTGATTAAAAAAGTTCTAACTATTATATCAGTACCCTATTAAAACACCTTGGCCATATTCAAAGGTGCCAGAAACTGTAACGATAATATCGCCTTTAACATATTAAAAATCAATCGAAAGCATAACGAAACTTTTTGAAGAGATGGACTATGAGCTAAATTGATATATGTATATATATATATATATATATATATATATATATATATATATATTATAATTACATATACTATATATAATGTATAAATATATATATTATATTTATATATGTATACATATATATATATATATATATATATATATATGTATAAATATGTATTATTAAAATAAATTTATTTATTTCAGTCTATGGACAACAAAATCCTTACAGACTAAGACCGTATACATAAATAGATAAATTATTACATTACAATAAAATAATAGCAAAACATAAATATATACATATTGTTATAGCAAAGTGGAAAATATTTAAGCAACATTAGTGAGTGAATATTTGCCTCTGACATTCAACAATTCTACACTTATAATAAAACTATTCTCATATACTTGTCTTTTTCAAAACTTGTAAAAATGGTCTAAACTTGAAGATTGGTTCTTTACACATGCGACCATAACATAAACAATGTCGTATTTATGTATATATGTCTGGCAGCATGTTAAGAAACTGCGGTATCATTACAAATATGGCAATATAAATTAATAAAAACGCTCAGCTGTGAAAGAAAAACGCTCTGAAACAAAAAGCGCTCAGTACTGAGCTAAAGTCATCTATTGAAGTGAGCGCCCATTTCGCTCAGCTCACTGAAACGTTCAACTGAACTAGCTCATAGCTCAGAAGCAGAACTCTAATCGTTTGCTTAATTGTCCGTCTGGTAATTGAAAATGTTTTATTCAAGTGCTTATGCAAACAAGAGTTGACTTCAGGGATGGAAAAGGGCTATTTTAATTTTGTACCAATTAACTAAATAAAATGTACTTTTCATACCATGACGGTACGATTTTTTTATATATTTTATATTTCTATAAATAGAAATTCAAAAACTTTTCTACACAAGTATACAAGAAAAAAACATTATATAAATAAAAATCTAGGAATCAGTTGATTAAATTTTATTCAAAACGTCAAACAATTTAAGATAATAAATTTTCTGGTAGTTTAAAATTTGGGCAACGAGACATTGATTGACAACTTTTTCGGTATTTGGAAATCAATTATTATACCCTTTTTCAATGTGATTGTTTTTGAATCAAATATAAGGCAGCCTAACGGTGAAAAATGTTTCTGTTGCGAAAAATTATAGCAAATAATTGTAAGTCCGTTACTTAAATGAGCCATAATTTAGCAGAAATATGAGACATAAAACTCTATTTTGAAAGATTCGGCTCTAAAGAACCGTTTTCTCTCGAAAGAACAATCATTTTCAAAAATAAATGACAAAATAAATATATAGAACAAGCAGAGGAGTAGGAAACGATCCGATAATTTCATGAAGTGCTGACTGGAATACTGTATGTAATAAAAAGTTGACACAAAATCTTTGATTATGTAACCGTATACTTCACGGAAATATTTTATGTTTATTAACTGATTCACTGAAAAATTAACCAAAATTTTCAAGCATAACACGTTTTTATGAACTAGGTGTAAACTTTTGATTGAGATATTTAAATTGTGGCAAATTAGTTGCGGTAGTACCACGGTACCAACAAAGGGTAATTACACAAAAAAAGTACAATTGTATCATGTTTTCCATCCGTGGTTGACGTTGAATAAAATCAAAGTAGAGGAGTTAGACCCCTTTCACACACATCAGGTTTGACTCGTCAAATCTTGATCTTTTAGAAGAGAGCGGTGAAGAGCGTGAAAAGGGGTACAGACTTGACGGTACTAGTCAGTTTTTATATTTTCTTTTGTTTTATCATCCGTAATATAATGAATGAATGTTCAGCAATGAAGAAAAACTTGCCATGACGTTTCGTGTGTGAACGTAAATGCAGGTTCGAAAGAAAATTGAAGAAAAACTGATCAAGTATACCTGATGTGTGTGAAAGAGGACTTAGTTTAATACACAAGTTATTTTAATACACAGCAAGCAAACACTTGTCTATGTATGTATGTATATACATAATTTTGCTTTTGTTGTACATGAATACTCGTTCATACGGGCTAATTTTTGCTTTTTGTATTTTATTCATGATAAAAATACTTGTTGCTGAGCAGAACTTTATTTTTATTCATCATCAAAACAATATTTATTTAAAAAAAATATTTTTTTAAATACCCATGTAATATGTATTTATTTTATTTATCATATGGGGGGGTCATAACCCCCATGACCCCCGCCCCCTGGATCCGCGCTTGTGTTAAACCTTGATATTTTAGGCATTAGTGAAGCATGGTGGCCAAACTGTGGTCATTTCAAAACCACTGATTGTAAAATGTTTTATTCTGGCAATGCTTCTAATCACCATAGACGACGGGTTAGTGTTATTGTGTTGAAAAGGTATGAAAAATGCGTTGAAGAGTTTATAGCCTACTCTGACCGAACTCTTTTCATTAAATTTAATGCGAAACCTATAAAGATGAATATCAAGTATATGCTCCAACGGCTGATAGTGATGACGAAGAAGTTGAATCCTTTTACTTGGAAGTGGAAGAACTTCTATAACTAACAAAACAACACGACCTTAATATTATAATGGGGGACTTAAATGATAAAGTTGGTAACAAACCCATATTAAATGTTGTTGGTAATTTTAGTTTGGGAGTAAAGATCGAGAGAGGGGAGCGTCTAATGCAGTTTTGCCAAGAAAAAAATTTTGAAAATTTGTAACACCTTTTTGTGTCTACCACCCCGAAGATTGTACTCGTATACCTGGAAATCTCCATAAGACAATCAAGAAAATATCGTCCGAAACCAGACAGACTTTATCTTTATAAACAAGAGATTTTTCACATCTGTAAAAAGAGCAACAACATTTCCAGGCGCAGACGTTAGTTAAAACAGATCATAACTTGTTAGCTGCAAAAATAAGCTTAAAGCTTGCTTCTAGTAAAATACTATTTCAAAACAAACAAATTACTCTTGAAAAGCTTAAGGATACGGAAGTCAGAAAAAATATAACAGTGGAGATAAATTAAAATCGATTAATCATAATGACCACAATATTTACACATTGTGGGAAGAAGCAACCGAAATATTAAAAAGCACTCCAAAAAAAGCAGAAACCTAAGAAAGAATGGATCACAGACGAAATTCTGGATCTAATGGAAGAAAGAAGAAAATATAGAAATTCAAATCAAATTGAATATAACCGATTGCACCAAGCTATACGAAGGAAACCAGCAAAGCACAAATGGATTGAAGAAAAATGTTTAGAAATTGACAATTTACAATCGATACATGATGATTTCAACTTACACAAGAAACCTGCGGACTATTTAGAAAAAATGTAAATAACGTGCTTCTAAACGACAATGATGAGATTATTACAAAAAAAAAAATAAAAAAAAAAATATGGCAGACATACTCGTATATAGAAACTCTCTTGTCGGATAACACAAGATCTTTATATATGCCCAAATAATAATAATAATAATAATAATAATAATAATAATAATAATAATAATAATAATAATAGTAATAATAATAATAATAATAATAATACTAATAATATAAGGACTATAGACTAATATCTCTGATGAATAAAATTTTAAAAATATTCCTAAGCGTTATACATCAACGACTGTATAAACAAGTAAAAGTGCTATATTCGGCTGTGCCGAATCTTAAATACCCTTCACAGATGTAATTCTTCTTTCTGTTGCCAAAACAGAAAGTAGGTTAAATTAAAAAATCAAACTTATGTTATCGGTTACTTTTATATTTAAGAAAACGTTAAAATTTTTCGGCTAGGAAGCTAATTGTTTGGCTTTTCTTTATTTTTAATACCTCTGAACATCTTTCAAAAATATTAAATATGTTTAATTTAAAAACAAAAGTAAAACTCCGTTTCATGTACCCCAAAAACTTTAATTGTCCAACCGTAGAATCATCTTTTAGATTTTTTTTTGGTTTTTAATACCAATTTAACTCTTCCCGAAGTATAAAAAAAATTCATCCACAAAAAAACAAAATTAGGAACTTATATGTCTAATTTTATGTATGTACTAAAAAATTTCGATTATCCAACCCTGGAACCGAATTTTTAGTTTCTAAAAGTTTTAATGCCAATTTAATTCTTAGCGAAGTATAAAATAAGTTTAATTTTACTGAAATAAACCAAAATTGGGAATTTATGTTGGTACTTTCATGTACAAAAAATTTCGATTTTCCAACCCTGGAACCGAATTTTTAATACTAATTTCATTTTTTCTGAAATATAAAATGGTTTTAACTCACTAAAAACACAAAATTTGGAATTTATGTGGGTACTTTTATGTACCAAAACTATTTCGATTTTCAAACTCTGGAAGCGAATTTTTATTTTTTTACCAATGCGATTCTTAGTGAGGTGTAGCATAGTTTTTCTTGACAAAAAAGTCAAAGTTTTGATATTTTAAGATTTAAATACCAATTTTGCTCTTCCTGAATTATAAAACAGTTTTAATTAGCGAAAACAACAACGTCAATTGCCTTTTTGGTTACTTTTATGCAGAAAAAATATTTCAATTTGCCAACCATGGAAACGAAACTTTCATTTTGTTTTGTTTTGTTTTTTACCAATTCATGAGGTATAAAGTAGTGCTATGAGCTATAAAATATTGCACTTGTCCAACCCTGGATTCGAAATTTTGATTCTTTTTTCAATTTTCGATACCAATTTTGTTCTTCCTAACTTATAAGACAGTTTTAGTTAGCAAAAAAAAACAACATCAGTTGACTGTTGGATTACTTTCACGTATGAAAAAAATTTAATTTCCCACCCCTGGAAGCAAAATTTAAATGTAAATTTTTTTTTTTTTTGCCAATGCAAATCTTCATGACGTATAAAGTGGTTTTGTTAAAGAAAAACCTAAAATGTTTGACAATTTTAGTAACTACATGTACTACAAAATACCGAATGGGCTGAAAAAAAAATTTATTATTTTAGTTTTTAATAGACTATTGAGTCTTCCCAAAGCACGAAATAGGTTTACTTTACAAACATTAAACAAAATACTTGATTTTTGGTATACATTTTGCTTCGAGAAATAGGTGTAAGCTTCCCAGTTCTGGAACCGTACTTCGGATCTTTTTGAATTTCAATACCACTCTATTTAAATTGATTTCCAATCCAACGGTCCAAGAACGAAGTCTCTAGCTCTTCTGGGGGCTTCGGAAAACCTATTTCACCTACAGACGGACGGACAGACGGACATCACTCAATCGTCATGGCTATTCATAAGGACCCAGAATATATATACTTTATGGGGTCCCATGAGCATATCGGAGATATTACACACGTAATGACAAGCCTATATATACCCTTTCACTTTTTTGTGAAAGGCATAAAAATGTGAAGAGCATATTTGTCGAACACATTTTAGTTTCCGACAAGCTATGGGCACACGAGAAGCATTGTTTTCATTACAAGTTCTTGTCTAAAATTGTCGAAACGTAAAAAAGATGTTTTCTTTGCTTACGTGAAAGCTTTCGATAGAGTACAGCGTGACAAATTAAAAATATTTCAAAACATTTAAACATTGACGATAAAGACATAAGATGTACCTATTAAAAACTTTAATTGGAGACAAGTAGCAGAAGTTCATACCAATGAAATAAAAACGGATTGCATTCCTATAAATGGAGCTGTACGCCAAGGATGTATACTGTCACCATTCCTTTTCAACATATATTCAGAAGTGATATTCCAAGAATCCACATATACAATTGATGCAGGTATTAACGTGAATGGTCAATTTATTAACAACATACGCTATGCTGATGATACTACTATTCTGGCTGATAATATGGCTGATTTACAATCACTTGTCCAATCAGTAAGCACTCACAGCAAAAACTCGTTCAAATAACCCTTATCCAAATGCTGCTTTATGTATTTTCAGCCAACAGGTAGAAAGAGTCAACAAATTTGTATACCTTGGTTGTGTCTTACATGAAAATTGGGACTCCGACATGGAAATAATAAGAAGGGTTGAAATGGCTAGGTCGGCTTTCACCAGATATAAAAAAATCCTAGGTTAGGTTTAGGTTAGGTTAGAGGGCCGTTGTCCCTGGCGGGACAATCCACTTGGGTCCGTCAATTCGGTCCCTTTGTGATGCCCTTAAGCAGAGGACCTCTTAAGGGATGTCCTCCGCCGTTTCAAACCATCCTGTACCCCTGAGGAAGGATGATATCCCTGAAAGCTCCATGTTTGCCAGGCTGTCTAAGTCTGACAGGAATCGGGAGCCCAGCGCCGCTGCCCTTGCATTAGCGAGGGCAGGACACTGACACAGAAGATGGAGGACAGTTTCTTCCTCCTCCTCATCATTGCAGCTTCTGCAATAGTCGTTGTATATTAGACCCATCCTCCTAGCATGAGTCCCAAAGCTACAGTGTCCTATCAGAACAGTCACCAGTTGACGCATGCGCGCCTTGTCAAATTTGAGAAGGTCGCGCGTTTTGCGCAAATCGTAATGGGGCCACGTGGCTCTTGCCACGAGACAGTTAGCCACACTATCCCACCTAAGTTGAGCTAGTTTGTATGATTCGCTTTGAATCAGAGACTTGCATCGCGCTAATGGAATACCAGTGAAGTGACTGATCATTGAACTGTTCAATTCAGTCCCTTGTCTGGCAATCTCATCCGCAGTATGGTTGCCTGGACATCCAGAATGCCCTGGCACCCAAACCAGTGTCACCCTCGAATGTCTCGCTATCTCGTTGATAGACAGTCGGCATTCGACCACAGTTTTTGATGTACTGTACACACCACTAATAGCAGAGATGGCTGCCTTGCTATCGGTAACAATGAAGATATCATTCGATATCCTATAGTACCTTAGCCACCTCGCTGCCCGAGTAATAGCAGAGATTTCGGCCTGTAAGACAGTACAACCGTCCTGGAGCCGGAATGGAGATCTAACATTGAAGTTCTCCACATAGAAGCCTCCGCCCGTTCTTATTCCCCTTTTGGATCCGTCAGTGAAAACTCTAACTGAATCCTCGGGAAAGGAAAGCCTGTCCACCTGTTCCCTGTCAACGACAATGGAACGGAAAAGTCCACCAAAGAAGGGTCTTGGTACACAGTAGTCAATGTTGGCATGGATTTCCGAGTGCTCTCTTAAAATCCTAGCATGCCTATAGTCAGTCCTAGTCCATGGGCATACTGTATTCAACCTGACCGCTGAGAATAGAGCCAGTTGTCTGGCCAGAATGTCAACCGGGAGCCAGTTTAGCATTGCAAAAATTGCTCCCGTTGGTGTAGATCGTAGTGCGCCTGTCATCAGTCTCGCTACGACCCGAAAGACTTTTTCAAAGGTCCTGCGATGAGCCTGCTTGTCCATCGCATTCCACCAAACCAATACCCCGTAAAAGAGTACTGGTTTGATAACAGCCTCAAGGATCCAATTGATCCCCTAGGGTCGATACCCCATTTGAGGCCTACTGCCCTTTTGCATATATAAATAGCCACTAAGGCCCTTTCCGCTCTCGCCTGTATGTTCTGATTCCATGATAGCTTAATATCCAGAATCACACCCAGGTACTTGGCGGTTTTAGATAGTTCCAAGGAGGTGCCGTTAAGCTTTGGGTGTATAAAGCTATCGGTCTTGTACCTCCTAGTGAAGAGCACCAACTCAGTCTTGGCTGGGTTGATACCGAGCCCACAGCTGACGCTCCACTTACTCAGCAGAGCCAGCGCAGACTCCATACACTGAGATATGGTATCCAAGTGCTTACCCGATATCGCCACCGCTACGTCATCCGCGTACGCGACAGTCATAATCTGTCTGCGTTCTAGACTTAGCAAAAGCGAATTAATGGTCAGGTTCCACAACAGAGGTGACAGAACACCTCCCTGTGGAGTGCCCCGATAGACTGCCCTATACTCAGTGACATCCCCAATCGAGGCCCTGACTACCCTGAAAGTTAGTAAGTTTCTAACAAACCGGCATAAATTGTCATCAATCCCTACCGCTGCCATCCTATTGATAATGGAATCGGGGTTGACATAGTTGAAAGCACCCTCTATGTCCAGAAAAGCCCCCATAGTAAATTCCCTATACTCAAGAGATTTTTCTATGTGGCCCACTAGAGAATGTAGTGCCGTTTCCACAGATTTGCCTTTAGTGTAGGCGTGCTGTGATTTGGAGAGAAGCTCATTCGGAATGGTCATTCTCAGATGAATATCAATTACTCTTTCTAAAGTTTTGAGTAAAAAAGAAGTAAGACTTATCGATCTGAAGTCTTTAGGCTTAGTGTGTGACGTCTTACCCCCTTTCGGGATAAAGACAACCTTGCACGTACGCCAAAATATAGGTATATAAGCCCTCCTAAGGCATTCACTGTAAAGGTAGGACAATGTCCGCATTTCTCTGTAGATCCGCTGGAATTATTCCATCTGGTCCCGGAGACTTGAACGGATCGAAGCTGTGTACAGCCCAGCGGAGCCTGTCCATATCCAATGGAGTTGTGACTGCGCCTGTCGCCAAGCTGCCATCGGCAGTGCCTGTTAAAGGTGCCGCCTGGCTGCCAGGAAAATGAGTGTCGAGTAGTACGCTTAGCGTCTCTTGACTACTCATGGTCCAGTTACCACAGGGTTTCTGTATGTAGCTGGGTACAACCGGTGCGGTTGATAGCATCTTACGCAGCCTGTTGGTCTCAGATGAACCCTCCACATTACTGCAGAAAGCCCTCCAAGACCTCCTTTTTGCGTTCCTGACACGATTCTTGAAGCGATTCAGGGAGATTTTGTATGCCGACCAGTCGCCTGATCGTTTAGCCTCGTTGAATAGCTTACGACATTCCTTTCGTGAATGTGCAATTTCCGGGCTCCACCATGGTGGTCTGGCCCTTCCCCTGCAAACCGTTGGTTTGCAAGCCACATTAGTAGCACAGCGGAACGATTCACTTAGAATCTCCACAGCAGAGTCGATGTCCCCAATATTTCTAATAGTTGGAGACGTCGATAAGGAGTTGCAGAGTACATTGTTCTGTAGCTCCCAGTCAGTCTTCTTTCTGTTAACTATAGGATTGAATCTACTTACACCTAACCCTATGTTAAAGTCAATATAGCGATGATCGGATAGGGAGCAGTAATCCGCAACCCTCCAACCGCTAACCAGATTGGTGTGCTCTGCACTAACCAATGTTACATCTAAAACCTCTCTACGGTTAGACACAATAAAAGTGGGTTCTGAACCCCTGTTGACAATTTCAAGATTATTATTTAAAATGAAATCGAAGAGACACTCACCCCGCTCGTTAGTATCGCTACTACCCCAGGAGATGTGGTGTGAATTGGCGTCAGCACTTATTATTATAGGCGTCCTCGTGCTTATCGCCCTTGACACAATGCCACGCACCTTGCCATTTGGTGGACTGCCCTCATGGTCATGCGCCATATAGCTCGAGACCACCCAAACCGTACCGTACGGGGTCTCCAGAGCAGCTGCTACAGTATCCCCATCACTGAAATCAGATAGGATAAAGATACGCAAAGAGTTTTTAGCCAAGATACAAGATCTAATATTACCTGTGCCTTTGGCAAACAATAGCTTGTAGCCCTTTAGTGTCAGTCCATGAACCCGTCCTTGGTGGACCCAGGGTTCCTGGACCATAACCAGCTCCTCCTTCCTCTCTACCACCCGGAGGAGCATCGCAGCGGATGCTGCTTTAGAGTGGTGAAGGTTTATCTGCGTCACCTTCACCATCATGTAGCGCAATTATGGTGGTGTTGGCGTCCTCTTGGCTGGATTCCAAGAGGGCGTCAGTGTCCTCATCCGCGACTGCCATCCGTTCAAAGAAGCCACCCACCATGTCTGAGACTGAGTGGGTGTCCTCTTGCCCGCATGAAGCTGCGTCCGACACACCAGCAGCAGCGCAGTCAACAGCGCCGTTGGCAGCGTCATCCCCTCGGTTGCGATTCTTCCTGACATCGGTCCGGTAGAGGCGCAACAGAATCGTACTGAAACAGTAAAAGATTTTGTTGCCCCTCTTACGGATCGGTGCCAGAGATTCTTTGTTAAGAATCAGAACCACCTCCCTTCTAGACCTCTCGGGTGCATTCACCTTAGCTACCCTCCAGTCATGGGTGGGTAGATCCGCGTTACAGTCGTTAAGGATCTCAAGGATCTCCTTCGGGGAAGAAGGTTCAGCAGGAATTATGGTCAAGGCTCTTGGTCTTCTGGGTATGTCTTCCACGGAAACCACATCCAGCCTAGAGCCTTCCCACACCTCGTCAAAAGCTTCGATGGCCTTCTTCAACAGAGACGCTGAGCGTTCATCCGTGCAGGCCATCAATTTAACGCCGTGCTGGTGCCAGCCAGCATCGACGCATTGAGGCGGCGGTCCCGGATTCTCCTTGCGGATCTTCCAGAACACTCCCGCCAGATTTTGGTTGACCAAGTCCCATCTGGCATGGGAAATGGCACCGTCTGATGCATCCCTATCGATTATGGCCCTTATGAGCTTGCCTTTGGCGATCTCATTAAAGGTGCCTTTCGAAGGGATGTCCTTAGGAAAGTTTTGCCCTAGAAGCCCTAGCTGCACCGTTCTCCTCTTCCGAACGTTGCCGTTTAGGCGCCGCAACCGTGGCAGGTGCGGGGGAGGAGTTTATTTGCAGCCTCGACACTTGAGCCTGTGCCCACTTTAGAGAGGCTGCCTGCTTTTCAGAAAGCTGATCAGCCGGGATCGCACTGAGGTGCGAAATGGTTCTTAAGGCGGAGCGCCTCGCATCATTGGCCCTGCGTGTAGGATTTTTGCGCGAAGGATTACTGATGTTATTGCCGGGATTGGCAGTGGGTGACGCAGTACTGTGGCTAGAGGTAATCCTCTTTGCCTTTTCCTGCGCAATGTGCGCTTTGGAGGCGACGGGTTTGGACGGCTTAGGCCTTTCCATTCCCTTCGCACCCGAAGAAGGGGGTTTTACCGTTTTACCGGTAAGGACCTGAGCAGCTTTTGAGGTACTTGGAGCGAAAGACAGAGGTACCTCGCTGCTAGTGCTAGGGCAGCCACCCGTTGCCGGGTGTTTTGTCCCTTTTTCAACAGCAATCAGCCTGGTTAATCCAGGCTGATTGCCCACCACGTCAGTAGTCCGCAGACTGGTCGGGCCTGATGTGGACACCCGGCCAGCCTGAGCAGCAGTAGCTTTCGATTCATCGCGGCCTGCTACTTGCGCCGCGGGAATAGGGTCCCCGAAGATTGTTAAGCCCCTAACCGGGTACGTGGGGCTTGGCTTTTTCTTTTTCATTTTTTGGTGGGTTTATGGTTGCAGTTTATACCTACTGCCAGGTTAAAAAGCTGCCGACCCACCTGGATACAGACGCAGACCATCAGCCGCCCCAATTGGGATACAGACGCTGATGGATTTGGAAATGGTCCCTTGGACCGAAAAACGGACTGACTCGATAGCCGCCCCATGGGGAAAAACAGACGCTATCGAGTCCGGGAAGGGTGATTCTTGGACGGTACTTAGTTGTTGGCCACTCTGGCATGGGTGACCCTACCAGGGGCTACTGATATCAGCTGCCCCCGCCAGTACAGACCGGTCAACTAGACCTAAGCCTCCACATCGCGACAAGATGACCACCCAGCGTGGAGGAAAAAAAAAAAAAAAATCCTAGCAAGTTGTGAAATTAATCTTAACCTTCGGACAAGGTTTATGAAGTCCTATTTATGGTCCGTACTTACGAAGTACTAAGAAGAATAAATAGCGATCGACAATTACTTGTGAACATAAAACGAAGGAACACTGCTTATTTTGATCATATTATACGTGGCGAAAAATACGAGCTTTTGCAGTTAATATTAGAAGGAAGAATAGAAGGAAGACGAGGCATGGGAAGAAAGCTGATGTCCTGGCTAAGAAATATAAGAGAATGCACGGGGCTGAGGACAGTTGGTGATCTAAATTATTTTTAAATTATTTCTAACACAATAATATAATGTAAAATGTATTAAGTATTTATGCAAGTGATCACATACATATATCCAGCAATGGATTGGTAATAAAAGTAGAAGAAAAAATCTTAAAAAATAACTTGCAGATGTGAACTTGAGTCTTAATAGAAAATTCTTATCTTAATAATAAAAATTAATAAGTTCGAAAAATTTGCATTCATGTTTATTTAAATTGCTCTATATGATTATGTGCTTTAATATTGTTTTTTTATCAACAATGCATCACACAAAATTGTTAATTTGAGTATTAAAAATAGAAATAAGTCCAAACGCATTGAAATCAATATCAAGCGGTGTCGAGAGTACAGTAAGTACGGATTTTCTTATGACCAGGGGGCAAATTACGGCACTCGATATCGAACGAAATTTGTATTTAAATTGTATGGAAATTTCGATCGATATCGAATGCGGTAATTTGGCCCCAGTACAGAAATATTGATCGATTGATTTTGTACTGATCATTTAAGTACTAAATATTTAAACAAAATCTAATGAAGGTTTAGGTATGAAGGTGGAAAAACAAAATAGATTTATATCGAATAAAATTTGTTTGTTGTGTTTTTTTTTTGAATTTCAAATCCTATGGTTTTGCTTGTGTAATTCTCAATTCATTTTTGGGAGTTTGTATAAGCTACGAGGTTTTCTTATTTTGGAATTAGGTTACAGTCTACAGATGATTTGGTGTAAGAACCAATGAAATGCAGGCATATAGACATACTTGACCACATAACAAACAAAAAACAAAAGACAAATCTGAATTGATATTGTCAACAAATTTATTTTTCTTTTTTTCCTGTTTTCTGTTTCCGATTTTCTGTCTCCTGTGCTGGTTTTCTTTTGTGGGTTTTCTGGATATGGTTTTCTTACAGATTTCGGACCCGAACTCAGAATCTTCGGCTTCGTCATATTTTAACTACTTCAGCCAGCATAAATGTTAAGCTTTAGCATCGTACAAAACAAATATATAGATATGTATGTATAGTATATGCCACACTTTATTGTTGTTCAAACAGTCGTCCTTAATTGAAGTTTTTGTATTTTTTCTGACAGTAACACGATTTTAATAATGGCTCTGGCGTTAAAACCAATTGATAAAACCTGGTTTTCGTTTAGAAAATGAAATGGAAACAGCCGATAACGCACCAGAAACTCCACCACAATTGCATTTTTTTAAAATGATTTTCAAGTACTTAATAATTGTGTATAAGTATTTCGATAATTTTAAAGTATTTATAGAATAATTTTAACTTTAGAGTGCATTTTAAAATTAAGTAGTTTTTCTGTTTAGCTGTTGTACAATTTGTCATTTTAAGTGTTATAGAAGGTAGAGAAAACTAGAACAACAAATACACTATTATTATTTTATTATTATATGAGGCCATAAGCACCGCGAAAATTTAAGCTATGGCTTGAGCTACCAATAATAAAAAATTGGAAAAACGTTCACATGTACTTAAGTATAAACTTCAAACCAAAAAAGTTTGACTTAGGTATGATGGAACAAAAAACAATTCAGAAAAATGGGACATGAAGAAAAATAATCAAACGGTAACACGGGTATTAAAACAATAACATGTTAACATCAGGTTGATACACTTCTTGGATTCTTTTTCACAATAAAATTTGTGTAAATAGGAACTGTTATCAAATTCAACTAAGCCACCTAATAAGTGGTAAGGAGTAAAGCGTAATTTGTTTATGCACGATGCAACTCGTTATATGATTAAATAAAATACAATTTAATTGAAATTTATTTGAGATACTGTCTCGGTGAATTTATTAAACATCAGGATTTGTTCTTACACCGAATCCCAAGGAGACTTAAATCCGAAATAAGAAAACGCAATGACTCGTAAGTTGGACCCAATTGCTGAGGAGTCTGTTGAATCAACAAATTGGAATTTTACGCCACACTTTCACTGAACTTTCAACCACCAAATTTGTTGTTAGTTCTAGCCATTTTTGTGCATTCTGTGCATTTTAAAATGACACATCTTTCAATGAGGAAATGACACTTCAATAGACAGCTAACACTCCTGCCAGACTGGCGATTTTTAAAAAATTAATTGGATAACCCGTTAACGATATTGCACACTATGCAATACTGCCACTTTGTTGTAAAACATATAAAGCTGTCAATCATTTCTTCGTGCTCATCATTTTGTTTATGCATTTTAATAATAAACAACATTCGAAAAAGTTTTGTTCAAGTAAACAATGACTGGGTGAGGGTTTGAGGCAATTGTACACAAACAGCAAAAATATTGTGAATAGTTTGATCTTGGGAGGTAAGTGCATGTACACACTATATAATAGTTCAATTTAAAAAATCATTGTTTCTTTCATAAGAAAAATTAGAAAATTACCAAGTTGAAAATTATTTAATAGATTCTGAGCTCAAACCATCGATCTGCAAATTATATTTACATTTTGGTCAAATTGTTATTTTTATTAATAGTGAAATATTTTGAATATACATATTTCAATCGTAAACTAACAACACGGATCAATACTGCTTTCGAGGCCTCTACCCCATCTCATCGGCATTCTTTGATCCATTTTTTCACTTCTTAATGTGATACTAGTCTGGGATCATTTCCGCCGAACACCGGTGATTAATATTCTACTCTTAATTATAATTAGTATTTACCAATTTAGTAAAAAATTATTTGCAGATTCGCACACGGCGGTTAAATCGACTAATAAAATACAAGAAGGATAAAAGTTTGCACGAGGATGGTCACAAGAAGAAAGGCTCTCACTCGTAATATAACGAAACCAACTTTTTCAATAGTTGCAATACATTTCACACAAAAAGGCCACATCACAAAAATTTTTTATCAACGATATTACGAGCCAATTTGTAATTACAATTTCTATTATAGTCAAACAGCTACACATTAATTCATAAATAACATTAAAGTTCTTATGCATAAGAAATATTGGCTGGTTATATCCTTCTTATTCAACAATTGTCGCATAGAAATATGTCAGATAACGATTCTACAAGCATCAAATATTTTTTATGCATTACACGTTTAATATTTATAAACTGCTTATGTGTAAAATTTTTTATAGAAATACAAGCATAAAATATTTTTAAAAGCAATGGCATTTGTTAGCGCCTGTAAAGAAAACATTAGGCATTAATATTATAACAATTATACTGCATTGATTGTTGCAAATCTTTTACCAATAAAAACTATACCAAGTTTAAAACTTAATACAAGGGGAATTAATGTTCAAAATTTTAATTATATAAAATATATTATTGGAAGGTGTTAAAGTCAAATTTACAGCAGTAAAATCCTCTTTAAATGATCTGCTTCAAATGTGCATGAAGAAATGATCTTAAATATTTTTACTCGATTGAAACTTCTTCTGAAAAGTCTTCTGTTAAACTCAATACCAATTTTTCTTGATTCTTATATTAAATTAATGAAATAAAAATGTTTGCTTTAATTAGTTTTACGCAAATGTGCGTTCATATTGTTTAAGTAACCAAAACAAATATAATTTAGATACAAGCGAGTTGATATCACATATTTTGTTATTCTCCTTCTGTTTTCAGAGGGACTTGAAATTCACAAATAACAACATTTCAAAACCACCAGAACATTTTCATTTATTCAATACACAATACTGTTTTTTTTTAATTTTTACTAGTTGGAAATCGCTTGTGAATGGCAAGGATGCACTGAGGAACACATTATTTATAACGCAAGCAGTTTTTGCTTCTTTGGATGCGTTTGTTATATATTCTAAAACAAACAATAATATATACCTTTAACTTTTATGTTTAAAAATAATAACAAGTTAAACTGATATATTCGGCTGCGCCGAATCTTATATACCCTACACCGGCATAGGGCTCTTTTTGATCTTCCTTGTTTTCAATACTGATTTATTTCTTTATAAATAGATATTATTTTTTATTACCTAAGAAACAAATTTTTATTATTTAGTTACTTATATATATAAAAAATTTTAATTTTTAATACCAATGAAGTTCTTTCGAAAATGCCAAATATGTTTAGTTTTTAAACAAAAGTACAAACATTTTTTCAATTGGTTACTTTAATGAAGTGCAAAAGGTTTAAAATTTCCAAATCTGGAATCCTCTTGTTTACTTTTTCATATTCAATACCAATTTTATTCTTCTTGTTCAATTCACCAAAAAACAAACGAGTAACTTACTTGGTTACTTTTATATAACAAGAAAATTTCGATTTTCGAACCCTGGATTTTTTATTATATTCAAGGTATAAAATAGGTTTAACTAGCAAAAATTACTAGTTTTTGCTAGTTAATTTTATGGACCAAAATAGCACTAAGCTATCTACTCTGTTATACTCATTTCCATCCCATCAGCCCAATAGTGAAGTTTTTACCTCTTTTGGGGGCTTGTGGAAAACAATTTCATGTACAGACTGAATTCTTAATTTTTAAAATTTCTAATACCAATTTAATTCTTAGCGAAGTATAAAATAGGTTTAAGTCACTGAAAAAAACCAAAATTGCGAACTTATATGGTTACTTTTATGTACCAAAAAATTTCGATTTTCCAACCCTGGAACCTAATATATAATTTTTTTATACTAGTTTAATTTTTTCTGAAATATCTAATAGGTTTAATTCACTAAAAGCACAAAATTTGGAATTTATGTATGTACTATTATGTACTAAAATATTTCGATATCCCAATCCTGGAAACGAAATTAAAATTTTTTTTACCAATGCAACTCTTAATAAGACATGAAATAGTTTTATTTAAGAAATACTTAATATTTGTTAACATTTAGGTAATTTTTGTGTACCACAAAATAATTCAGTTATCCAAGTCTGGAATCTAAATTTTGATTTTTTTTTAATTTTTGATACCAATTTTGTTTTTCCTGAACTAAAAATAGTTTTAGTTAGTAAAAAAAACAACGTCAATTGCCTTTTTGTATAAAAAAATTCAATTTCCCAACCCTGGAAGCGAAATTTAAATTTTTTAAATTTTCTTTATTAATGCAAATATTCATGAGATATAAAGTAGTTTTGTTTAAGAAAAACTCGAATTTTGCAACCATTTTGGTTATTACATGTACTACAAAATATTGCATGTACCAAAAAAAATTTCATTTTTCCAACCCTGAAAACGAAATTTTATTTTTTTTGTTTTTTTATCAGTGCAACGCTTCTTCAGGTATAAAGTAGTTTTATTTAAGAAAAATTGCAAATTTTTTACCATTTTGGTAACTTTCATGTACCATAAAATATTGCACTTGTCCATCCCTGGATTCGAAATTTTATTTTTTATTTTCTGATACGAATTTTGTTCTTCCTAAATTTTAAGACAGTTTTAGTTAGCAAAAAACAAAAAAAAACATCAGTTGCTTGTTTGATTACATTCAGGTATAAAAAAATTCAATTTCCCACCCCTGGAAGCAAAATTTGAATTTAAATTTTTTTTTTTTTGCCAATGCAAATCTTCATGACGTATAAAGTGGTTTTTTTAGTTACTACATGTACTACAAAATACGGAATAGGTCGAAAAAAAATTTTTGATTTCCCATCCCTGGAAATTTTTTTTTATTTTTTAGTTTTTAATAGACCATTGAGGCTCCCCAAAGCACAAAATAGGTTTAATTTATAAACATTAAAAAAATAATTGATTTTTTGTACAAATTTTGTGTCGAGAAATAGGTGTAAGCTTCCCAGCTCTGGAACCATAATTCGGATTTTTTTGAATTTCAACAGCACTCTATTTAAGTTAATTACTAACCCAACGGTCCAAGAACGAAGTCTCTAGCTATTGTGGGGCTTGGGAAAACCGATTTCACGTACAGACGGACGGACATCGCTCAATCGTCATCGCTATTCATAAGGATCCAGAATATATATACTTTATGGGGTCCCATATGCATATCGAAGAAATTACAAACGGAATGACAAACCTATATATACCCTTACAGTTTTTTGTGAAGGATGCTGAATTACACACGTTTTTTAGATTTTGTGATAAAGGCCTTTAGTTTTATACAAGAAATAGCATAACCTACCTAGCCTCTAAAATCAAAAACGGGGTAACACCGTGATTGATTTACATGTATATTGCAAAACGTTTTGATTCACTACATACGAAGAGATCCTCAACGAAAAATGATATAATTGAAAGTTGTATCATAAAGAACTACAATAGATCTTGTTTCAGGGAACTTAAATACAATTATATGACAGAGAATAGAAAGAAAAGAGTATGTGATTTTATATGAGGTTAAAGTATGTACAAAAAATCTCATTTTCTCATATTTCCTCATCTGTATTCCCAATACTATCCCCTCCATTCGATTTCCGGAACCACGAACTGCATATATATTTCTCTTGAATTGGTTTTCAGTGTCTTTAATTAATATATAAAGACTAATAAATAAATTTGAAATAAACTTTACTAATATATTTATATGCAGTTTAAAAGTTTAAAAAGAAATTAAAGTTTTCCTTCTTCTTGTTTTAGATTTACCTGCTGATCTGAAAATATGGTCTGCTGTGTTATAATAACAATCGAGCACCGAAAAGCACAAAGTACGAATTCAAGTGCCTTAATTTGAATTATTTATTTTCAAACAAAAGTAGTCAGCGGAACCATAGTGCATTTTGCTGAAAATGGATTGCAACAAAAAATTTCAAGCATTGTGTGAGTTCAACTCGCATAACGTTAGTATTGGTAGCGAAAGCATTGGCACAAAAGCAAAAACAAATAAATATATGTGCATAATAAATTTATATGATATTTCTTTTTTTGTGCTCGAAAACATATAGTTGTGTTAAAATTTTTTAATTAATTTAACGATGGATATCATCAAATGTGTGTATCAAAAAGAAATTTCAGATTGTAGATAAAAAACATTGAATCATTAAAATGATGCCTTTGCATTTGAATTGGCTTAAAAATATATTAAACTGCAGAAATATATTTTTTTATCATTTCAATATTAAAGCATCAAGCGTCCAGATAATTCATTAATTTCCTACATATGCCTTTTTCAAAAGCACATAAAAATTGAACGCGAATCATAATCGTGACTTAATTTTGTTTACTATGTTTCCTTAGCTCGACATAAAGCACAAACTTTTTTCAAATATATCATATTTTGGAGGTTATATCTGTGAAAATTTTTTCTTCGTTTTTGTGATAATTTAAAACCACAGAAAGCAGATCATAATACAGATCTCACTGGATCGGCAAGAGATTGTTAATTTGAAATGTTAAAATTGTTAATTTTCATACTCGATCAACTATCAATTGTTCAAAGACAATTTCTTGCATTTTATTTTAGAAGTCTGGCCTGTAATGAAAATGGTAACCCTAAGCATATTAAAGCCGCTTATCTCTCATCAAACTTCATACAAAAGTGTTTTCTATAAACACTTTCTATATTTAAACTTTAAATATCGTTGAAATGTTTCAGTTGTTTGAATGGCCTGTTACTGCCGTTAAGTGAGAAATACATCATTTAGCTATTCGTCACTGCTTCTCTGTGTGGAGAGCATGTGAAATGTCTATTTTTTTACGACTCTGGCGCTTAAATCAGGCTAAATTTAACCGATGGCATAGGTTAGGCTGGCTTTGAGTACCACTGTGCACAAGAAAAAGTGTAACGGAGTAAAATCGCACAATCTCGGTGGCCAGTCCATATACGCTGCTGCATATGAGATGAACATGTCCTCAAATTGCTTGTGGAAAGTATCTAATGTGTGATACATATCGCAGTCTTATTGAAACCACATGTCCTTGATGACCAGATCATCTGGATTCCTGACACACTATAGCACCCTAAGTTGAAAGGAATAGGCCTGATCTGTTTCGTTAACAGAGAAATATAGACTGATGATGGCGCCAACCTAAAATTCACATAAAATAATAAATTTTTCGTGATACATTGAATGTGCTGTCACCTCATCATGCTAGCCAAAATAGACAATTTTGTTTTTTCAAGCATGAGTCTGTTCATCTAGAAATAGATCACAACGCCGAAGATAATTTTTCTATGGAAAATCGAGCAGTACGTTGACGGAACACAATACTCGTTTTGTTAAAACTATTTTATTATTTGTACGTGTTGTTAGAAGCTACATCCGTGCATGGTGATTTGTCAAAACATACTGACTAAATTACAACTAATGTGACGGATATAGCTGTTTTATATGTAATGTTTAATACTTAATAAAACACGTCTCTTACATTTGAGATACTTGAAAGAAGTGAAGTCTTTATTTTCTATTCTCTATGGTATACTATAATGCAAGGTATATATTATTTTATTATACCATGCTATAATGTATATACATACATAGGCAGGGTGATTCGTATAGTCATTATAGATCTTTATATACACAGTAAAACATCATTTATTAAATTCAAGTTTAATCATAATAACTATACAACATCTCCCTTTACAAATAATAAAGAACTCTTAACAAGAACAGGTTATAAAATCTTAATACTAAAAGGTAATAAAAATTCAATAATAAGTAATACAAATTTAATTTGAAATGTTACAAATCAAGTTTCCTTGGTTTCTTAATAATTCTACCTTACCTTGTCACATACGGACAATCCATCCCTAAATTGTATTGAACTACTTCCTTCCCATTTTCATTATTCTGTTTTTGACATTCAACTTCAACCTTATTACTATTCCCATTAGATGTTGTATCACTACTTTGCAAATTATCCCCAGGTGATTTCCTAACATGTTCCAAATTTCTCCTAAAAAGCGAACCATTCGCATCCAAAATCATATAAGACCTTGGTTCCATACAAATCTCTACTATTTCACCATTTAGCCAACAACTGGTAGGTGTTTTTTTAAATAAGATCTTATCGCCCTCATTAACCTATTCATATTTTTTCGATCTTCTATTATAATATTCAGTACATTTGGCTAATTTTGATTTAACTTTATCTTGGCATTCCTTAGAGTTTACTAACTTTGGTTTAAGGTTATCCATCATCATAGGAACTCTGGTACGCAAACTGCGCGACATCAATAATTCAGACGGACTTGGAAGATCACCCATGGGTGTTGTCCGATAGTGTAACAAGGCAATATAAGGATCAGAATTGCTTTCCAAGGATTTAATGAGAAATCGTTTTACAGTTTGGACTGTCCTTTCAGCTAGACCATTTGATCTAGGCAAATACGGGCTTGAAGTCACATGATCCATTCCCCAGTCTTTGCAAAAATTTTCAAATTCTTTAGAATTAAAAGGCGGTCCATTATTGGACATAAAAATATATGGTATACCATGTCTTGCAAATATTGACTTCAATCTACATATTACATGAGGTGCAGCGTAGCCACTATTCAGTAATTCAATTTCAACAAATTTAGAGTAATAATCAACTACTAGCAGGTACATTTTCCCACGAAACTCAAAAAGATCACACCCAACCTTATACCAGGGTATATCTACAATGTCATGTGACATAAGTTCTGGCCTCGTGTTAGAGTTCTGGTGTCTCAAACAAACTTCACAATTAGATACAACATTATCAATGTCGTTGTATATATTCGGCCAATATACAGACTGTCTTGCTAAATTTTGGCACCTTTGAACACCCATGTGACCTTCATGGATTCTATATAAGACTAACTTACGTAGGCTCTTTGGAACTAGTATTTGATGATTTTTCATTAACACGCCCTTTAAGACATTAATTTCGTCCTTTACTTTATAATACGGTGCAACATCCTGTTCAATACCCCTTCGATTATTAGGCCACCCTTCCTTTACGTAAGTCATTATCTTTAAAAATGTTTCATCCTTTCCACTATGCTCCCTTACTATATCAATTTCTGCAAATGGAACCTCCAAATACGTAGAAATAAAATCACGATGCAAACTTATTTCCGTATCCAGTTCAGACAATGCCGTATCGCACAACGACGCTCTAGAAAGTGTATCAGCTACCTTCAAATCCCGTCCTGGTCTATAAGTTATAGAAATATCGTAACACTGGTCAGTTTCCACAATTACCCTAGAACCATATATATATTGGTGGAACTTCGTACAGCCGAAAAGTACAGCCAGTAGTTCCTTTTCTATCTGGGCATAATTTTTTTGTGTTTCAGTCAAGGACACAGATGCATAAGCAATAGGATTTTCCCCATGTATTATTGCGGCACGCAGTGCAAAATTTGAAGCATCCACGGACAATATAATTTCCTTCTTTGGGTCAAAATACGTAAGGACTGGTGACATAGTAATTTCCTTCTTTAAGTTGTCAAACTCTGCACAATTGACCTCATCCTTAATAGTTCCCTCAGATTTCTATTTTTTAGTGACAAATTTTCTATAAACGAGCCTAAGTAGTTTACCATCCCCAAAAATCTCTGCAAGTCCTTTACGTTCTCCGGTTTTGGCATTTTTACTATAGCTCCTATTTTATCCTCATCGGCCCTTACCCCTGACTCAAAAATATGCCCCAAAAATTTTATTTCTGTTTTAAGAAAATGACACTTGGCCTCATTAAACTTCAGGCCAACTTCTCTTGCCCTAAGAAGCACTTGTTCCAAAATCCTCATATGTTCTTCCTTACTGGACGAAAAAATCAAAAAATCATTAATATAAATAATATCTCCTGGAATATCTCCGAATAGTTTTACCATCTCCGCGTGGAAAATTTCAGGAGCCGCATTAATACCGAAAGGTAGTCTTAAAAATCTTAAGCGACCAAATGGTGTATTAAATGTACAAAGCTTGGGTGAGTTTTCACCCAATGGAACCATCCAAAATCCACTATTTGCATCTAATGTTGAAAAATATAAAGAACCATTTAGCTTTGCCTTGCATTCTTCAATGCTGGGAAATGGATAGTGTGGCCTTAGAATTGCCTTATTCAAATTCCTGGGATCCAAGCAAATCCTCAAATTGCCATTCGGCTTTGTGACAAGAACAACCGAATTTACCCATTCTGTCGGCTCAAGCTCAGGCACAATAACCTTCAAGTTAACCATCCTGTCTAATTCAGTCTTTAACTTATCCATTAACTTAAACGGTATCATACGAGGAGCCTCCACAACTGGCGTAATATCATCCCTTAGCATAAAATCACACTTCCTCTGCAAACACCCTAGCCCACTAAATACATCCGAATACTTTTCTAGTACTCCATTTATTGAAATCTCATTAACTTGCCTAATTAAATTCATATTAACCGCAGTTTCAATACCTATAATATTCTTACACTGTATATTAACAATAAAGAATTTTACTAAAAAGACTGTATTCTTATAGTTAACCTCCAATTTAGCAGTTCCTAATACTGGAACCCTATCTCCACTGAATGTACAAATTCTAGTTCTAGACGGTATCAATAAATTTTTAATATTTAGAAAATCTGCAGTCTCTGTTGACAATATATTCGCCTGTGCTCCCGTATCTATTTGGCAAACAATTTTTTGTTCATTTATTTTTACCTCCACATTCCATTCCTTCACTGCTCTGTCTCCTTTAGTAACGGCGCCAACAAAAATATCTTCTTCTTCATCTCTATCATCAGTAGCCATTTGCTTAACAATTCTTTTCTTGAGAAAACACATCTTAGTAAAGTGGTTAATTTTGCCGCATTCATAACACCTCACCCCTTCTGCTGGGCATTTGACATTGTGAGACTGTCCGCACTTCATACATTTGGTGTAATTTTTGGCGCTGTAGTTGTTGTTACTGCCATTATAACTGTTACTTTCTTTGTTATTACCATTATGAAATTTTTGTTGTGGGTACTGCATTTTGAAGTTTTTCCTTGTGACGACATTTATTACGCCCTCTGCATTATCATCTTGCTCCAATATTGAAGAATTTTGTTTAGCCATAACCATAGTGTTTGCAATAGAGACAGCCCTTTCCAGAGTAATATCTGCTTCAGTCAAAAGTCTCTCACGGATGTTAGATAACTTGGACGTTAACCCACATATGAAAATATCACGAACTAAAGCTTCTCGTAAGTCTTTAAATTCACAGTTTAAACTGAGGTTCTTTAGGACCGTAACAAATTCATCCACAGTTTGCCCTTCTTGTTGTTTGTACGAAAAAAATGTATGCCTCTCCATTACAATGTTTATTCGAGGGACAAAAAATTCCGCCATTTTCTGTACTAGGTCTTCATATTTAACCGTGTCAATGTCAAAATCAAAAGAATTAAAAATCTCTAATGATCCACTGCCCAAATAATGCAACATCAAAGCCACCTTCCTTTTATCAGTTTGAGACTCCAAGTCGGACGCCCTTAAAAAGATTTTGAATTGTGTATGCCAAGTTTTCCATTCTTTGGCCAAGTTTGGTGCCTTCAAATTCAATGGCGGCAATGTGGCAGCAAACAATTGATTTCTTGGTGTTTCTTTTTTTATCCTCCTGCGACATTTCTTTTTTCAATTTTTTATTATTTTTTATGTAGATATTTTAGACCGACAATTAAATAAAATAAGCCACTTCTGACACCATGTTTTATATGTAATGTTTAATACTTAATAAAACACGTCTCTTACATTTGAAATACTTGAAAGAAGTGAAGTCTTTATTTTCTATTCTCTATGGTATACTATAATGTATATACATACATAAGCAGGGTGATTCGTATAGTCATTATAGATCTTTATATACACAGTAAAACATCATTTATTAAATTCAAGTTTAATCATAACTATACAACAATAGCTTCAACGAGAAAGTCCTTGTTGGAGGACCGATTATTAAAATTAAAAAACACATTGAGAATATTTTATTTATTCAACATTTTATTAGTGGCAGCTCTTCTTTGCCAATTTGAATTTTTAACTCCACATCGACCAAGAAGATATCACATACAACTTCACCTACAATACTTTTATTCAAACTGTGCCAATTCGATATGTTCGCTGAACTACACAATCATTACAACTTTGTTGAGTCTTCATCTAATTCTGATTCCTCGGAAAGATATGTCATGAATTTTTCTTAAAAATACATCGATTGTATAAATTTTAATACAATTTGAGCCTTTATTTAAATTATTTTGTTTCCATGAGTCTGTAAGAATTGATATCATAGCCTTAATAAGTACAACAAATAAAAGTACAATATTCGACTCTGCTAAGTCTTATATATTTCTTTCTAAAGTATAAGTCTTATAATACCAATGAACTTCCTTCAAAAATATCGAATATGTTTATATATTAAAAGCAAAAGGAAACAATTTTGATCAGCTAGGTAATTTTAAGTGCCTGAAAAAATTCAATTGTCCAACCCTGGAATCGTCTTTTTAATTCTTTTGAGTTTTTAATAACAATTTAATTCTTCCTAAAGTATAAAACTGTTTTTTTTTAAATAATAATAACAAAAATTATTTTTACCTACTTGCTTCTACAAATAAAATTTTTAAATTTTCCAACTCTGGAACCGTATTTTGGATTCTATTTAGCGCTATTTTCAATCAAGTATCGATGTCTCAAAAGCCACTAGAAAGGCTTGGGAAAACCAAATTTACCTGAATACGCAGAATATAAATAATTTATCTAGTCGCATAAAAATATATTGGAAATTATTAACGGAATTAAAAACCCATAATTTTTGGTGCAGGATATAAAAATTTTTTTTCGTGAAATTTTTAAAAACACCGTATTAGTAAAATAATGACATTTCATAATTTTCTGGATTGGCACCAAATTTGCTTAGAAAATATTTTGTTTGTTTTTTAGTACTTCTGTTTAAAGTTAATACCATGTAAATATAGCGTTTCTAAATATTAGCCAATGAATCAATCATGATTCAAGATTAAAGTGAGATTTTCCCCATAATCATGGAACTGTAACGATACTCGTACTTGTAACGTATCTTCTTTATCCTTTTTGCATACAAACAATTTTTAATCTTCAATACAAATGAAAATATCGCAGTTGAAAATGCAAAACACCTCACACATGCAAAGAAACTTTCAAACACAAGAAGAGGCAGATTGTCTTTACTGTATTTGAGACAAAAATATTATTTTTCAGTTTCAAACAATAAATACCGCAATACTTCCATGTCATGAGAACGAGTCTCCTGAACACATAGTCTATATGAACGGTTCTCTGAGAAGTGAAACGTTCATCATCTTTTTGCAGATGATGACATCTCGCTGAATAGTGTCAGACTTATGGGCCGAAAGACGGAACCTAAAGTGAAATTGGAAACTCTTCGAAATGTACAATTTCTGTAAGTATCTCAAAATGGCAGATAGCGCCGAGACACGTTAACTTGACTTTGGACCGCGATATCAAAACATATACTGTTTTAAACTTTGTATTGCTTCGCAAGCTATTTTTATACAATCTTCCTACTCTATAAAAAATATTTTGATTAATAAGTTGCTTATCAAACAAATTTTGCATGAAAATTTTTCCTATTAACCTGTTATAAATATAATTTTTTTTATAAATTAATTTTCAAATTACATTATTTATTGATATGTTAAATTCAATTTAAATTGACAGATCAATTGTTTTTCTGAAAAGACATGATAAATATTCCAGAGCCACAGGTGATAGTCAACATCAATTATCCAACTGACACAGAAGAGCAGAACAATTATTTTCGAAAGCCACAACATTTTCATCATCAGCACTCACGTGTCTTTTTGTTTGTCACCACTTATTGGGTGACTTAATAGTTACTATCAATTTGATAGAGATCTTGCATGCAATTTCTAATAAAACTTGAAAATTTGTAGGGTTTTTGGTGGTACCCAGGATATATAAAATTACCTAAGTGTCTGGACTGAAAGCAGACTACTCCTTTTCACCACTTATCGCACTAGCTATGCAGGGAATGATCTTTGGGGAAGATTGTCTTATTGTTTCAATGAAATTTCTCTTTTAAGGGATTTCCCATCTAATTTGAGTGTTATAAAACGTAATATTATTGTTACATATATATATCTACTTTACTAGCGCGGATCCAGGGGGGGGTCATTGGGTCACGACCCCCCCCCCCTGGGCTAGCTCCGTACTGCTATCTATTTATTCTAAACTCATTGATAAATAAAATAAATACATATTACATGGGTATTTAAAAAAATATTTTTTTTAAATAAATATTGTTTTGATGATGAATAAAAATAAAGTTCTGCTCAGCAACAAGTATTTTTATCATGAATAAAATACAAAAAGCAAAAATTAGCCCGTATGAACGAGTATTCATGTACAACAAAAGCAAAATTATGTATATACATACATACATAGACAAGTGCTTGCTTGCTGTGTATTAAAATAACTTGTGTATTAAACTAAGTCCTCTTTCACACACATCAGGTATACTTGATCAGTTTTTCTTCAATTTTCTTTCGAACCTGCATTTACGTTCACACACGAAACGTCATGGCAAGTTTTTCTTCATTGCTGAACATTCATTCATTATATTACGGATGATAAAACAAAAGAAAATATAAAAACTGACTAGTACCGTCAAGTCTGTACCCCTTTTCACGCTCTTCACCGCTCTCTTCTAAAAGATCAAGATTTGACGAGTCAAACCTGATGTGTGCGAAAGGGGTCTAACTCCTCTGCTTTGATTTTATTTAACGTCAACCACGGATGGAAAACATGATACAATTGTACTTTTTTGGTGCAATTACTCTTTGTTGGTACCGTGGTACTACCACGACTAATTGGTACAATTGAAATATCTCAATCAAAAGCTTACACCTAGTTAAAAAACGTTTTATGCTTCAAAATTTTGGTTAATTTTTCAGTGAATCAGTTAATAAACATAAAATATTTCTGTGAATTATACGGTTACATAATCAAAGATTTTGTGTCAACTTTTTATTACATACAGTATTCCAGTCAGCACTTCATGAAATTTTCGGATCGTTTCTTACTCCTCTGCTTGTTCTATATATTTATTTTGTCATTTCTTTTTGAAAATGATTGTTCTTTCGAGAGAAAACGGTTCGTTAGACCCGAATCTTTCAAAATAGTGTCTTATGTCTCTTATTTCTGCTAAATTATGGCTCATTTAAGTAACGGACTTACAATTATTTGCTATAATTTTTCGCAACAGAAACATTTTTCATCGTTATGCTCCCTTATATTTGGTTCAAAAACAATCACTTTGAAATAGGTTATAATAATTGATTTCCAAATACCGAAAAAGTTGTCAATCAATGTCTCGTTGCCTCAATTTTAAACTACCAGAAAATTTATTATTTTAAATTGTATGACTTTTTGAATAAAATTTAATCAATTGATTCCTAAATTTTTATTTATATAATATTTTTTTCTTGTATACTTGTGTAGAGAAGTTTTTGAATTTCTATTTATAGAAATATAAAATATATAAAAAAATCGTACCGTCATGGTATGAAAAGTACATTTTATTTATTTAATTGGTACAATATGAAAATAGCCCTTTTCCATCCCTGAAGTCAACTCTTGTTTGCATAAGCACTTGAATAAAACATTTTCGATTACCAGACGCACAATTAAGCAAACGATGCGTTCGCCGATATGATACTATTTTCATTCAACAATCTCTTTTGCTGCGTTGTCAAAAGAAAATAAAAACTTTCATGTATGATGTCAGTAAAAGATGTTCGCAAAGCAGATTTACCAGGTACTCTCAGTAGCGCAGCTGTGTATTGAATTTTCCTTGGTGCGTGTTGAACTACTGTCAAAAGTTTATATACAAGCCACATAAAATGTTTGTTTTTCTTAAATCTTCCTTGTTAATGATGCTTCTTCTTACTTGATTTTGACATTAGCTCTAAATTTTCTACCAAAAAAAACACGTGGTTTTTGGTATTGTTAATTGTTGTACTAGTGGTAGTACCTGGTAAAAATGCCTTGGATGATCGATCTCGAGTCGTCTCACACATACTTGTATAAAGCGTTCATCACTAGTTTGTATCGTTCTATTAGAAACATAAAAAAATCATTTATGTACATACATGTATATGATAAGTACACAAGTTCACTTGTTTATTGTGCGGATCACTTAAATTTAAAAAAACAGTTGAATCCGCTTTAGCGCAACACGCCTTACCGAAATAATCGGATTACTGAAAGCGATGCAAGTCCCCGCACTGATTTTAAACGCAGCTAGTCTTATTCACTTTAAAGCGAAAAATCGCTTCATTGAAAACATCGTATTACTGAAAACCAAAAGCTAGCCCAAAACTACATTTTGTATGAAACTTACTTCGCTTTAGTGGAAAAATAAACAATAAAAAATTTATTTATTAGAAATCGATTGCATAACTTCAGGCTGAAAAGATTGTGCATGTTTTGTCCGTTAAAAAATTGAATGGAAAATTGTATTTGTCCTTTTCGTTCTTACGAACATTATTGTATTTTTCTATTATATTGTCAATGCAAGTGGCTAGACATTTTCGAGGAATTCGTGAAAAATTTCAACAACAAAATGAATAATTCTATTAATAATTGTTTTTTAAATAAAATTTTTACGTTAAATTGACGTAAAAATATATACAGATTTGATATAAAAAAATATTGTTTTACTGTTTTAAATTTCAGTAATCCGAACTACGTTTTAGAAAAAAATCGGATATTTGGTTTTGGTTATTTCCAGTAAAGCGGAGTCGACTGTAAATCTAAACATTTTTTAATCGAATTTCCGTGATATTACATAGTAGTGTTTTTAAATACAAAACCGTAAAAAGTACATTAATTTTGCATTAAGTACAGTACTATCTCGATAATTCGGAACCCATAAATCCTGAGCATGTCCTTTTTACTGGAGTGTCCGGATTACAGATGTTAATTTTTTTACCTGCATACATACATAGTGCAAAGAATAAAAACTAAATCAATTTTCTATTTATTTATCAAGTCTTTTATTAAAAAGAGAATATAGTTCAATAAATGTTACATTTACATGTAGTATATGAAACGAAAATTTATATATATGTATGTTAGACATATGCAACACATCTTACTGATTTGCCTGTGACTAATTCATCCAATAGTTCACACTCCTTTTTTATTCTTCAATTTTTATGTGGTCTCTGGCTATTACTATTCAGTCACCTTTATTGTGTTTGGCGTTTTTCGCCTTCAGAATCGACATTTTGTAATAGATTAAAGGAAATTTAGTTTTTTGTCTTTAAGCTATTACACTTTGTCGAATTTTCGGGCATTAAACGCCAAACACAATAGCGGTGATTGTTTTACAATGTCCAGTTATATAAAGAAATTTTTAAAAATATGTATAGCTTAAACTTTAATAAGTTTTGCGAACCAATGTCAACAAAAACACTCAACTAACTAAAGCAAAATTGTAAAAATTCCTCGCGTAGACAAATACCATGATTTTAAATTAACATTTTGTGATGCTAGTTTAACATTCCCTTTTTTTCTGTGTGTATCGACTGAATTTCAACTACATGACTCCCCCTGAGCTGAAGGCTGCATCCGCCCTTGCTCTTTAACTTATTTATTTAAAAGTTTTCTAAATATTGACCAATATCGTGAATAATTTTCCCTCGAAAAAATTTTCTGTCTTCCCCGAATAGTAATCGTGAATAATTTTTCCCTCCAAGTTTTTGGACTATTTCTGATTATTTTTCTGTTTATTTCTGTAAATTTCAATGCTCTGTCATTCCGAAAGCAATGATAGCTCCCCTCTGTTTTTCGAAGGAAACAAAGATTCCACATGAATTTCTCGATAGGCATTTTCACATGAGGGGGACTGAAAATTTCACGGGAACAAAACTTTCAATTGTTATTCACGATATATTCTATATCAGACTGCAAGGGACTTCCCCATAGACTTGTAATAACAAATAAAAGAAGTACAGACGTCGTCATTCAGAATACATAATATGTTGGCCATAGGACTAGACAAGAAATATAATTTACAATTTTACAATTAACAAGTTAATATAAATTGCTACGTCAAAGTGTTTGATTTTTCTGGCAATATTTTCAAAACAGTTATTATTTTGAACAGCTTGTATTTCTCGTTGCGATAAAGAATCTTGTCTTCAGTTTGTTCCTTTTGTATTTTTATATAATCCAATTTGACACATATACACAGTTTTGTTCATCAAGTATACATTACACTTACAGCATTTACATTAGCCGCCATAATAATAGGGACACTATCTTGGGTAACATTAACTGAGCAAGTTAATAACTAACTGAAAATTTATGAACTTTTATAGTTTTTGGCAAATTTCTGCTTTATGAAAACCCTAATAAATGCTTTCAATATTGTGGACAACTTTGCTGTATAAATTCACCATGGTTCCTTAACATAAAATTGCACCTTCTTCAACCCAAAGTAAATTTTTGATTGAATTGTTATTACAAATTAGCGTTGCTTTGATTCGAATTTTTATATTAATTTTTGTAATAGATTATTAATAAAACTAATACATCCCCAAATGTGTACAAGTAAAAAGCTTATATTCGACCGAGTCGAATCTTAAATACCCTCCAAATATTTAGTAAGTAAATTTAAAATGTTTAACTTAGTGGGACAGAGTTCCTTTATGTAACATCGTACGTCAACGCCCACTAAAGTGGACGGGGTTAAAAAATAGGCAATATCATGTTTTCCACAGACGAACGTATGGGCATTGCTAGACCGTCTTAGACTTCATCACTGATCAAGAATATATATACTTTATGGGGTCCTAATCTCCTTGGAGGGTATTAAAACTGTATTTTGGTGGGGTCGCTCTGGCAAGGGCTGTAGGGGAGACATTTCACGTTTGTCATAAAACTCTAAAAATAAATGTTTGGGATAATTATGTACAAAAATTAAAAAATTAGGTTACGTCTCAGCTTCGTCATTAAAGCTTAAACATGTTATTTTTAAGGAATGTAGGTTTAAGTAAAACAATTTGTCAAATTTTTACACTAGTTTTGCATATAATAACGCCCACTAAAGAGGGCTGGTTTAGTTCTCCTTAGGGGAACTTTTTTCCTTCTCGCCCGATTTAGCCCATCTCCGAACTTAGCCTGTGCTATTTTTCAAGATATATTTGTACCAAATTTCAAAAGTCTAGCTCGTTTCGTTTGGACAGACGGCCGGGCATGTTCAGATCGTCTTAGATTTCATCACTGATCAAGAATATATATCCTTTATGGGGCCTCAGAGGATATTTCGCTGCGCTACAAACGAAATGACAAAGTGAATATACCCTCCATATTCTTTTTTGGAGGGTATAAAAACACTACAATAATTCAGATTTCTCTATAAAAGATTTTCTTGATAAACGGCCTGGCATAAAATTCAGCTCTTTCTTACTCAGCTCATGTTCAAAATTTTAAAAAGGATATTAAAGTACACATGTGAGAAGTGTGGGTGCTGTTGGCTGAAGTAGTAGAACACGAGACTATGAAGCGGAGGGTCCTGTGTTCGAGCCCGCGCTGAGTCATGAAATATTGTGTTGAATTCTTCTGATCATCATTAGTGCGTGGTTGTGTTAGTTGTTGCCAGCCTGTTTCAATGATGAAGGCATATTCACTGGTAACTGAACATAATTGGCAGCGACTGACACTACCATGTACTAAAAGCAGAGGTACAGCACTCACCTTTGTCGACCCTGTAGCAAAAATTAGCCGGCGAAGTAAAAAAAGGTTGAAATAGCTACAAAAAAAAAACTGTCTATATTCTCATCTTTCCTAATCTGCCCCCTCAATAATATACACTCGTTTTCAGTTCCGGCGCAATGCATTGCATATATAAGGGGTCATCCCCTGAGTGCTGGTCCAAGATAAAAAAAAACTTCTTTGGAAAACTAATTTTTAAATCTTGTTTATATATGTATATGCTAATCTAAAGCTTTAGATTTCCGATACTTTGAGGAAGGGAAAAAGGAAGATATGTTAGTAATTTAATTGTAATTAAATTAATTAAATATAATTAATTAATTATAACTAAATTAGTGATTTTTGTTTGTAATGTGGTCAAGTATGTCTATATGCCTGCATTTCATTGGTTCTTACACCAAATTATCAGTAAACTTTAACCTAATTCCAAAATAACAAAACCTCTGAGCTTATACATAAACTCCCAAAAGTGAATTGAGAATTACACAAGCAAAACAATAGGATTTGAAATTCAAGAAAACACAACAAACAAATTTTATTCGATATGTCGAATAAACGATTTTAAAAATATAATTAAATTAAGTATCGAATAATTGTAAAAATTATAGATTTAATTTTTTTAATTTATTTCTTCCATATTTTCCCAACCCTGGAACGGGATTTTTAATTTTTTAACACCAATTTAATTCTTCCTGAAGTATAAAATAGGTTTAATTCAGTAAAAAACAAAATTTGGAATTTAGGTGTGTACCAAAAATATTTAGATTTTCCATTTCTGTAAGCGAATAAATAAATTCGCAATTTTGGTTTTTTTCAGAGAATTAAACATATTTTATACTTCGCTAAGAATTAAATTGGTATTAACAATTTTAAAACTAAAAACTCGGTTCCAGGGTTGGATAATCGAAATGTTTTAGTACATAAAATTAGCCATATAAGTTCCTAATTTTGGTTTTTTGTGGACGACATCTTTTTTTATACTTTCTGTTTTATCAATAAGGAAAGAAAGAAGAATTACATCTGTGAAGGGTATTTAAGATTCTGCACAGCCGAATATAGCACTTTTACTTGTTGGTAGTTAATTTTGCGTCGAGCAGTAAGTGTAAGCTTCCCAGCTCTGCAACCGTATTTCAGAATTTTAATACCACTCTATTTAAGTTATTTTCCAATCGCACGGTCCAAGAACGAAGTCTCTAGCTCTTCTGGGGGCTTGGGAAAACCGATTTCACGTACAGACAGACGGACATCGTTCAATCGTCATCGCTATTCATAAGGATCCAGAATATATTTATAAATAAATTTTAATCAATATTAATCAAAGAAATAAAGGCATTTAGATTAACTTAACCCGCACCAAAATAATGCAATATTTTTATAATATCTGGTTGCACGATCAGACACTAGAGTTTCCATATACAACATTATCTCAATTAATTTCTTTTTTCTACATGATTGTATATTGACACAACATATCTCTGCTGAAGCCGAAATTGATAAAGTTCGGTTGACTGTTATGTTAAGGGCAAATTCGAGGTTAGTAAGTAAATTGTCTTAAAAACAGAATTTTTTTGGGAAATTCAGTTTTTTTGATAAGTAGCTGCAGCCTACGCGCGATGCTACGCCACCAACTAAAATAAATTTACATAAATTCTTATGTCAGCCACAACTTGAAACGTTATCATTCGTTCGCCGTTTTCGCCTCAATTCAAATCAGCATGAACTGTCACGACAATATACGAAATTCATTGGAATGACAGTGGCGCCATCTGTCCAAAATCGGTCTACCAACTTAGAAATCACATGATCAAATGCATAGTTTACGATTCTATAAAGAACATACACTCGAACATTCAATGTTATATATTCATATAGACAATAGAAAGCAGAAATATGGGAATTATTAACTGAATATGATAAAGGGCAAATGTCCACAACTAGCAAACGACCGCTCTTTTCAACAAAATTTTGAACCACATTTAGCAATAAAGCTTCTCGACAATGCAGCGCCGAAATTCATCTTTCGGAGCGTCAGTTGTATGTAGTTTGTTCACGGAAAATCGGTCTTTCAAAGAGGTCCAGAAAAAATATCCAGCGGAGTTAAATCACAAGAACGAGGCGACCAATTAACATCGCTAAATCGAGAAATCGCGCTATCGGAATATTTTTCATGCAATAACTGAATTTTTTGGACGACTGTGTGGCAGTTTTTAGGACTGCTTGTGGATTGCGAGTTGATGGTCCAGGATCATTCTATGTTTGCATCACGACGATCACTACGGGCGTATTGTTTTGGTCTATTGTCAGCGACAATACCGTGAGTCTCGAATTTAGCGATAAAATTACGCACTGCGGCCGCAGATGGAGCCTAATTATGATGAAAATCTGCTCTGATTTTGCGAAGTGATACAGTAAAATTTTCACCATTTTGATACTAAATTTCCACAATTAAAATTTTTTTTCAAGCATTTAGCGCCTCCCAAATTTATACGAAATAAATGTCAAAAGATGGCAGCTCAATTCTTGACATCTCATCATTTGACAATGAATTTACTTCCTGACCAAAATTTACCCATCTGGTATGAAAATGCATCAATGCAACAGATGTACTGTTGTACATACTGTTGAATATACTTGTATTTACAGTAACTTAACTTAACATATGGCACAAAAATTTATTTGTGTACATGCCCGTCAGCTGATAAGAAAAATTTTCTTGCTGTACTTTTATCACGAATTTGAATATCCATCTTTTTCTAACGACGAGCCAAACATTTTTCGTACTAAAGTGTATTCCTGTGTTTCTGCACTCAGACTTAAAGCCATTTATTCCCCTGCAATTGTTTCTATTACGTCTGAGACTCTGTAACAGTACAAAAACATTAAAGTAAAGTGGAGCTATTTGTTTAAAATAAAAGCACAAAAGTAATTTGTAAGTGTTCCTATGGATGTACTTATTATTAAAGCCATTCATGTACAAATATTTTGTCTTTAGAGTGTAATAAATGAATGTAAATATGTACATAAATAAGAATGTAAGTATGTGTGTATGTATGCATATAAGTTGATCCCATATCAATCACATATACTAACGCATACGTTCATACGAGGTCTGTTTAAAATATTTTAAACTTCGTAGTCTACATAGATTTTTTCCACGTTTGGGCCACTATTACAACTTGGCGGTAGTGTAGGATTTTATGGAAGAGGTAAACAGTTTTTCATTATTACAACTTTACTTTAACCTAAAGCGAGCGATAATGTAAAGGGCGGATGGACTTGATTATAACTTTAATGGAAGATTCCATTGGAATTGCTATAAACACACAAATATGAGAGACACATAACAAGTTTTATGGACCGGAAACAAATATTTTACTTCATTACATTTGTGTAGTCAAATTACATTGAAGAAGCGCCTAAAAGTATTGATTATGAGATTAAATTGTATTTTACGAAGAAATTGTAATAATCGTTACTTTATTCCAGCAGTGATTTACGGTTTTCCGCTCTCAAAAAAATTTAAATTAATGAAATTAAATAAATTTTTGTATAGTAAAGAGGATTTTTGGGCACTTATAATATGTGAACTAAGGGTCTGCAACGAATAAGATTTCTTATACATAAGTCAAGACATTCTAACAAAACACGAGTAATGAAAAGAGGAGAAGGTTTGATGGACGAACACCAACGTGTATGTAGCCGACTTCGTACTTGTTCACTAAGTACGGAACATACAAAAATGAGAACAAAAGACAAATAAGTTCCTCAAATTTTATGCTCCTACTCGTTGTACTTCAATTACTTTTAAGAGCAGTGTTAAGTTTCATACTGATGTTATTATTTTCTAGAAGTGTTAATTTTGGTAGTCTTTTAACAGACAATAGAAAAGTGACGCAATAATTTTATACTTTTCCAATACTTACGCTATTAACATATTTTTTTGTTGTTAATTTTAAAAGGATAAATCCAATTTTTGTGTTTTCGCACAATTTGTGAAAATATTTTTTTTACGTAATTCCACTTGTATTTGATATGAATTTTTGTTGCAGTATTATAGACGTCCAGATTAGTCATTGATCTGTACACGATTTAAAAATTTATATATTGTTTTATTTGAATAAATACAAATTTTAAAATGGATTTATCAAATTTTGATGCGATCGGATTGCTTTTTATTAAGTTTTGTGTTAAACCACTATCTATTAATATTTCTTTTGCTAAAATTACTTATGTTAAATGAGCCACCTTAACTATACAAACACATACCTTCAAACTAAAACTTAACAGATGCCTTTTATCCGTAAACCTTCACGTGTAAGTTATTGTACAACATGAAGTTCGATCTTCAATTCTTACTCTACATATTTGATGAACGACTCGAACATAAAATTGGGAAGTACTTTTATAATTGACCAAACAACAACATTGTTCTTGATGTTGTTATTTTAGAAAATAAGTACAACATTTTGTTCTAGAGCAGATTACAGTAGGAAAATATGTACAAGCTTTGCCATATTAGGAGTACTTTTTTCTGCAAATACATTTATGCAGAGGTCTAATATGAACAGAGGCATAAGGTGATTGTACTCTGAGCCAGAAAAATATTTTTTTTCGTGACGAACGCGCCAGTACAATAATTGAAGTTGAAAATGTTTACAAAGTAAAGCAAATTGTTACGGAAAGTAGTCCACTTACTCTTAAAAAAGTCTCTGAGTATTCGAGGTTTCTTCCAAAATCGGAACATTTTCTACATTTGTTTCTGACGAATCTTATAACATAACCTTTACCGACGTACATTCATTCCAACCCGGGACCATTTTTTTGATCTTTCTTGTTTTCACTATTAATTTATTCTTTATAAAATAGGTTTCATTACCAAAGAAAGAAATTTGTATTTTTTACTTAGTTACTTTAATGATTAAAAAAAATTAAAATTTTACAGCTCTGAAGCTGTCTGTCAAAATTTGCAACTTGTCTATTAAATTTGTTGTTCCAAAACAGCATTCGAATGCCCAATGTTGAAACTGAAGCATAAAATAACTTTAGTCCACAAAACCTAAATTTGATAAGGTATTTCGTAACGTTATTGTACACAAAAAAAAAAATTCGATTGTCTGATCCTGGAATCGAATTTTTTATATATCGATTTTCGATACTAATTTAATTCATCCTGAATTACAAATTTGGCTTAGTTAAAAAAAATTACTTTTTTCAAGTTAATTTTATGGAACCTACGCTTTCCAACTCTGGAACTATATTTTTTATTTTTCTGACCATATTTAGGACCATATTCAATACACAGGTCCAACAATGATCTCTAGATCTTCCGGGACTTTTCTAATCGATTTCACTTATAGGCTGACTACTGACGGACATCGCCTATTCGTCTTCCCTATTTATAAAGATCCAAAATAGATATACGTTAATGGGGTCCCATATTAATATTGAGCAAATTATACCATAATGACAAACTTCTATCTATATATATATATATATATATATATATATATATATATATATATATATATATATATCCTTTCACTTTTTTTATGAGAAGTATAAAAATGGCAAAAAATCCATAATAATGCCTCATCCACCGCAGGACTGCAGAGACCCGTAGAAAGATGACATTTTGAGATAATTGAGAAGACACAATCCGAATCGCTGAAAGATCTCAACGATATACCAAAAACTGCTGCGAGGATTACAAAGTGCAGACACAAATGCATAACAAGTGGAAATTTTTTAAATCGTTTTGAGAAAACCTTAAATTCTCCTTAATTTTTTTCACAGACCTCGTGCAGTGTATATATATATATATATATATATATATATATATATATATATATATATATATATATATGTATTTATAAAAAACAACTACACAAATCGAATACATGTTATTTGCACATTTCAAGACGGAAAACAGGAAAGTGACAGCAAAATCAGTGAGCAGAACCAACATGAATGACATTAAGATCTGAAAAAAACACTTGTTCCCAGTGTGCCAAAAAAAAATTTTGTCAATGTTGTTTGATTTGACTTATTGCTAAATTTCCTGTCAACATTTATTTTATTTAAGCTCCAATCGCTTACTGATAGTAATTTGTGAAAACATGCATCAGCATTCAAAGCAAATGTATCTGTTTCAAATGACACGAAGCGCTACATCAAAAGAGATAAATCAAATTCAAGCAGCATCATTTGCACGATGGCAAAGCTGAAAGTTATTGTACATGATTTCAAATATTCTCAAAAGAAAATTTGCTACACAAAGTTTATGTGCATGTATGTTTGTATGTAGATGTATTTCGAGAACTGTCTTATCTACGATAAGAAAGTCCAAAGGAGCAAATTGTTTTCCTATAATTGTGGAAAAGTGTACCGCCACTAGGAGTATTTGCTTATACTCTCTATCTGCACAACTACAAGAGAGTAGAACTCTCTGAATCTGATGTGGGTTACTTTCAAAATAAATTGTTGTTGCTAGCAAAAGTTTAGCAAAAAGTGATTACTAATTTTTCTTTATTTGAAAAGCTACAGTAGTGGAGCTCTTAAAATTTGATCTGGGCTACTCCTACAGTAGAGTTCAATACCCAGAAAAGTATAGCAGTTAAGGGAAAGGGATACGCATGTATAACACACATTAAAACAATTTAATTTAATATATCTATATATGTACTAGAAATAAATTAAATTTCTTATATTTATATGTTACTGTTAGTGCTTTTTGTTTGTCATGTATTCAAGTACGTCTATATGCCTGCATTGGTTCTTACACAAAATCATCCGTCATACAAATATTTTATTTGCCACATTAATTCTTTTTTTTTTATCTTGAACCAGCACACAGGGATGGCCCCTATATATGCGATGCATTGCGCCGGAACTGAAAACGAGGGGATAGTATTGAGGGGACAGCTTAGGATGAGAAGATAGACAGTTGTTTTTGTAGCTATTTCAACTTGTTTTTTTACATCGCGGCTAATTTTTGCTACAGGGCCGACGAAGGTGGGTGCTGTTACTCTGATTTTAGTACATGATAGTGTCAGTCGAGGCCAATAATGCTCAGTGATCAGTGACTATGCCTTCATCATTGAAACAGGCTGGCAACAACGAACACAACCACGCACTAATACTGTTCAGAAGAATTCAACACAATATTTCATGACTCAGCGCGGACTCCAACTCACGACCCTTTGCTTCATAGTCTCGTGTTCTACTACTTCAGCCAACAGCACCCACTTATTACATTAGATCTGGCCAGACATGTTATTAGATTAGTATGTTTAAGTTAGTAAATATCACTTTTGTACGCAAATAAGTATAGAAACAGCTTTAATTATCGCAAATTTAAAAAGCATAAGAAAACTGTTTATTCAATTAATTTTTACTATATTTTTTACGGTTTTTAGTATTTAAAAAAATAGGAGCAATACTTTTGAAGTAAAAATTTTTTAATCAATGCAGCTAAAAGAATTCCGATGAATGCATATAATTCGTTTTCCATAATATGATTTCACATTTTTCGTTTTTTGTTTGTATTTGCCGCATTCCATTTACTCACTGTATCGCTTCCATGTCGATTCGTCTTACTTATAATAATAAACGTAATATTTTGTGTTAAAAATTTTTTGAAAACTTCAACAGAGTCCTTATTTTTAGAACCGGCTCGAAAACGCATGATGTTACGTTGACGAATACGTATGCCGAACAGTAGTTCGGTACCATCTTTTGTAGAGAAACAATTACTTAAATCGTTTTTGTCAATTATTTCAGAATCACTCTCTTCATTTTCCTCATCAGTGTCTTGTTTTATATTTGGTTCAATGACTGAATCACATTCTACATCAGATGCCTGATTTTCATTTGACGAATAGTATGCATTCTTGTCATCATCTTCTTCACCAATCATGTCGCCTTCTTCATGATGTTCGGTTTCTTCGGCAGCTTTTTCATGCTCTAAGTCGTTGGGCAAAACTAATAAAAACTTTTAACTTTGTAGAAAAATTAACTCGTAAACACTTTCAACTAAAAAAGGACATAAAAAGACTGTTTCAATGAAAACATATAACACTAAAAAAGTGATAACAACTTAGCTGCTGTAAAAGGCAGATTTTATCGCTAAATAATATTTTGTGTATAAAAAAATGTTTATCATCTTTTATGCAATTCATAAATAGTGTTGAAATATAGGAATTTTTCACAAAAATGTATATGGGTCTCGCCAGGACACCTGTGTCACTAATGTGACATATGAGTCAAAAAATTATTGCATATCGTTTTCTGTTTACTTTCTTATCTTCGTTTTTCACTATCGCATAGCTAAGAATATGTTAGAAAATAAATTCTGTAGTAATACTGCAAATACGTTTAAATTAAAAATATGTGTATGTCTAGTGGTTAACCTAACTCCAAAATAATATGGTGTAGCATGCTGGGTGTGCCGCGTATCTTTTAATATATAACAAGAAATTCACACATGTTTCAGGAATGAAGTTTCTAGCTTTTCTGGGGCTTGGAAAAAAACGATTTCACGTATCGCCAGACGGACATCGCTTCTTAGTCTTACCTATTTATAACGATCCAGGACGTACATACTTTATGGGGTCCCATATTAATATTAAGGGTATTACACACGGAGTAACACACGTATATATTCCTTCACTTTTTTGTGAAGGGTATAACAAAGAGATACATTTACGTCTCTGCATGTCATTGGATCTTTAACCAAATCTTCAGGCAACAAACAATCAAAAAAAAATCGATTAATCAAATAAATAATATTACATAGGAAATTAATACTCGTGTTTTCTTTGTCTTTATCGTAAATATAGGATACTAGTATTTTCAAATCACTTATAAAAATGTGAACTATTTTTCAAAAAACGTAAACTAACACCAAATGAAAATATAATTGGGGTATTCACACTTCGTGCTATTTGGTCATATTGTCACAAAGTCATAATATTTTAGACCTGTTTAAAAAAGTTGTTGTTGTGCTGCATAAAAAAAGTCATAAAATAATAGCACTCTTCAGGTATGTTTTTGTTTTGTCCTAAAATAGCTCCAGAGATCTTAGTCGAACGGTTGAAAATCTTTAGGTAAGACGGCGATAGTACATGTTTGCCGCCGTTACATATATATGACTCACGAGTAAAAAAACGCTCAAAAATGATTCATACTTATATGTCTATACATTAAATCACATTTTTATAACATAAAAAAAAATTAAAAGAGAACTAAATCGCAAAAACTAAATATATACAAGTGACAAATCTTTCTCGTTTAACTTACGTAGCTGGCAGCCACTGAACGTTTTTCCGTATGACTCCGCAAAAAAAATGTATTCAGCTCATATCAAGGCAGCAGCTGTTTTAGTTTATACATACAAATTCATTTAGATATTCCTGTGCAGCAGAAGACAAATTAAATAATTTTAAATAGAAATGTAGTTTTTAGACGATTCATCTCTAATTGTATTAATTTTCTTCTGCTTTGATAACAGCTAATTACATATGTGTTGTTATCTTATCAGCTGATCGATGTATGAAATATCATACTGAGTTATGACGGGTTGTTCGCACTAGTCATATTTTTAGTGCTATTATTTTATGACTTATTACTTTATGACTACAGTGTGAATACCCCAAATATATTTTCAATTAAAATGTTAAATAGTAATTTTTGTTAGAATATTCTACATATTCAGTAATTGTATTTAAGCCACGTAAGGTTTTAAATTGAACTGTATTTCTTCTTACTAATCTGTAACTTATTCGACTTTTGCCACAAAAGAAGCAAGTGATTGGGACATACTTGATCAGTTTGAAATTACGTACATTATAGAATATCCTTTGTGATTTGACATTATTTATTTATTCTATCCACAACCCGTATGCATCGCTACTCCAAGTCTTATAGCATACGAGTATAAAAAACATTCATAACTAATTTAATAACATCTTTGTATTTGAACAAGTAAAAGTACTATATTCGGCTGTGCAGAATCTTAAATAACCTTCACACATGTAATTCCTCTTTCCTTCTTTCTTTCTTGCTAAAACAGAAAGTGGGTTTAATTTAAAAAAAAACAAAATGATGTTATCAGTTACTTTTATATTAATTCCAATTTAATTCTTCCCGAAGTATTAAAACAGATTTCATTCACAAAAAATCAAAATTAGGAACTTATATGGCTAGTTTTATATACCGAAAAATTTCGATTTTCCAACCCCGGAACTGAATTTTTAATTTTTAAAATTTTTAATACCAATTTAATTTTTAGAGAAGTATAATATAGGTTTCGTTCACTAAAAGCACAATATATGGAATTTATGTGGGAACTTTTAAAAAAAAAAATCTATTTTCCAACCCTGGAACCTAATTTTTAATTTCTTAATACTAATTAAATTTTTCCATAAAATATGTTTAATTCACTAAACACACAAAATTTAGAATTTCTGTGGGTACTTTTATGTACCAAAATATTTTGATTTTCTAACTCTGGAAGCGAATTTTTATTTTTTTACCAATGCAATTCTTAGTTAGGTGAAACGTAGTTTACCAAAATAACTTTCAATTTCCCAACCCTGGAATCGAAATTTTATTTATTTTTTGTTTTTTTTATCAGTGCAACTCTTCTTGAGGTACAAAGTAGTTTTATTTAAGAAAAATTTAAAATTTTTAACCATATTGGTCACCTTCATGTACTACAAAATATTGCACTCTTCCAACCCTGGATTCAAAATTTTGATTTCTTTTTTAATTTTTTATACCAATTTTGTTCTTCCTAAATTATAAAATAGTTTTAGTTAGCAAAAAGAAAAACAACGTCTGTTGTCTTTTTGGTTACTTTTAAGTATACAAAAATGTTCAATTTCCCATCCCTGGAAGCGAAATTTTAATTTTAAAAATTGGGTTTTGACCAATGCAAATCCTCATGACGTATAAAGCGGTTTTATTTAAGAAAAAGTCTAAATTTTAAGCCATTTTAGTTATTACATGTACTACAAAATACTGAATGGGCAAAAAAAAATTAATTTTTTTAGTTTTTAATAGACCATTGAGGCTTCCCAAAGCATGAAAACGGTCTAATTTACAAACAACCAAAACCATAATTGGTTTTTGGTATTAATTTTGCGTCGAGAAATAGGTGTAAGCTTCCCAGCACTGGAACCCTATTTTTCTGAATTTCAATACCACTCTATTTAAGTTCATTTCGAATCCAACGGTTCAAGAACGAAGTCTTTATCTCTTCTGGGGGCTTGGGAAAACCAATTTCACGTACAGACAGACGGACATTGCCCAATCGTCATCGCTATTCATAAGGATTCAGAATATATATACTTAATGGGGTCCCATATTGATATCGAAGAAATTACACACGGAATGACAAACCTAGATATCCCCTTTCACTTTTTTGTGAAGGGTATAAAAAGTAATTTGTTCTTAGAGCAAATAGTACTCAGAGTACTCGTATAGCTATTGTAGTTGCGCAGATATAAGTAAATTAATACTCACTTTATATTGGTTTTTCCCTTTTGAACAGTCAAGATTGTGCTGAAAATGCATTTAATTCTTACAAAAATCTACATAAAATTTTTAAAGTCTCACTGTCATTTAAATACAGATCACACAAATCATCTAAGTTTACCACTAATTAAAAAAAAATAATAATAATTAGACGACCCGGGTCAGAAGGTATGCAATTGTTTTTGTTGAAATTTGCACGTAACATTTTGATATGTGGGACTAAAATATTACTCATACGATGTGAGTAGTAAAAATTGAAGAAGTGCATAAAGCGGCCCACCCACTTCCAATATAAATAATTGTACAATCATATCGCCAATGTGTATGTCATATTCAGAGGTGGCACAGTATATTTGCAGAAATCAAAAGACTTTAGATTTTTTTTGTACAAACCAAATGAAGTGCAATATACTGTGAAATGTGTTGGAAACATTGGACAATATTGTTTTTGTTTTGCTTATAGGTTATGTTTACTTTTTATTGTAAGAAAGTAGTGCCATATTTTATTTGAAACTATTTATTGAATAATAGAGGCCAAAATGGAAATAATATGGCAAATAACATATACAATAATATTGGGCCGCTTAACACATTTATTTACCTAAAGTGAGACAACCCAAATTTTAAAAATGTTCAGTGGAGGAATAACTTGTCCTATTTTTAATGCTGACCCCATATCACAAAAATAAAACGCGTATTTTATTTTTTGAGAGGGATGAGTTGAGGAAATGAATTAATTTGATAAGTTAAACCGTCCTTGATATATAAAATTGTAATTTTCAAAAGCGAATCATTGTTGGGGTAATTTAAATATATTTAGCCAGTAGCTAATTAATTGTATAAATTTTTGTGTGTTGGATATCGGTGATTTCAAATAAACAAGTTGTTTGCCAATCATTCTCGTATTTAAGTTTTTATGTAGAATTTTTTACCCTTTTCCTTCACAATGTTTTATTTAAGTAACTTTAGCTTTTAAAATTTCAATAAACAGCATTTAATTTTCCCTTTTATGCAATCTCAGCAAAAAAAATTCGTGATAGTCAAGGTGCTTTTTTAGAATATTGAAACTGTCAGAGCTACCTTCAATATCAAGCTAAAAAAATGAAACAGAAATGGTGAATTCTTTAATTATGCGTGATACTTTTTATAAGTAAGCTTTTTGCAGTGATTTAGTTTCTAGATTTTCTTTCTTTTCGTTGTCTTTTTTTCATAACTGTCTCTTTCATAATGAAACTAACGAACCTTCACGTGGAAAGTTTTCCTGTGAAAACTGCAACGTAATTGAAAAATTTAATAAAGCAAAACAATTTATAAAATTTACACGGTTGCGACGAGTTATAAAAACCTCTTTGAAAAGAATGAAAATGAGCAAAGTTATTTTTACATCATTTACAAAACAAGTGAAATGGTATGTTTTGTCACTCAGTGCGTAATTTTTTTAATATTAATATGGGACTCCATAAAGTAAATATATTCTGAATCCTTATAAATAGGGAAGACGAATCAGCTTTATCCCTGAAATTGTGTTCCCAAGCCCCTACAAAGGGGTTGTGAAAATGAGACTTCATTCTTAAATAGATGGATTGGAAATGAATTTAAATAGAACTTCAGACAAATCCAAATGCAGCTCCAGAAATGGAAACCTTACACCTATTTGTTGCAGCAAAATTAAGCAGTAAAATCTAATTATGTTTTCTATTTTTGTCAGTAGGTTTTTTTATACTTCGCGAAGAACTAAATTTGTATTAAAAATTGTTGGGCAATTAAAGCAGGGGTTTTTGCTAATTAAAACTATAATTTAAGAAGAATAAAATTGGTATTACAATTAAAAAATCAAAATTTCGATTCCTGAACTTGACAATTGAAAATTTTTTGGTACATGAGAGCTACCAAGAAGGTTATAAATTAAATTTTTTTTGTTATGTAACAGTTTGTACCTCAATTAAGAGTTGAATTGGTATTAAAAACAAAACAAAACTAAAACTCGTTAACAGTTAAGATTTATAGGCTAACTGTTCGATTATCTGTTTAAATTCAGAAAGACATGATATATTTTCCAAGTCACAAAGCAAATTCAACACAGCAGAGCAGAACAGTTGTTTTCGAAATCCGTTACACTCAACACTCAAGTGTATTTGTTTGTCACCACTTATTAGGTGGCTTAGTTGAATATGATAACAGCTCTTATTTATACTAATTTTATTAGGAAATTGCAAACGAGAACTGTTTCAAGCTGATGGTAACACATTTTTATTTAACACCCGTGTTGCCGTTTGACTATTTTCTGCATGCCCCACTTATAAATATTCGAACAGTTAGCCTCTGGGCAGCGTCCCCAACACAATTCGTTTATATAAAACAATCCTTTTATATGGCATTCTGCGGCCAATGTGAAGCATGATGATGATTTTAACTGAAAGTAGAAAATATAATCTTATACAAATTGTTTTGCATGTTTATGTTTCCTAAAACAAAACTTGAGCTCTACAAATGCCGTTCGCCTGTTAGGAGGTGAAAATATAATTTCAATTGATTTATATTTGATCAGAGGGAAGCAAGAAAAAAAACGGTTAATGCATATACATAAACTTCTCAGTTTGTTATTTTTCTATCTCAATTTTTTGGCCATACGCACATATGAATACGTTATACTTTATAGCATTTTGTAAAGGTTTTGTTTATCGACACGTTATAGGAGTCATGCAAATAAAATATTTCGCTTCTTTTCATGTAACACGTACTTATAATATGAGATTCAAATCCTTTTGGTGAAACAATTCAAGGAAATGTGAGTGAAACGGGAATTGGAGCACTTTTTGTGTTCTTCAAAAATATGATGGTATTTTGTGGGGAGAAAATATTTGTGCAAACATTTTTTGATATGCCTTGACAGCCTGTGAATTTAGGAGCGTTAGAGTAGAAACATATAAAGATATATGTATCTCTTATGTGTTTCACGATCTCTGTAAAATATTTGCATTAAATAAAATATATTTCGCAACAATATTTTTCAGTTTGCTGAACATTTTATACAAGTTTATTTCCTAAAATGGTGTGTGGAAATAAACGAAACTGAGATATTCCAAGACTCTTCATAAAATGCGCGTGTATTTAATATATATGGTATATATGTATATATACAGGGTGTTTTTTATAGTGTGACACAACTTTGAGTTGGCATCACGATAGTTGCTGTTTGTTTAGTTTGCTTTGACATTTCATTATGGATCGACTTACACCAGAGCATGCAAATTGTGGAAATTTTTGATCAAAATAATGGTTCTGTTTGTCAAACTTACCGTGCACTTCGTCCATTTCATGGCGTCCTTCAGAGCTGCTAGTTCGAAGAACAATAGATAGTTTTCGGGCCACATTTATTGTTACTGATAATGTGCATCCCGTGAGACACCGAACAGTGCGCACTGAAGAATCTATAGCCGCTATACAGGAAAGCATTGAAGATGATCCTAATCAATCAATTCGTCGCCGTTCTCAGCAACTGGGGTTGTGTCCTTCCACTTTATGGAAGATTTTACGCAAAGATCTTGGCTTAAAAGCTTTCAAGATTTAACTTGTGCAGGAATTAAAGGCAAACGACCATCGTATGCGCCGCCAATTGCGCGAATGGGCTGATGCACAAATTGATATTGATTTTGAATTTCCATTCAAAATTGTATTTTCCGATGAAATCCATTTTTGGTTGAATGGGTACGTAAATAAACAGAATTGTCGCATTTGGAGTGAGGAGAATCCACAAGCTTCTTCGAAACACCATTACATCCACAGAAAATTACTGTTTGGCCCATATGTCTTCAAAGACGATGATGGTCAGACTGTTACTGTCAATGGTGAACGGTATAGGAACATGATTCGAATTTTTTTCGTACCTCAATTGGCTGGCATTAATCTTGCTGATATGTGGTTCCAACAGGACGGAGTCACATGCCACACAGCGGGCGCTACAATTGATTTACTCAAGGAAACCTTTGACGAAAAAATAATTTCACGAAATGGCCCAATTAATTGGCCCCCAACATCGTATGATTTAACCCCATTTGATAATTTTCTTTGGGGTTATGTAAAGTCACTTGTGTAAGTCGATAAACCACAAACAATTGAAAATTGGTGTTACAGATTGCGCCACGGCTGGCGCGTACACTATCCAATAAATACCATTTCATTGATATCAAAAATATATTGATATCAATATATATTCTATCTAATAAAGACCATTTCATTGATATCAAAAATATATTGGCATACGTGGCTGCCTGTAACCCACAAGCATTCAAGCAGGATCTCTGAGATTCTGTTTTGAAAAAAAAAATCAAAAATATGTTACTATGTTTTATTATGATTTAAACTTGTATCACTCTATAAAAAACACACATTATATTTTTTTTTGCTCAGCAAACAATTGATTTATTTTTCAATATATTTTCCTTTTAGATCAATGCATTTAATGCAGTATTTTCCAATATTTCCTTCTTTTCAAATAATATTTTTTCAATGCAATCAGAGTAGGTTCGTTCGCCCCAGAACTCCTACCAGCCATCCCTTTCTTCTGGTTTAGAAATAAAAAATAATGGCAGGCAGAAACTCCGCAGAATGGGGTAGCAACTCATAGCCCAGTTCATGGATTTTGACTGCACTAGTGCGTTATCTTTATGTGGCACCCATCTCCCCAAATAATTATTCACGTAAAATGTGATATACCAGTTCAGATACCTCTTCTCTGCGACCTCAACGTACGGCTTCACTTGTGCCGTGATGGCTGGTAATCTTCTATAAATGAGAAAGTGGAAACATTTAACAAAAATCGCTGCCTCCAAAGTTTCCCAATATTACCATGATGTCCAAAAAAAAGTGTCATCAGTTTTTGCCAAGTAGCTAATCAGCACTTAAAAATATCGCTTAACTAAGTTCGGCAAAACTGTAGCCAAGAGTAGGTTGAATATTTTTTGCTAAAATTTATGACAAAAATGCATTTATCTTAGAGTTTTCTTAAAAAAGTTAAAGAAAAAAAATTTTTTTTATATATTGATCATAACTTATAGGAAATCCTGATTTTTCGTACACTATACTACGTATTTAGGAAAAATGTAGCCACGGCAAAGCTGAAGAACTTTTGTGAACATACCAATATAATCTTGTGCCTACATATTTAAATGTTTAACTCAAATTTTATAATTTTATAATAAAAAACCGGGTTTTCTACCTTGGCTTAGTTATTAGACTGTATCTTAGTCTAGTGTCAATCGAACTTTTATTGGATAGACAAGACCAAGGCCTTTCAAATGGCATATACATGTACACAGAGGCATTGAAAATAATATATATTTCCCCATCGAACCCATTTCTTTATGATTTTTATTTTGAATTTTTAAAATTTGATGTTGTTTATCTGTACAATTTTATATGGGAACCGTATGATTTATGTTTTGGGCTAAAACGTGTATTTGTTTGTGTGTAAAATGCAACTTTACTTTTGAAAATCCACTAAAAATTTACCTAGTTATATAAATATTTTTTTAAGCACAATTCGCGTTAACGTATAATTTTTCATGAATTTTTTCAACAATTTTTTCTTGATCATTCTTGGGCGTCTAGAGTAAATTTAGCAGAAAGTGTATTTTAACAAAAAATATGTCTCAGTTAAAAGTCCAATAACTCGGCCAAATTTTAGTGGATATTCAAAAATGAAATTTCACTTTATTCACAAATCAATGCACGTTTGAAACCAATTCCGAAATAGTACGGTTCCTATGTAAAATGGTACAGCAAAACGTCATAAAATTTAAAATCTGACAAAAAAAAATCATAAAAAATGAGTTTGATGGGGAAAAATATATGATTTTCAATGCCTCTGCGTACATGTAAATGCCATTTGAAAGGCCTTGGTCTTGTCTTTGCAAATCCAGCGAGAAATCAAAGTTCGGTTGACACTAGACTACGATACAGGCTAATAACTAAACCAAGGTAGAAAAACCAGGTTTTTACCCGTAATTCAAGATTTTGGAGCTGTTTCGCGATTTTCAGAGACGGAGTATTGTTCTGCTCGACAAGACCTATCAGAAAAATAATATCATGTCCCAGGTATTTCAACTTTGTTCTATTTTGTATCAGTGAAAAAAAATTATTTTCTTTAACTTTTTTAAGAAAACTGTATGATAAAATGCATTTTTATACCCTCCAAAAAAGAATTTGGAGGGTATATTCACTTTGTCATTCCGTTTGTAACGCATCGAAATATCCATCTCAGACCCCATAAAGTATATATATTCTTGATCAGTGATGAAATCTAAGACGAACTGAGCATGTCCGTCCGTCCGTCCGTCCGTCCATCCGTCTGTGGAAATCACGATTCAGTCCAAACGAAAAGAGCTAGACTCTTGAAATTTGGCATAAATATATTTTAAAACTTAGAGCAGGTTAAGTTCGAAGATGGGCTAAATCGGGCAAGAGGGAAAAAAGTTCCCCTAAGAAGAACTAAACCAACCCAGAAAAAACAACATAATTTTTAAAGTTTTTTGGTTATTTTGTTAAGCAAATGATATATTTTTATGTCAAATACGGTCCAACGCCTTAAACTTGGATCCATTAAATAAAATAAAAATATTTTTTGACCCCGCCCACTTTAGTGGGCGTTATTATAGGCAAAAATAGCATAAAAATGACCCTACCAAAAAAAAAATTTTTTTTTAAATTTTGTATATAATCATCCCAAGCATTTATCTTTAGAGTTTTATGACTACCGATTTCTGCCCTACCTCCCCACTCCCCCCCACCTCTTCCTTTGTCCCCTAAATGACCCTACCAAAAAAAAAATTTTTTTTTAAATTTTGTATATAATCATCAAAAGCATTTATCTTTAGAGTTTTATGATTGCCGATTTCTGCCCAACCCCCCCCCCGCTCTTCCTTTGCCACCAAAATGACCCTACCAAAAAAAATATGTTTTTTTAAATTTTGTATATAATCATCCCAAGCATTTATCTTTAGAGTTTTATGACTGCCTGTTGCTGCCCTACCTCCTCCTCTCCCTTTGCCCGCTAAAAGACCCTATTAAAAATATATATAATTTTTTTTTATTTTGTGTATAATCATCATTTACAGTTTTATGTGTATCTGTTTCTGCCCTACCCTCTCTCCCCCTTTGCCCTTTAAATGACCCTATCAAAAAAAGAAAATTTTAATTTTGTATATAATTATCCCAAGCATTTATTTTTAGAGTTTTATGACAAAGGTGAAATGTTTCCCCCACAGCCCTTGCCAGAGCGACCCCGCCAAAATACAGTTTTTATAGCCTCCAAAGAGAATTGTGATGAAGTCTAAGACGGTCTAGCAATGCCCATACGTTCGTCTGTGGAAAACATGATATTGTATATTTTTGAACCCCGACCCCTTTAGTGGGCGTTGACGTACGATATTATATAAAGGAACTCTGTCCCACCAAGTTAAACATTTCAAATTCACTTACTAAATATTTGGAGGGTATTTAAGATTCGACCCGGTCGAATATAACGTTTTTACTTGTTGTTATACATTTTAGCAAAAAATATATTCAACCTTGGCTACATTTTTGCCGAAAATAGTTAAGAGATATTTTTAAGTCTGATTAGATATTTGGCAAAAACTGATGACACCTTTTTTTGGGCATCATGGTAATATTGGGAAACTTTGGAGGCCCATAAAAGCAAAACGGTCACCAAATTGGCCAAACTGATTATAGGGTTTTACTACAATTTGATAGTAGAATCGAACCCATATAGTCACGACATTGCACTTTTTGCGCTGTTGCACAGTGTAATTTGAATTTAAAATAAATTCTCAAAATTAAAAAATTATTTTGCAGATTGCAGATTTGAATTTAAAGATTCTAATTTAATAGCTAAGAACTATTATTCAGGATTAAATTCAAATCTGGCAGGACGGAATGAGACCGCTATGCCACATCATCAGCGTTCCTTCTTTTAGTTTTTCGCTTTTTCAAAATTCGAATAACGAATCATACATTTTTGTTAAAAAAAACGAAGGCACACTTCCAATTTAGTTGTTGATTACTGATTGTTAACTAAATTAAAAATTCAATTGCATTGACAAAACTTCAAAAAAAATGTGTAGACACAAAAACACAGAGAAAAAATGGAATATTTGGAATAATAGCCATCAGGAATGCGGCATTTCGTACTTAACTTTAATATAAAAAAGTCTCTATGTTATTTCGTTAAAAAAAATTTTTTGAATAGTTGATGTTTCCGCTGACTGCGTCTCTTTTCCATATGGAATTCAGAAAACGTTAATTTGAATTCAGAAATCAAATATAATTCAGCAAGAAGAAACGTTTTATTAGCTATTATTATTAATATTATTATTATTATAGAATTATACATTGTCAGCTTATGCTGTATTGGGAAAGCAGTATAAATTTAGATTTTTTTATGTATCCTGTATATTAGTATCATATGGTACGGCGAAGTCAATGATCTGTGCTATTTTTCTTTGTTTATTTATTACTATCATATCTGGGGTCCAAATTACAGCATTCGATATCGATCGAAATTTCTATACAATTTAAATACAAATTTCGATCGATATCGAATGCCGTAATTTGGCCCCTGGTCTATTGGGTATATTCGTATCTGGCGAGCTGTTGATTAGTATTGATCTATCCCAATAGATGACATATTGGTTTTTTTCGATTATTGGCTTAGGTTGATATTTGTAGTACTGTGTTGTTCGCTCGTTAATATTTAGCTTATTTATTATATTTATATATATTATCTTTCCGATATTATCATGTCTTTGCCTGTAATGATTTGGAAGGAGAGTAGGACAGCTATTAAGTAGGTGTTGTATGGTTTCAGGCGTATTACCGCACCTTCGGCAACAATCGTCTGTTACCGTACTGTCACGAATTATGTATTTCCTGTAATTCTTCGTTTGTATTACTCCATCCTGAATGGCTGTAATAAATCCTTCGGTTTCAGCAAAAACGATACTTTATTTAGGCCAATTGTTAGTATTTAATTTATCTACATAAGCCTGGCTGATCAAGTTTGGGTATTTTCCATGTAGCGGTTTTGATTTCCAGTCTGGAATGAGGGTCTCTATTGTTGTTTTAACATTGTTGCTATTGTTTTTAAGATTTAGTGGAGTGAGGTTATCGTCAGCACTTATGAGTCCTCTGTGGAGGGGAGATAGTGAAGCTTTTGTTTTAAAATATTCTATTATTGTTATTATTATTACTATTATTATTGTTATTATTATTAATTTTATTATCACAAAGTAATGCAATGAAGATCCATATATCCATACGCCACATGCTGACGCTAGCTGATCTCGTTACTATTTATGCCATTTACACCCGACCGAAAGTGGAACACAACTCTCATGTAGGTGATTCAAAGTCAGTTTTTAAGTTATTCGATCATGTATAGGGGAGGGCGAAAGTAGTAAATTCTATTGACTCACTTGAGCATCGATGGAATATGGGATGGGTCTTACTGTTTTACTATAATGAGTTGTGCTCCAATGAAATCAGGGATCACTTCCCGAAACGCGCACTTTTCTCCGCTCAAAGTGTCCTTCATTGCGATCACACCCATATGTCGTGGATTCACCACTGAAATTTCGTTATTTGCTGGGGTGCCCGTGCTGTTCATATGAGGAATAAATTCCCAGCGGAGCTATTTCCTGTCGTATATAGCATGGAAAAATTCTAATCGAATGTTCATAGGCACCACAGACATTGTATTCCTTCCCATAAACAATCTCCCCAGTACCAGCGCAATGCATGCCCAAGTAGAGGTCCTTTCTTGAGTACCAATCCTGATTAAAACAAATAATTGTGCTTTACTCTGCTGTGCCGAATCTTATATACCCTCCACCGACGTATGGCTGGAGTATAAACACACATTCATTGCAAACGTTTTTGATCTTTCTGATTTAAAACAATACTCTTGTTCTTCCCAAACAAGAAAATATATTTTATTGCAAAAAAAATTATATTAATTATTTCGCTTAATATTTAAGAAGATTTTAAAACTTTACGTCTCTGAAGGTGCCTTCTAATATCTAATACAAATGAAATTTTTTCAAAAACATTAAATATATTTAACTTAAAAACAAACAAAAATGGCTTGTTTCAGTTGGGTACTTTTTATGAACTAAAAATGTAATTTTCCAACCCTGGAATTGTCTTTTAAATTTTTTTTAATACCAACTTTATTCTTTCGGATATATATAAATAGGTTGAATTAACAAAAGAAGCAATATTAGTTACCTATTATGTTACTTTACTTTATGTACAAAAAATATTTTCAATTGTCCAACCCTGGAATCGAATTTTTCTTTCTTAATAGCAATTTAATTCCTTTCGAAATATAAAATAGGTTTAAGTCACTAAAAACCAAAAATAGGAATTTATTTGGTTACTTTTTTGTACAGAAAACATCGATTGTCCAATCCTGGAATCGAATTTTTGATTTTTAATGTCAAATTTGTTCTTCCTGAAATACAATTTAATTCACAAAAAAAATTATTAATTTTTTTGTTGTTGTATACCAAAATATTTTATTTGCCCATACCTGGAATCGAATTTTTGATATTTTTCTATAATCTTTCATAGTTAATTTTGTAGCCACAAGTCAGTGCAAGCTTTTCAATTCTTGAACAGCTCTACTTAGATTAATTTCCAGTCGATTGGTAATAAGAATGAAGTATCTAGCTCTACTGGGAACTTGTGAAAACCGTATAGACAGAGGGACATCACTTATTCGTCTCCCCTATTTTTAAAGATCTAGATTATGTATACTTTATGGGATGCCATATTGATATTCAGTAATGGCAACCCTATATACAAACCTTTTTCTATTTTGTGGTATAAAAATATGGCTGTCGGGTCAAGGAAAGAAGCAAATTAACACGGTCTTGCTAGCGTTTGTTTTCTAGGCTTCGAAGCACCTCTGGTATCCATTTTTTGATACATCCTTAAGATCTTTCAGTGATTCAGTTTTTATCTGCTTAGTCATCGTAAAATTTAATCTCTTCATGGACCTCTTCGAGTCTGGGACCACGGTGGTTGAATACGGAAGCGAAGGCATGATTGCAGTCTTGGTTGTACCAAAAACGACTTTTTTTAAATGCAGCTGTTTTCGAACGAACTTCGCTGAGAACGAAATTTGCGGAAATAATTCTATGGCACAATACAAGCGATTCCCGACATTCTCAGCAATTTACATCAATTTAGCAATTCACATCAATTTTTTAAGGTTTTTATCGGTTGTTGATATGCTGGGGCATCCAGCAAGACCCTCATCATTCACATCTTGCCGACCTTCTTGAACCGCTTGTAACCACTTTTGTGACTCAGAGTACAATTACCTTATGCGATTGCCAACGACTGACTTCTATTTTTACACAAAATTTTATACAAAACCTTTGACAAATTCTTCCTCAGTAAAAATTATTCGAAAACATTTCACTTTTATAGCTCCCATAGGCAAACTAAATATGTTAAACAGCTGAACCTGTGAACGTATTTTTGAGACGAGGGCACCAACATCAAAATAGTGTATACCTGCTTCACCCCTTAAAACATGTACAACACTATTACGATAATCAACCAACCGGCATCAGGCAACAGCATTGGCTGCAACAGCAATTGGATAAGATTTTAATTTTAATTACCTTTTCATTCTTTTCAGGTTGCCATAGCGATTATCTGGGTATTTGTGTGAGTGAATGTATTGGTTAGTCCAATCTGCTTTGCTTTTAATTAGCATGAAGTGTTAAGTGTTAAATGGTGTCATGGTAGAAGATGCATAAAAGGTAAGAAATTATTTATTTTCTAACTGTGTCAAGTACTTTAATAGGAAATCGATAGATTAGCATAAAATGCGATATTGTAGAGTGGGGAAAAAATAATGAATTTATCAAACATCAGAAATTTTATTGCGGAACTGAAGAGCACCTTTTCGAACATTCCGAACAAATTACCGCCCTTTATGCACTGAGTGCAATTTAACAACAAAAAACAAAACAAAGTGCCTGAGATGTGGTAAAGAAACTTAAAAACTTGCAATTTACCTCAACTGCCATGTAGAAGAAACTAATTAAATAACAAAACTATATAAAGAACTCTTTTAAGTTCTGGATCATTATGAATAGGGAAAACGGTTTTCTAAGTGACCCAGATAAGTTAGAATGACGGAGAGGAAATATAGAGCTATTGAAAATCAGCAAAATCAAAAAAATGGTTAACCTTTTTTTTCTGCAAAAATTAACTAGCAAAAAGAAATTTTTGATAATTAAAACTGTTATGAAATTTTTATTTGACATATTGTCACAATTCTATATATTTTAAATGAAATTTATTTGTTGATGTATATAGACATTGGTTAACCATCAACAAATAAATTTCAGTTAATTAATACTATTTTATACTAAAGGGTAACTTAAATTTGCATTAAAATTAAATCAAAAATCAAAAGTTCGATCCCAAAGCTCAAAAATTAATTTGTTTTCATTAAGTCAATTTTATGCTTCTGTAAGAATAAAATTGGAATTAAAAATTAAACAAAATATATAGAAATTCAATTTCAGGGTTGGACAATTGAAACTGGATCCACGGTTGGAGTTAATATATGTACTAGTATATACTCTAGACTCAAGTCGGTGAAGAGTATATAAGACACTCCACAGCCGAATATAGAATTTTTAGTTGTTTAATTAATATTATATAGTATATGTATTATTTTTTCTTTTGTTTATTTATAAATCCACTTAAATAATTTAACTCAAACATGTGTTTTATGAAATAAATGCCCCATAAAAGAAAGATATTATTAAATATTATACCGCCGATGAAATATGTACCCTTAAACCATGCCTTATGTAACCTTTATTAAATTTTCTTCAACATAAATTTAGCTAACCTAGTCTTATAGTAATTAATCGCTTAACCGAAAGAATCCCCAGTGTGTTGCTCAGAAAAATCGTAAATCGATACGATTAACTAGTGCGAGTAAGACGCAAACTCTCGAAACACGAGGCTTGATGTTGACTGACGTGAACTGCTTTGCGGCTTCATATATTTAATTAAATGTAATGAACTATTTATTTTAAAAACTCTCGTATGCGTAATACTAAATATTACTTTAATACTTAGAGCAATTTAAAAAATACTGAATTAGTTTAACCGAAACAGGTTTTATTTACTCGTTCTTCTTGTTCGCATATGCGGAATAATGATTCTACAGTTTTCGTCTTTCACCGAGTACAATCACCGAAACCCTGAAACTGTACTATTTGCAGTGCTTTATATTTTCCTAATATAATGCCATCTAATACATAATTATTAAAAAGTGAAAGCTTAATGCAATTCAACCCTTGAGTCTTAAAATCCATTTACCTTTTAGTAATCACCTGGTTTATAAAACACATCATAAAGACTGTTCGTGCAGAGTTCCTTAGAAATGCTGCATATCAATTGCCAGTTTTGAAAAATATTTCCATATATATATATATATATATATATATATATATATATATATATATATATATATATATTTAAAAATCTAAACCAATAAATATTTATGAGCACACGCAAAAGGTTATAAAATTGGAGAAAATATTAACATAAACTTCATGAAATATTTGGCATGAACGTGCAAATGTGGTCAATTAAGTGTGTGTGTGTGTGTACGTGTACGTGAATCTATGCAAATTTTCTAAATCAGCATCTACAATATTCCTGAAATCGATGTGGTAGTACACGTGTACGTGCACATAATATTTTCTTATTTTTAATCACTCGTGTACATCTCAACTACAACAAGCAAATATTATTTTATGAACAGTCAGTCGTATGATATAAGAAAAGAAGTCCCATAATGCAGTTTTACAGAGTTTGCACTTCTGCAGCAAATTTGCTATAATTAATTGTATGTCAATAGCCTGGGTGGCTGGCTGCTATATGCGGTATATGACGACTGGTCAATATCTCTACTCGTACTATACACGACTGCTCGGTGGAGCAGAATAAAAATTACTTGCTAATTATCCAGATGGTTTTAACTGAATACATCGTTTTTTACAGAAAACTAAAAACGAAAAAATTTTTTAAATGAAATAATTGTTAATATCATAAATGGAATCAACCAGTGAAATTACAAAAGATTTCATTCCGAAAAATTTGTTCGCATACAATTTTTACCGCCTGTTATTTGTTTCTTTGTTTGCTATTTTACTTGTTTGTTTCTTGACTGATGACAACAATTTTTTGAGTCTGTGTGAACCTCTGGAGCGCACTTAGCTCTGCTATTAGTAGCGCATATACTACATCTATATCTGCCGACAAATGTCAACCATCCGTTAATGACATACCGGGGGATTCGGAGGGTGCCAGGATATTCAAATACTCAAACCACATTGATCATGGAATGACCACCCACTCCACGAATATTTTTTTAGCGCACTACAAGTTTCTAATTCAAAAGTAGAAAAGCGTTATACGGTGTCAGACATACATCTTAGTTGAGCTTATCGTAATTAATGTCTTTATTGAGTTCAATTAAGGATATAAAATTTTAATTATGTGATTGCTAAATTATCACTTAGTCGAGTAAAACTACAAATGCAGCACCGCTAAAAAAATGTGTTTTTAGTGAGCAAAACGCAACTCACTGAACAAAGTTAGTGAAATGTGGAAAAATTAAAAAAAGACCCATAAACGAAATATGTCGAGCCATGTTGAAGTTAAAATTATTGACATTAAATTTATTATTATTTAGAAAATTACAAAAAAAAGATGCCAGATTTGAGCTAGGGGTTCTCATGAATATGAACTTTTAGTTGCCATACGTTAATTGATATGACAAAATGTGTATATATGTGAACAGAAAAATAATTATGTCAATAAAGTGAATATTGACTCAATTAAAAATTAACATCTTGTTACCAAACTGCCGTATGGCAAGTTCAATGAGGTAATTGATTGGATCAGAGCAAAACTGATAGATGTTGTAACAGGACACTGACACTTTGGAGCTTATAACAAGTAACAGTGCTATATTCGGCTGTGCAGAATCTTAAATACCCTTCACAGATGTAATACTTATTTCTTTCTTGCTAAAACAGGAAGTATGTTTAATTAAAAGATGTAACATAGTTTTACTTGACAAAAAATTTAAATTTTTAAACTTTTTGATCACTTTCACATAAAATATATTATTTGTTCAACCCTGGATTTTTGAATTTTTAAGATTATAATACCAATTTTGTTCTTCCTGAATTATGAAACAGTTCGAACTAGCAAAAACAACAACGTCAATTGCCTATTTGGTTACTTTTATATATATTTCAATTTCCCAACCCTGAAAACGAAATTTAAATTTTTTACCAATGCAACTCTTAATGTGGCATGAAATAGTTATATTAAAGAAAAACTAAATATTTGTAACTATTTTGGTAACTTTCATGTACTACAAAATATTGCAGTTATCCAACTCTGGAATCTAAACTTTGATTTTTTTTAATTTTTGATACCAATTTTGTTTTTTCTGAACTAAAAAAAAGTTTTAATTAGTAAAAAACCGACGTTAGTTGCCTTTTTGGTTACTTTTATGTATACAAAAATTTCAATTTCCCATCCCTGGAAGCGAAAATTAAATTTGTTTTACCAATCCTAGAAACTTTAAAATTTGCAACCATTTTGGTCACTTTCATGTACTAGAATATATTGCATGTACCAAAAAAAATTTAAACTTCCCCACCCTGGAAGTGAAATTTTATTTATTTTTTTGCTTTATTTTTAACCAATGCAACTCTTCATGAGGTATAAAGTAGTATTATTTAAGAAAAATTTACAATTTTCAACCATTTGGGTCACCTTCATGAACTATAAAATATTGCACTTGTCCAACCCTGGATTCGAAATTTTGATTTTTTTTGGAAATTTTCGATACCAACTTTGTTCTTCCTAAAATATAAAATAGTTATAGTTGGCAAAAAAAAAAGTCAATTGCCTCTTTGCATTTTTATATCCTTCACAAAAAAGTGAAAGTATATATAGGTTTGTCATTCCGTGTGTAATTTATTTGATATCAATAGATAATAGAGTGCTATTGAAATTCGGAAAGATCCGAAGTATGGTTCCAGCTTACACCTATTTCTCGACGGAAAATTTATACCAAAAATCATATATTTTTTTAATGTTTGTAAATTAAACCTATTTATTGCTTTGGGAAGCCTCGATAATCTATTAAAAACTAAAAAAATTAAAACTTTTTTCAGGGATGGGAAATAATTTTTTTTTTGCCCATTCCGTATTTTGTAGTACATGTAGTAACTACAATTGTTAAAAATTTTAAGTTTTTCCTTAACAAAACCTCTTTATACGTCATGAAGATTGGCTAAAGAAAATTTTTTTAATTCTAATTTTGCTTCCAGGGGTGGGAAATTGCATTTTTTTATAAGTGAAAATAATCAAACAGGCAACTAATGTTGTTTTTTTTTGCTAACTAATTTTATAATTTAGGAAGAACAAAATTGGTATCAAAAAATTCAAAAATAAAATTTCGAATCCAGGGATGTACAAGAGCAATATATAATAGTACATGAAAGTGACCAAAATGGTTAAAAACTTGAAATATTTCTTAAAAACATTTACTTTACCTCATGAAGCGTTGCGCTGATAACCAAAAAAGTAAAATTTCGTTTCCAGGGTTGGGAAAATGAAAGTTTTTTTGGTACATGCAATATTTTGTCGTACATGTAATAACCAAAATGGTTGCAAAATTTGAGTTTTTCTTAAACAAAACTACTTTATACCCCATAAAGATTTGCATTGATAAAAAATTTAAACAAATTAAAATTTCGCTTCCAGGGTTGGGATATTTAAATTTTTTTATACTTAAAAGTAACCAAAAAGGCAACTGACGTTGTTTTTTTTTTCTTATTAAAACTTTTTTATATATCAGGAAGAACAAAATTGGTACCAAAATTTCCAAAAAATAATCATCCAGGGTTGAACAAGTGCAATATTTTATAGTTCATTAAGGTGACCAAAATGGTTGAAAATTGTAAATTTTCCTTAAATAATACAACTTTATACATCATGAAAAGTTGCATTGGTTAAAAATAAAACAAACAAAAAATAAAATTTACAACCAAAATGGTTGTAAATTTTAAGTTTTTCTTAAATAAAACGACTTTATACCTAATAAATACTAGGATTGGTAAAAAAAACTTCCAGGGCTGGGAAATTTAAATATTTTTTTATACAAAATGTAACCAAAAAGACAACTAACGTCGGTTTTTTACTAATTAAAGCTATTTTTTAGTTCAGTAAAAACAAAATTGGTATCAAAAATTAAAAAAAAAATCAATATTTAGATTCTAAAGTTGGATAACTACAATATTTTGTAGTACATAAAAGTAACCAAAAAGTTTAAAGTTTTATATTAAGTTTTTCTTAAATAAAACTATTTCACACCTCATTAAGAGTTGCATTGGTAAAAAAATTTAAATTTCGTTTCCAGGGTTGGGAAATTGATATATATAAAAGTAACCAAATAGGCAATTGAAGTTGTTGTTTTTTGCTAATTCAAACTATATCACAATTCAGGAAGAACAAAATTGGTACTATAATCTTAAAAAATCAAAATTTCGACTCAAGGCTTGAACAAATAAAATATTTCATGGTACGTGAAAGGGACCAAAAAGTTTAAAAATTTTAATTTTTTTGTCAAGTAAAGCTATGTTACATCTCCTAATTAAACCTTCTTCCTGTTTTAGCAAGAAAGAAATAAGAATCACATCTTTGAAGGGTATTTAAGATTCGGCACAGCCGAATACAGCACTTTTACTTGTTTAGTTTTTAATAGACCATTGAGGCTTCCCAAAGCGCGAAAGAGGTTTATTTTACAAACATGAAATAAAAAAAATCAATGAGTGTTCGAACTCACGGGCGATGTATTGACACCTTTTTGTTTATTTATTTTATATTAAACCCACAAAAACAAAGAGAATGCAAAGCAACAAACAAATGTACATACATACATTGTTATGTTTGTACATAAGCTACATACGTTGCTGTCTTACTATCTCATTTTTATATATGTACGTATAACCACGTCACTATTCTCTTTGCTATGCATAAGACAAAACCGAAGATCAACATAAAACACTTTTTTAATATTACTCCAAATTAATACTCCGAATTAAAACACTTAAATCTCCGCTCGCCGATATCGGATCGCCTTAATTTTTGACCTAAACTCTTCGTCGAAACCCACACTAGCGTTTTAATCCAAAAATTAATAAAATCGGCTATGAATTTCCGGAGAAAATCGCGTGGGAAAATTATATGAAAATCGCCCAATAATCACTTTCAATACCGACTGCCAAGCAACAACAACAAACAAACAAAGTCTTACACTTACACTTGCGTATGTATTGAAAATGATGAGATGTTAACACATTAAAAAATAATTGAATTTTTGTGGTAAATTTTGCGCCGAGAAATAGGTGTAAGCTTCCGAGCTCTGGAACTATACTTTGGATCTTTCTGAATTTCAATACCACTCTATTTAAGTTCATTTCCTATCCAACGGTCCAAGAACGGAGTCTCTAGCTCTTCTGGGTGCTTGGGTAAACCGTACAGACAGACGGACATCGCTCAATCGTCATCGCTATTCATAAGGATCCAGAATATATATATACTTTATGGGGTCCCTTTCACTTTTTTGTGAAGGGTATAAAAAAAAGTATAGTTCTTTTTGATAACAATTACTTTGAAAGCTGATGACGGCGAGAACGAAAAAGTCTTCTGGACCAGCACTCTAGAGATGAACCACGTATATGCAATGAATTGCGGCAGAGGGGTATAGTATTAAGACGGCCGATGAAGAAATATCAGAAGATAGAGTTATTAGCAGTTATTTTAAACATTTACTTCGCAGGCAAATTTTTTTACAGGGCAGACGAAGGAGGGTGCTGTTGCTGTTCCTGTGCTCTTTAGTATATGATAGTCAATCAGTGCCCATAATATTCAGTGACCAGGCCGATAACAACTAACGCAACCGTGCACTAATACTGCCGAGTCGACATCGGAATTTTCGGGTTCGTACACTCGTGGTAACCACTACAGCCAACATCTCCCTATCTAAATAATATATTAATTTATTTGCCCACAATAACAAAATATTTCAATGCAAGGCATGAATGGCAATAAAATGTAAAATATATCCCAAATTCACCTTTAGCTGTTATTACTTGTGGATACAGATATGCTACTAAACATAAATATTAAGAACCATTTAAGCTATAAATTGTGTAATGAATGAGCCAGCCGTAGCACATAAACAACAAGCATTTAAACAGCAGAAGCTACAACTCCAAAGATATTTTAGACAAACTCAATTGATGTATTAGCCATTACACTGTGTTTATGTACTGTGCGTTTTGCCCATAAATGACAACATTATAAATCGCTTTACACTGCAAGGAATGAAAATCCACGTAAAATAAATTTAAAAATTTTGGGTATGACTGAACTGCAAACGAGGCTGTGAAAGTGAAACTCCAAAGACTCTATTTATTGTATAGAGCAAATGGCATGATAGCACACAGCCTTCAAAATGCGGGAACATTTTGAAGAGATTGAAAGAATTTTTTCATGAAACTGATAATAGCCCTCGATATTCTCTCTTATCTTTTTCTTTTAAAAAGTATTTCATTGAACATTCACCTTTACTTTTTTGAAAATTGTGACGGGTTATTATAGGTGCATCATTCCGTGTGTAATCAGCTCAAATTAATATGGGACCCCATAAAATATATGCATATATCTGGGAACTTATGAATAGAGAAGTGGTATAATCTTTTGTCCGTCTGTCTGTACATCAAATCGGTTTATCCAAACCCCCAGAAGAGGTAGAGACTTTATTGTTTTCTAGAAATTCATAAAAATCCAAAATACGGTTCCGAAGCTGAAAAGCTTAAATCTATTGTGGTCCATTAAATGAAGTAGTAAAAACCAATTTTTGCTTCTTTTGTTTTTTTTTCATGTTTTTAAATAAACCTATTTTATACTTGAATAAAACTAGTATCAAAAATCCAAGAATCTATTTTAGGGATGCGCAATCGCAATATATTTTGGTACATAAAAGTAAGTAAATAATTTCTTAATTTTTTTTTTTAATTAAACCTATTTTATACGTCAGGAAGTACTTAACTGGTGTAAAAAATCTAAAACTAAATTCCAGAATTGGACGATTAAATCTTTTTTTATTTAAAAAAAGTAACCAAATAAGTTACTAATTTTTCTTTTTGAGAATTAAACCTATTTTATACTTTAGGAAGAATAAAGTTGATATTAAAATTAAACAAAAATTATAATAAAAACGAATATTCCAGGGTTGGACAATTGAAACTTTTATTGGAAAATGAAAGTACCCAAATAGGTTACTAGTTGTTTTTAATTAAAAATATTTTATGCTTCAGAAAGAATAAAATTGGTATTAGAATTGAAAAAAAATTAAAGAGACGATTCCAAGGTTGGACAGTTGAAACTTTTCTGTTTTTTTCTCTTGTTTATTTAAACTCATTTCATACATCAGGAAAAATAAAATTTCGTATTAAAAGTAAAAATAAAATATAAGGACAATTCCAGGGTTGGACAATTGAAACTTTTAGGTACATGAAATTAACAAAATAGTTTACCGATTTGGGTTTTTTTTTGTGAACTAACCTAAGATGGAATTAAAATTTATAAAAAAATCAAAAAGCCGATTTCAGAGTTGGATATTTGAAATGGTTTGTGGTGCAAAAAATTAGCCAACTGAAATTAATTTTTATTTTTGTTTATAAATTAAATATACTTCATATATTTGAAAGAAATACATTCATTGCTATTAGAAATCGAAAAAGCTTTAGAGAGAGACAGCTTCAGAGCTATAAAATTTAAATTCTTTTTTATATAATGAACTAACTAAATAACACAATTTTGTTTTTTTTTTGTAGCTAAAATTTTTTTCTTTTCTAGAAGGGCTTAAGTTAGTATTCAAAACAAGAAAGATCAAAAAGATGGTTCCAGAGTTGAAATGAATTGCACTTTTAATTGTTTTAAATTTTTTTTACCCATCCTATTGCGCAAAAAATAAAACACATATTTAATATAAAACCACACAATCACGACGTACATACCGATACTTCCGAGTAGCTTTATTTCTATTTGTTACGCCAACATCTTTCCGTATTAATTTATATGAGGAAAGAAAAATACGTTAACTTTAAAAAGTGTAAAATATAAGAATTTTTAAAATATTGCTTCACTTGAATTTATTATCAGATGGCATTTTACTTAACGATTAAGATATTACCGGAGGCATGGTACCTAATTTCTCCGTGTTTTAATTTCTAATTGCTGCAGTGACATTTGCTTCGAATAGTTCGTGCAATTACACAGATTTAGATATTTTGCATGTTTCCTGGTCATATCCAAACTATCGAAAACTCCTTTAGTGTTTTAAAACTTTATCATCAGTTGCGTGTGCTGCAACTCATTCATACCTTTGGTGCACACACATTGACGATTCCCCACAACCATATATTACGTTATATAAACATTTTTATAGCTTTTTTAATTGTCATTGGGCAAACATTTTCCTACATTCACATTAACAGCTCTATCGAGTACAAATACTTGGTCAACCATAGAAATACTCGAACATTAAGTGTCCGGAAACATAAGAAATTACATATATTGACACAAAAACGTATATAGTCTTATATGTTCAGAATAAATGTGCCTTAAGTTGGTAAAAGGTTGGAAAAGTTTATGGCTTTAAATTAACATGAATTATTTAAGGGCAAGAAAGAATTTATTTGAAAATTCTTGTCGTTTCTTAAAAAGGAAGAAAAATAAATTCCACAAAATTGAAGGTAATAAAATACGACGGTAGTTTAAGCATAACGGAACTCTGTAAACGATTTCTCAATTCCTGAATTCAATAGCGCAGAGTGCGCGTGATGTACCCTAAAAATATTTTTGTTTTTAGAGATAATCTTTTTTATAAATAATTAGTTCCAACACTGCACACAATGTTTTTCTTCCTTTTTTATGAATATAGGAATGCTAGTAACCATCTCAAAATAATGTTAGTCTCAGTAGACTTGCAACAGTGTAATAAAGCTCAAGCGGTAGTATAAATAACTTACCAAAAATGCTTTAAAACCAGCAATAGTTTTTTTTTTGGTTGCAGGTTGAAGGGCTGGCGTGGCTGCTCACAAAGCGCAGACATTCAATGGAATCTTCCTTGTTTACAGACCCATATACCAGACCGCTTCCAAATACTGATGCTTAGCAGATAAATAAAGCCATCGAGTTGTTGTATCTAATTACCGAATTCTCAAGAAAGAGGAAGGCGTGCTGAACCCAGCATTCAGAGCAAACAGGATCCAGGAATTTTAGCAGATGACACACAAAAACTCTTCGACTCAACGTTAATACGCTGACCTTACTAAATATTGGTAATGACATAAGGCCTTTTGACTCAAAATTCTTCTCGGAGTGAAAATTTTGACATTAAATTAATTTTGAATTCATTCTAGGGCTGATTAGAATAAATTAGCAAACCTCATATCATCTTAAAAAGAGTTATCTTTACAAAGCTTTTTTGTCAAAATTCACCTACGATCGTATAATTTACATATAATTATAACCATCTGGTATAGGTCCACCGCAACAATAAATTATTAACTTTATTATTGCATGTCTGGCAAATACGACCTTTTAGAAATAATGAAGTGTTCGTCTGTCCTACATGCAAAAGTTTTTAGCAATTTATATTCTATTGTCATATTTACTGAAAAATGTGCAGTTTGAAATTTCCTGTGTACACAGAAAACAATCGCACACAACGAACAAGAACATACAAACTGTTTGACAGTTAAAAGAGAACAAATTACGTTCAACTAAACAAAAACTACCATTTTGGTAGTATGTGTGGTTTTATTTTGGCACCAAAGCTTTACAATTTTTCGAAAGAAAAAGAGTTAACGATAAAATAATCGAACAACACGAAAAACAATACTAAAGCTGCAGAATAATATGAGATTTTACAGAAAGAAAAATAAAACATTTTACTCTATTACTTACGAAAAAAAATTCTAATCGATGAAAATAGCTGTGGGAATTTGAAGGAACGGAGTAAAAAAGATATTCGAAGGATCCTGAATGGAAATAATTAATTTAAATAAATGTCGCTTACAGATAATTATTAGTAATTCATGTTTATCAATTTTCTTTATATAAAACTTGTTCTTCAAATAAATGTTTTTTAAAGAGTTATATTTTGTGTATGCTGTTCAGAGATGCATTTTTAATTGACTCAATATTCACTTTACAGAAATAATTATCTTCCTGTTCACATATACAAAATTTAGTCGATCAATTAACGTATGACATCTAAAAGCAAACATTTTTCCATGGTATAATAAAACAAGGTGCTTCCACTGTGAGTTATTAAAATTAAAATAATTTTCTGACAATTTTAAGGATTCTGACATTCCCATAAAAATTAGGTTACCATATTTTTAATTGCATCGATGTCACAATTAACAATAATTAAAATCCGTGTGCCAATTAATTTATTATAAAAATCTTGTCGTAAATCTTGAATAAACATATTTTTTTTTAATTGTCTTATTGATCAATGTAATGGTTTCAATTTTTTTGGTCCAATGCAAAGCTTGTTTTATTCCTTGTGGAAATGCACAGAAACTGTGATTTTTCGCAGTTTTCTATATTCTATACATTTCATAGAGCTTTTATTATTTCATTTTAACAAAATATTGCAAAATGTTTATGTTCAAAACATCAAAAGGAAATTTTTCTTTCTATCAATATGCAAAAACGAGAGATTTTGAACGGGAAATTCTATGTTGTGCGTTCAGTGTGTTTAAATTGAAAATGAGGTAGTACACTGAAATATATGAAAAGAGAGCGAATTAAATAATAGTTAAATACTATCGTATAATATTATATTTATAATGGTGGTGACTCCATGATTTCATGAAAATGTGGCTTGGCACCAAAAAAATACCATTATTTTGGAAATTGCTGAACTGGACACCTTGAAATTTAAATAAGTTAAAGATCAATGAATGAAGTTTAGTATATACAATTTAACTAGCAAAATTGCTAGACAAATGGAAAAACTTATATTATATATGTATATATATATATATATATATATATATATATATATATATATATATATATATGTATTACAGATTTTATTTAAAAATTTCCAAATAAAGAAAATTATTTTTTATAATGTGGCAACGTCATATTCAAGATGGTGTAAAAAAATAAACTTCAAAAATGCTTATAAAAATTTAATAAAAGTGAGAATACCTTGTATTTACCTTGCATTTTTCTATTCATGAGGACCTCAAGTTCGAATCTAGGATCTTTTCTTTTTTTTTCATTTTCTAATTAATAATAAATTTATTTTCAATAAATTAATACAAAATTTAATCAATTCAGTTAACGTATGACAAGAAAAGGAAAAATGTTTCATATTCATGAGGATTCCACGTTCAAATATGGGATCCCTTCTTTTTTTTATTTTCTATTTACATAATAACAAATGTAATGTCAATATTTTAACTTCACCATGGCTTGACATAACTTGTTAATGTTTTTTTTACTTTTTATATATTACAATTATTTCATAGGTATTGAACAATAATTAATTGAAATTGTGTATGGATATTTAAACTCAAAAATGATATTTATTGCGATAAGCCCAATGAAAGTGCATATTTGAACACGTTATTATAAATATATTAAGATATTTTTATAAACAAAAATATAATAATTAATAAAACTACAAATAACTTTAAATTTTGTGTAAGTGAGATTACCACTTAATCAATTACCTGGATATTGCTAATTATGTCTTCACTACACACTTATTATTAATTTAAAAGTAGAGAAAAAGTAGTTGTCCAGGTCACAGTAGTTCAACATGCATTTCAACATCTACTGAGAGACCATTAGATGATCGTGCTGTTCTCTAGTTACTCAACCAATATCCTCTCCATTGGCATCAACATAAAGGCTGAGTGAAAGGAATTTAACTTTTGTATAGTCTTTTTCACCGGGTCTCAGCATATAGCAACACCAGAGAAAAATTTCTATTCAAGGTGATTTAAATGGTTATCGCTCTCTTGACATCACGTTAAGTCACTATTCTTTCAGCTTCGTTTCGCCTTCTCACACTAACCATTCCATAAAAGTGTATCACTATGAACAACTTTAATGTTCTACAGGTATTGATCGTAAGATATTGATTTTGGTTGCTTAGCTAAAAAAACAGCACGATCATCTACTTGCCTCTCAGTAGATGTCGAAATTACAGCTATAAAACATTTCTACGAATCGTTTTCGCTTTTAAGATGATATCGTAAGATATTTTCCGTAGTCCGTAGTCCATCATTCCACGAATGCGTGTACCTCTCCCTTTTTCAGCGATTAAAAGCACTTCTTGTTGAATACTGTTCATCCATACAGCCAACAGACAAGACTTTTTCGTTTGATAAAGAAGTTTAACTCTGCCATGCTCACTTTCGCTAGTGTTCAGCGGCGAAGCATATGGAAGCCTTTTCCCTTATGTGGCACGATACGTATCCTTCTCTAATATTATACTCTCCCATGTCCAGCTCTGTTTTTCTCCAATCATTATTGTAAATTTCAACAACTGAATATAAGAGGTCTGTAAACATTAGATTTCCTGACGATGCCATCTTCATGCAAACTGCGTCGATCCGACGCCCAAAATCATTTTCAGCTATAAATTCACATGTCCACAAATCCCTTCTCAATTATGTTGGTACCATAAATAAATTTTTTATACCCTTCACAAAAAAGTGAAAGGGTTTGTCATTCCGTGTGTAATTTCTTCGATATGCACATGGGACCCCATAAAGTATATATATTCTGGGTCCTTATGAATAGCGATGACGTTTAAGCGATGTCCGTCTGTCCGTCTATCTGTAGGTGAAATCGGTTTTCCCAAGCCCCCAGAAGAACGACAGACTTCGTTTTTGGACCGTTGAATTGGAAATGAACTTAAATAGAAAGCTATTGAAATTCAGAAACATCCGATGTATAGTTCCAGAGCTTAGAAGCTTACACCTATTTCTCCTCGCAAAATTTATACCAAAAATCTATTTTTTTTAATGTTTATAAATTAAACCTATTTCGTGCTTTGGGAAGCCTCAATTGTCTATTAAAAAATAAAAAAATAAGAAAACATTTTCCAGGGATGGGAAATTAAAATTTTTTTTTCGGCCTTTTCCGTATTTCGTAGTACATGTAGTTACTAAAATTTTTAAAAACATTAGCTTTTTCTTTTACAAAACCTCTTTATACGTCATGAAGATTTGCATTGGCCAAAAAAAACTTTTTTAAATTCAAATTTTGCTTGCAGGGGTGGAAAATTTAATTTTTTTTATACGTGAAAGTAATCAAACAGGCAACTGATGTTGTTGTTTTTTTTTTGCTAACTAAAACTGTCTTATAATTTAGGAAGAACAAAATTGGTATCAAAAATTAAAAAAAAATCAAAATTTTGAATCCAGGGTTGGGCAAGTGCAATATTTTATGGTACATGAATGCGACCAAAATGGTTAAAAATTGTAAATTTTTCTTAAATAAAACTACTTTATGCCTTAAGAAGCGCTGCACTGATAAAAAAAAACAAAAAAATTAAAATTTCGTTTCCAGGGTTGGGAAAATTAAAGTTTTTTTTTGATACATGCAATATTTTGTAGTACATGTAATAACCAAAATGATTGCAAAATTTGAGTTTTTCTTGAACAAAACTACTTTATACCTCATGAAGATTTGCATTGATAAAAAAATTAAAAAAATTAAAATTTCGCTTCCATAGTTGGGAAATTTAATTATTTTTATACATAAAAGTAACCAAAAAGGCAATTGACGTTGTTTTTTTCCTAACTAAAACTACTTTATATATTAGGAAGGACAAAATGGTGCAATAGTGCAATATTTTATAGTTCATAAAGGAGACCAAAATGGTTGCAAAATTTGAGTTTTTCTTAAACAAAACTACTTTATTTATACCTCATAAAGATTTGCATTGATAAAAAATTTAAAAAAATCAAAATTTCGCTTCCAGGATTGGGAAATTAAATTTTTTTATACATAAAAGTAACTAAAAAGGCAATTGACGTTGTTTTTTCCTAGCTTAAACTATTTTATATTTTAGGAAGAACAAAATTGGTATCAAAAATTAAAAAAAAAATCAAAATTTCGAATCCAGGTTTGGACAAGTGCAATATTTTATAGTTCATGAAAGTGACCAAAATGGTTAAAAATTGTAAATATTTTCTAAATAACACTACTTTCTACCTCATGAAGAGTTACATTGGTAAAAAAAACCAAGAAAAATTAAAGTTTCGTTTCCAGGGTTTTTCTGCATAAAAGTAACCAAAAAGGCAATTGACGTTGTTGTTTTCGCTAATTAAAACTGTTTTATAATTCAGGAAGAGCAAAATTGGTATTAAAATCTTAAAATATCAAAACTTCGACCAGGGTTGGACAAATGAAGTTTTTATGGTACATGAAAGTGACCAAAAAGTTTAAAAATTTTAAGTTTTTTGACAAGTAAAACTATGTTAGACCTCACTATGAATCGCATTGGTAAAAAATTAAAGAATTAAGTTGGTATTAAAAATTTTAAAAACTAAAAATTAGCTTCCAGAGTTTGAAAATCGAAATGTTTTTGGTACCCACATAAATTCCAAATTTTGTGTTTTTAGTGAGTGAAAACCATTTTATATATCAGAAAAAATTAAATTAGTATTAAAAATTCGGTTCCAGTGTTGGAAAATCGAAATTTTTGGTACATGAAAATACCCACATAAATTCCCAATTTTGGTTTTATTTCAGTAAATTAAACTTATTTTATACTTCGCTAAGAATTAAATTGGTATCAAAAATTTTGAAAACTTATAATTCGGTTCCAGGGTTGGATAATCGAAATGTTTTAGTACATAAAAGTAGCCATATAAGTTCCTAATTTTGGTTTTTTGTGGATGAAATCTTTTTTTATACTTCGGGAAGAGTTAAATTGGTATTAAAAACCAAAATAATCTTAAAGACGATTCTACGGTTGGGCAACTAAAACTTTTTGGGCTACATGAAACGGAGTTTTACTTTTTGTTTTTAAATTAAACATATGTAATACTTTTGAAAGACGTTTAGAGGTATTAGAAATAAGAAAAGCCAAACATTTAGCTTCTTAGCCAAAACTTTAAACGTTTTCTTAAATATAAAAGTATCCGATATTATCATTTTAATTTTTTAATTAAACATACTTTCTGTTTTGGCAACAAAGAAAGAAAGCAGAATTACATCTGTGAAGGGTATTTAAGATTCGGCACAACCGAATATAGCACTTTTACTTGTTAAATTTTATTTTAACTATATGTTGCAAACCAAGAAACGAAATCCCTTTACAACAAGAGTAACGAATCCACATGACAAAAAAAAACTATCCAGCATTTTCAATATTCACTAAGAAAAATATATCATATTTTAAACTGTTCAATATTTTTTTTTATAAATAAATAAACCTGCAAGCAATAAGTTTGCAGCTTTAGTTTATGTAGACTAAAATAAACCCAGCGGTTTTCTCCGCCACAATCCTCTTCTTCTTTATTTTTCTTTCACAAACCAAAGTTTACTCCTACAACGATGCCAACCCCGTAAATAAATGACAACGATGACGATGATGGTTGCGATGTTCAAAGGAAGGACAATTAGTTCTTTTTATCTCCCTTGATGACAATTCTAGTTGTGATTCTTTGGTTTTCTTTAGTGTTTTTCCAACACAAATGCGTGATAAGAATCATCCCGAGATTGAGTAACAAAAAGTGATTGATAACTGACTATTTGACAGAATGACTAAACGCCTTTCGTAATACATGGATGCTACACTAATATACTTCTCTTAGTTATATATTAAGTTGAAATGGATTTTGTGTTTTCCACCAGGTAAATATAAATTTGAGAACTGCTCCCTGTTTTTAGAAAACACGTGATAAAAATTTCAACAACATATACGAGTATGTAAATAGACGAATTTGCAAAACTGTAGATATCATTTTCACGTGAGTGGCAAAAAGAGAACTTTCAGATTTTCCATGTGGAACTAACTTATGTGCAGTATGGCGTTTGCTTTATCCGTTAGTGGTGTCTGGAAATCGACTGGTAGTAACGACGCCCATTCTCACCTTAAACTCCTTATGAATTGCTACATATGACTCAGCTTCTTCTACAAGATCAAATGGTATAGTTTTGGTTTTAACTAGATGATACCAAAGTTTCTAGGACCTGCAATTAATGCAACTAGGATTGGGTTCTTCTATTATAATCAGAACTGTGTTAGCTGTACTGCCTTTGAGCAACATACGAGCTAAGCTGCAAGCTGTTATCGCGCTGGCTTTCCAGGATTTTGTAAGTCAAGCAAGTCATATATCTGATAGTACCATAGCATAGTTCGATCCTGAGTTAGTAATCTCTGAAACCCACAACTATAGTTGGAAAACTTATAGTCTATATATAGCATGGATGCGCTAGATATTTTCGGACTGTTTAAGTGGTCGCTGAACATTACGGGCAGCGATTGACAATATCATGTATTAAAGCGCAGCGTAGGTTAGGTTAGGTTGAAAAGAGAAGTCATTACGCTCATGCTCTGAATGTGCACCTAAACCATTAGAGGCTTATTGTGCGCTCTCAAGAAAGAGCAGAGTAACAGAAGCATCGTTCTTCGTAGGCTCTGTAGGAAAAAATAGCTGACGAATTAAAAGGGTTAAAATAGCTACAAAAAAAACTAAATCTCTTTCTTCATCAGCTCTCTGATACTATCCTTTCGTTTCTAATTCCGCAGTAATGCACTGCATATGCAGGGACTATACCTTGAATGCATTTCCTACTAAAAAAGATATGGAAATCACTATCCCTGCAACTTCGCGCTTATTTTAACCGCTAGAAGCAGATATTATTTTAATTTTCAATTATTTTTGAAAAGGTTATTACCAATTCTTGATAAACTAAATACAATTCCTGAATATCAATTTGGTTTTCGAAATAAGTATGGAACGCTGGAGCAATGTCATCGAATTGTAGCTTTTATAAGATATTCATTGGAATCCAAAAAATATTGTTCAGAAGTTTTTCTCGATGTACAGCAAGCATTTGATAAAGTATGTCACGATGGATTGTGTTTTAAACTTAAAAAGTTACTTCCAAGTCCTTTTTATTTATAAATAAAGTTCTATTTGACGGATAAAAGTTTTTACGTTAAAGTTAACTCTGAAAACTCTCAAATATGCAGTGTAAAAGCAGGAGCCCCTCAAGGAAGTGTGCTTAGTCCAATTCTTTATACAATATTTACGTCAGATATGCCAATTAGCAATAATATTTTAATTGCAACTTATGCAGAGGATACAGTAATCTTAGCTTCAGTTACCTGCCCTAATAATGCATCTAATATGTTACAACAACAACTGAATATCATTGAATCCTGGTTAACTAAATGGAAAATTAAAGTTAATACTGAAAAATCATCACATATTACTTTTACTTCACGTCGAGGCAATTGCGTTGCTGTAAGTTCATATAACAATCCAATACCACAAATACCAAGGATTGTACATTGATAGAAGATTAATATGGAAGACTCATATTAAAATGAAGAAACAACAATTAACAATTTAGACTAAAAAACTACATTGGCTTCTTGGACCAAATTCAAAATTAAGTTTAGAAAATAAAGTAATCCTGTATTTTAAAACCTGTTTGGACTTATGGAATTCAACTTTGGGGAAAAGCTAGTAACTCTAATATTGAAATTTTGCAAAGATATCAGTCTAAAACTCTACGCTCTATAGTAAACGCTCCATGGTTTATATCAAATAATACAATACATAACGATCTCAATATTCCGAAATTAATTCATTATATTAAATGTACATATTAGTTATCTAAAATTCTTAATTCTTTCTTCTAGGACCTAGAGCCTGAAGATAAGAATTAAGAATTTTAGTCAAAAATAAGGTCGAATAATATACAAAAAATTAATCATATTAGTTATCTCTTAATATTTCTGTTTAATTATGTTATCCTCAGTGGAGTTTAACATATTATTTAATCAAATTTACTTATTGTCCTTAAATGGACAGATTGTAAATAAAGAATTACAAAAAAAAATTTCAAACTGCTGCAAATTTTGAATGGATCAGCCGATTCCCACATCGTAAGCGGTGACTCTTCGAGTCCTACAGAAAAACCGAGAACACTAAATGACCACATATATAATTTCGGAATTTTTTAAAAATTTACTGTCGAATTATTCGCTCACGATCCGGCACATCCGGCTCAGCCGTTCAAAAGACATAAGCGGGTGACATACTAACATACACACAAACACACAGATATAGTTAGGGATTCTCAGGAGTAGTCAGGAAAGCTCCCTGGAACTCAAAACGTCGAGATCTAACGAAAATTTGTGGTGCTGTTGGCTGAAGTAGTAGAACACGAGACTATGAAGCGGAGTTCGAGCCCGCGCTGAGTCATGAAATATTGTGTTGAATTATTCTGAACAGCATTAGTGCGTGGTTGTGTTAGTTGTTGCCAGCCTGTTTCAATGATGAAGGCATAGTCACTGAACATAATTGGCAGCGACTGTCAGTATCATGTACTAAAAGCAGAGTAACAGCACCCACCTTCGTCGGCCCTGTAGCAAAAATTAACCGGTGAAGTAAAAGGTTGAAATAGTGTGGTGTGCACCCTGTTATACTGTACGCCGGTAAGGCAGTACATACAGCTGACCACGTTCGCCGGAATGCTAGCATATAAGGATAGAAAGGAAAACCTATGATAGATGAGAAAGAAAATTTTATCATGCAGGTAGAAAATGGCATGATTTTGGCGAACCAAAAACAATCAGAAGAAAAGGGAAAAAGAAAAAATTTTATCATGCAGGTAGAAAATGGCATGATTTTGGCGAACCAAAAACAATTAGTGCAGAAAGAAAAAAAAGGGTTACTGAAAAGGAACAAGGTTGTTGAGGATGGCGTGACCGAGGTATAGAGGCGAGAGAAGGAAAAGACTGGGTTTTTTTGGGGCTCGAAACGGCAAAGACACAACAAGTGGCGCGGAAAATTGAGAAGTGGAAAAAAAACTTTAAGAATTTGAAAAATAAAATACAATAATTTAGAGTCCAAATCTAAAGAAAAAAAAAGGAAAGGACAAAATCTTGAGTCCATGGTCAAAAGAAAAGGAAACGAACAGTGTCCAGACCATCTTAGTGCAAATATGAAAACCAAAAACCTCAACCGCATCTAATCTAAATAGAGATAAACGTCTCCCAAAAGGTGAAAAAAATTGTATGTGGTCCACGAATATTTAAAGGCCGCTAGGAATCATCAGATTATCAAAGATTGCTCTATCGTTGAACATAAAAATTGAGTATGTAGAAAGAAAACCGGGAATTTTGGTGACAATTAACTATTTGTAAAGCATGCAAAAACTACAATAATTAGAACTAGTGTCTGTGAAGCAAGAGTATTAAACAAACATCAAAAAAACAAATAAGAATGTATATCTATACCCAGAAATATGTATTTTGGAATTATCATTAAATTAATACTAAACCTAAAGACAAATAACAATATAAATAAAAAAAAAATCCTTATTAAGAAAAATTGTATAACAAATTAATAAATAATAAATTTGTGTAGTATCTAAAAAGGAGGCAACTCGGAGATTTATTGTCAATAAATAAAAAAAAATGTATGTATAAATATATATAATAAAATCATCAGCAACCGATCGGCAGACTTAAAGGCTACTCGCAACTGCGGGTGGGGTTCAGCGTGGGAAGTTCGGTCGCAATTAAACGCACCGATCGAGCGGGCGGTGACAGGTATTTGCCATTCATCTGACCTTGGACATAAGACGCACCAACTACGGACTGTATCAAGTATAAAAATATATATTTATCTTAGCCGCAAGTATTTTTCTGTGGGGAAGACTTACCGATTGTTCCATTCCTCGGTCAAGAGGACCGAGTGCGCGAACCTTAGGGTTGAGCTCAAGCCAAGTAGTCGCCGCGCAGTAGGGTAGTTTGCCCAATTATAAGTGTTCCAAGAAATAGAAAAACATTTTTTTTATAGGCCAAGTGTAATATATATGTAATATACCTCTTTGTTCTGTACTTACCTAATCGAACGAAAACCACACAAACGCACGGCTCAGTCCGTAGCCCCTACGAAACCAGCAGAAGCCACAGCACTCCAGAAAAGAATTGGCCAGCCGAAGAGCAGACATAGGCGTGAATCCAGTTGGTGGTCGAGTTTCCTAATTTCCATTTTGCTGATATAAAGAAAGAAATATATATAAATCATACGCATTAGTGCCTATTAGTATCTAACAGATTTACATATAAACACAATTTCGTAATAATATCGATTTTCACACTTTTTATTTTTAATTATATAAAAGAAAAAAAAAAGAAAATTAAACCAAACGAACTAGCTCATATTATATACTTATATTAGTATCTAACAGATTTACATATAAACTTAATTTCATAATAATAGAGTTGTTGAATTTATTAATGAATATTGAATAAAAATAAAAGGAGACTATTAAAATGTTTATAACGTTATAATATTAGCCAATTGTGTTATTTTTGATAGAAGATGTGTGAGTAAAGAACACCGGGTGAACTAATGGGGTGGTAGGGAAAGGATAAAAATTGATTTAGGGGTACCCTGCGGGTATGAGGCAGAAGGGGTACGATGGTGTAATCCTCAGGGGTTTCCACAGGGAGGGCAGCTTTGGGTTGGCAGAACACCTGCTAACAACACAGGTGCTAAGTAAACCGACACAGTAAGTATGAGGTGCATGTTTCCAATACAATTCCATTTATTTCCTGTTTGATTTTTTTCTGTGCACTTTCGGGCTCTTAAACCGATATTTTTTTATTCAAGATCCATCTATGAATCTTTCGAGGCTGGTATGATGATTTTTGTTGTTGTTTGTTTGTTCAGTAGGCACGATAACCGGACGAGTCGGCATGGATTCCACCCAAGACGGCGAGCTCCAGCCGGGGAAAATACCGCCAGCATACCAGCATGGCCGAAGATCTGGTACATCAGAAGAGACACATGTGTGCGATGTCACTTGGTTCTATTAAGGCTGAACACGAAAGTACTTAACAATAAAATGGCGCCCAACGTGGGGCCCGAAAGTGCACGGATTTTGTTAGATATTCCTTTTAATTTTTTTTATTACTTGTTTGTTTGTGGGGGGGATTGACGTAGGTCCTGTTGAAGCACGGGAGAGTCTTCGACACGTAGCGACGTCAGCCAGTCCACAAGTAAATTACACTAATGATCAGGAGATGCAGTTCCCGCTGGTTGTAGATGAGGTCTATGTGACTTAGGACTGTGAGTCCCGATAAGGGCATGCTTATTAGCCTCTTTCGCGAGCAACAGTTTCTTTAGGAGATTCAGCATTCAGGATATCTGTCGAGTATGGCTATTAGGTTTGGTAACCAGTGGATTTCATTGCTGCGGCAAGCACTGAACTGCCGAATACTCGTGGGCTTCTATAGTTGGGGCTGCAGGGACTGAAACTACCCTACAGTACAGCACCAAGGTAGACAAACAAAACTTTACAGAATTATTCAAGCACCTTAGGACTTATGAAATCTAAAGTTAGTAGGAGAAGAAGAAAAATACTGATTAGAAGGTTTATTTTCCACCAGAAGCATATACATACCTATCTATGTAAGTGTTTTTCGTTGGAGTGTAGGTAATTTTACCTATACTTAATTTTATTTTATCCTTTCTACACCTGAAAATCCCATTGGTTCCGGTCATCTTTGCAGTCTGGAAAATTAATTTTAGATTTAGGTTCTAGTAACATATTTCGTAGACATTTAATGAGATATCGTATTAGTTTTATTTATAGTTTATTTTATAATTTTTTTTCGAATTGCTTATTTCGGCGCGTTAGGTTCTTGTTGGATGTAATTAAATATAAAAAGGAAGGGTCATAGAAAGGTAAATTCTGCAATTGCTGGTAAGTAAGTACGTCAGCCAAGCTACCGCCTAAGGTTAGGGATGGTAGTAATCACTCGATCGGGCCACAGACAACGTACCGCAGCTAGTAGTGAATCTGATGATAATAGCTACAAAAAAAAAACTGTCTATCTTCTCATCTTTCCTAATTTGTATCCTCAATACTATCCCCTCGTTTTCAGTTCTGGCGCAATGCATTGCATATATAGGGGTCATCCCCTGAGTGCTGGTCCTACTCCTAAAAAAAAAAAAAAGTGGCAGGAAAGACATCTGCAGATAGTTTGCTCCACATACGGTCTGTTCGGCCAAAAAACGAATTTTCTTTGTAATGCGTTACTTGCAAATATTTTTGCCAATATATTTTCTTTATTAACCTGGTCAGTAAATATTTGGTCATTCTTTAAAGGAGTCGGAATTGAAGAACTAGCACTTTCCTTAACACTTTTAACGAATGACCAAAAACTCTTAGTACCTCTGGTGGCAGTGAGAATTCTAGTGCGAATACGCTACTCGTATAAAGCCTTTTCGCGTCTTAACACTTTGGCACACGCAGATCTTGCCTTCTTGCGTAGTAAATCAGTATAGGAATTTTTGTTATTACGTCAAGTACTGAACGCTTCCTCTCTGGATCGCACTGCATCCTTACATGGTTAAACCAAGACTTCGCCCTAGGTTTAACTGAAATTTTCTTACAGGGAATAAAAGCCTTCATCCCCAGCAGAATTGTGTTCTCAACCATTTTCGTCATCCTTGTCAAGAAAACATAGTTTCCAATGAAAATTCCAAAAGAAATCGTTGAGCTCGGCTTTTATATGCCAAATATATGTTTAAATCTTCTAGTTCTGAAACAATGATGTGCACTAACCCATAAACACAGCTGCGCTTGTGTGTGGCGCAGAGAAAAACCACTGCTTACTTTTAACAGAAGTGGAAATGCTTTTGAATCACTTTCTGTTTATCAAAAAAACTGAAGAGAGAAATCTACAAATTGTATTCAATGTTTGGTACCACATATAATTGTGAAACAGCATTTTCTACCATGAAAATAATTCTAAGCAAAGTACGCAAGAACAAAAGAGTACCCAAGCCATATAGATCTGGATGAGCTAATATATATTTATTTCAAATAAACATTTTTTATAAACGAATTTACAAAATGAATAACATTTTCATCAGTCCGATGCTAATAAATAAAAATATTATGTTATATACAATAAATACAATTATAAATGCAAAACATACGAGTAGTAGCAACTTCCCTTAATTCAAAATATAGATAAAATTTAAAATTAATTGTTATCCATCCCTATAACGCGTTATAGGGCAAGAGAAGCTGGATCATCTATGTTCTGAAACCGTATTTTGTTGCTTTTCAGTAGCTCTCTACTTAGGACTTTTTTCAAAACATCAATGCGAAGACTCTTTCCGGGGCTTCGAAAAACCGATTGTATATACGGACAGACGAACACCGCACGTTCGAATTCCCTGTTCATAAGGACCCAGAATATATATACGGTCCGCAGTCTAACGTTTTTTTTCAACTAGTGCTTATTTCGTGAATGGTAACACTTAGCTAATGTCTGATTTGACAGATAATTAGTTTTATCCTTCCGCTGAACGAATATGATAGACCATCCAATGCGTTTTCGCCTCGCTAAGTGGGCCTGCGATCGACTTACAGAAGATGCCGACTTTGTCAAAAAAAAATCATCTTTTCAGATGAAGCTCATTTTTATCTTGGCGGGTATGCAAACAAGCATTGTCGCATTTGGGGCACAGAAAACCCGCACGCATACATTGAAAAGCCGACGCACCCAAAACGAGTCACTGTGTGGTGCGGATTTTGGTCCAGAGGCATAATTGGGCCATTTTTCTTCGAAAATGAGCAAGGAGTGGCCGTTACAGTCAATGGCGATCGTTATCGGGCCATGGAGCCATTTGAATAAAATTATTTTCCATTAATATGGAGAAAATATTCAGTAGTTTATAGCATTTTGAAAAAAAAGTTATTTGGCGGACCATATATATTCTACGGGGTCACATATTATTATTGTGGAAATTACACACGGAATGACAAACCTGTAATACTCTTTGACCATTTATGGTGAAGGTCATAAATCGAAAGAATGGAAAAAGTTTTTTATGGAATATATGTGACTTGAGAAGGCACGAGGCAACCGATCTATCATAACTCGTAAGAAATCGTTTTTTAGATAAATTACTGTCTGTATGTTTACTTATAATATAACGTTTATATTTCAAACTCTTTTAATATAAAAGGTTTTGATTATATCATGAGTCACTAATGCCCAGTTTTTAACTTCAAAATTAAGTACTATTTAAACTTAAAGTGTATTTAAATACAAAATTTCGTTTTTCACTTCGAATTTAAATAAGATTTAAATGGCCCACATTGTACATTTAAATTCAATTTAAGTTTTTCATACAACCATGTGTTTTTCATTGTTTGTTTACATTCAACAACCTGAAAATTGGTACAGCAGGTGTTCATTGGAACAAAACTTCGGTAAAAAGGTTCTTGTATTGGATCATTTTCAGTATTTTTCTTACTATTTATTTGTGCTACCATACTTTTATCACAATTAAATACCAAAATTAATTTTAGACTGAAAAACTGAAAGTGTATTTAAACACAACTTAAGTTTATGGAAAAATTAACTAATTTTGTACTTAAATACGAAGTCAAAAACTGGGGGTAAGAATGCTGGATTTTAATTATCTCGTATTATGCTTTTCCCCTTTATTTAATATTTTTATTAATGAAGAAATGATTTGGTCGCAGAGATAGTATTTAGTGCCATTTTATTTGCCAGACTTACAACATTTCCTCATGATTCATTGCCTACTTCTACTACTGCAAAGTATAATAGGAGCCGGTATACATGCATGTAGCCACAAACGCGCAATTTCATTAATTTGTTATGACAAATGATGAGCTCCTTGGTTTCTTGCTGTATTCTACTCTGTTAAATCCTAATGAGTAATTTACAACTAAGAAAAATGTGTCAGCCAGCAAATAATTTATCTAAATCAACTTTATGGTCTGCTTTAATACCCTGCGACAATTACAAATGCATTCACCCGCTGACTTAATCCCATGCAAAGTCGTGTATATTTTTTTAGTCATTAAAACTTTTTCCGTCTTTCTTTATTCATTTATTAAGACATTTGTATGCGGCAACATTTCAGCAAACATTAGCGAAGCAGAAGTATTTGTTTGTTGCTCGTTCTGCAATTGTTTCATGATAACATGTTTCTTTATTCTATTTTTATTTCTTTGTTATTTAATCGCAATTTAAGCATGATATTGCATGTTTTGTTATGCTTTTCACATTTGGCCACTGTATAATTTTGGTATAACTCTTGGAGGAACTATTGCTGCAACATTTACGATGGATGGGTAGAACATGTATAAGTTTATTACATCCAACATAACTTTTGCAATATTTATTTGTTGAATCTTACGACTTAAAGAAAAGAATTGGGCTTTAGTATAACAACTGCTCACTAAGGCTTAGCGTTTCCAAACCAGAAGCAAACACATGTCTATTTTAATAATATATAAATAAAAAACTTTACTAAACAGATTTTTCTTAAACATATTCTTGTACATTTGAAATACAATTTAATTAACGCAACTTGCCTTGTTGATGTACACCAGACATCTGCAACAAGTGATAAATTTTCGAGCATACAAAATCAGGCACATTGCTTTTTATGATCTAATCGTTTTTGTTCAGAAGCAAAAAACACTTGTCTACTCCTCCGTTCGTTTAAAACATTCAGTTTTATTCACTTGTTGTTTGTGCGAACATGAATGTTCTGACTGTGTCGTTATGTGTTTCGCATCGAAACCAACATGTTGTTAGCAGATCAAGTGCTTTACTCACTTGTTATCTAAAGTAATTTTCCACTCTAAAATTTGATCCCACGGTGTTATAAGAGGTTTTTTTGTGAAAATGTTATTATCTTCTTAACTGCGAATTTCCTTAAAAATGTGAATTTTCGAAAACTATACACAGCTTCGTTCGCATTAAATAATTAAAACTTATGAAACATTGGTACATTTTCAATATATCATACCCATGTTGTTGCTTGTCAAATCTTTTGATAAAATTTTATTTTAACCCGTAAAGGGTTTCTTATACGTACATACCTTGAAGATTCTCTTTCGAATCGTTTAAGGATAATAAAATATTTATCAAATAATAAATGGAACTGCAACCATATTAATTTAATATACATAATAAAAGCTCTTGTTATTTCTAAAATAAACTATGGGTTGCAATTTTTCGGTTACGCTCCTAAATACCAAATTAATAAAATAAATTCAATTGTAAACTCTTGCATAAGAACATCAATTGGGGCACTACGTTCTACTCCAATTTCTAACATGCGATTTGAATCGAATATTAGCTCTCTAAAAGCTCAAAGAGATATTCTCACAACAAAACTTTTTCATATATTATTATATCAAAATTATAATCCATTAAATCAAATAATTAAAAAACTAAAACGTGCAAAGAAGGTACCTAACATTCCCTCTTTGCTACACAGGATAATTAAAAACTGTAAAGATCTTAATTTACCAATTAATAATCCTATTAAAATACCGAACATATTTTCACCGTGGTCTTTTGATAACTCATGCATTAATCTCACCCTTCATAAATTACCAAAGAATAATACACACCCTTCTCAATATAGAAGTATATTTGCAAGCATTAAGCAAAATCTTAATGACCACACATTTATATTTACAGATGGTTCTAAAAGTGAGCATTCTGTATCATATAGTATAACTTCCTCTAACAAAGTTTTGCAAATTTCTAAATTACATGACTACAGTTCAGTTTTTTCAGCAGAAATCATTACAATTTATGAAGCTCTATTGTACGCCAAAAGTCTTAAAACAGGAAAGTTTGCAATTTGTACAGACTCCCTATCATCGTTATATTCAATTCTGAATGTATTGAATTCTGAACATTACGCTTGTATAATTAGGAACATTTTAATTGAATCATTCCCTAAAATTAAATTAATTTGGGTTCCTGGACATAGCGGAATTAATGGTAATGAATTTGCTGACTATATTGCAAAAAATGCAGATAAACAACCCTTGCATTTTAAATACAATCTAAATCGTAGGGATATAGAAAATAAAATTAATAATCACTTCATTTCAAAAGACAAGGATAATATTTTCAATTCCTCTTCTAGGTGGTATCAAATGATTAATAGTGAGAGACGAACAATATTTGACTATATGTCAGAATATGGAAAGGAAATTTATAGGCTAGATTGTAATAAATTTCTCCGTCTTAGGCTAGGTCATTCCAGAGCCACACATGGAATTTTATTTGACACAAACTTTAAGTCTTTCTGTAATTGCCACATTAATTTTCCTACAACTCCTCAACATTTATTATGTGAATGTCCAATGCTGAACATATCAAGAAACTCTCTATTTCCTAATTCTAATCCAACATATTCTTTATCACATCCTACAATGAAAAACATAGCATTGTTAATCAAATTCCTTAAAGACACAAATTTATATAAAGAAATATAATATATGTAATCGAATTATATTATTAATAACTCATATATAAATTAATTTGTATTTTATAATTGTAGTATATATTTCTAAATATTTGTTGAGCTGAAGGCCTATGTTGCTATTGCTGTTATTTTTTAATTTATCTTATAATTTTTAATTATAAGCTAAAATATATAAATAAATATACGTACATACATATGGTTTTTTCTCGATGAATTAAAAAATGTCCATGTTAAATAGATAGTAAACGCACATCTGTAGATTTTTTATGCTTTCATATTTTCCACCAGCCTCTTACTTGCTTTTAAGTGGCTCGAGTGTTTTTCGTTCAATTACAATCAGATCATGCACAACGAAGCCGTCCTGAGAAAAACAAACTGTGTATAAACAAGACTTTTTGTTTTTAACACATCAGTACGCATCAAATGTTGGTAATGATTTAAACTTGTTAATGAACTTTCTGCTTGTGCATGAAAAGCGAACGAGTATAAAGTGAATAACACTTTTTTGATTTGTTACTAAAGTTCATCTTTAGTCAATAAGTCGGCTCGATCATACTTGTTGCAGCTCATGGAACCCTGCTGAGGAGGAAAGGTTGATTTTTAACTTCTGTTTTCAAGGCTGAGCCAATGTTAAAAGTCAGAAGCTCTAACGAAATAGAAACTGTAGCCAAGTTGACGTTTTAAAAAGCAACGAGTTAACTACGGTTCCAACATATCCTGCAAAGAGGTTTCTAGGTCTCCAAGTAGAAGACGGAAATCCCATTGGAAGGCCACTATTTTCAATCGCTTATTTAAACTGCATCTAAATGTATCCACAAATAAACTTTATGGCTTTATCAAAGCCATAAACAAACAATGAATGTTAGGAGCTAGACTGACTAAACTTTTGATATATGAATTTGTTGATGTAATAAAATTAAAAGAAAAACGAACTTCAAGAGGTTATTGGAAAGCGAAGAATGTGAAAATTCGTACTTTTCTCTACGGGTTGCACTCCTGCAAATTGTTATCAGTAGTGGATTTTCTGATATACCAATTTTTTGTTTTATTTATTTTTTTTTTGCTGAACAAATGATCTTTTACGAAGCTCATGCTATTGCGTAGTTTTAATTGGATTAGACTTAAAAGCCAGCAACACCGAAGCAGTTTAAAAATTCAGCGGGATAATTGATGACAGTCAATCCAGTTGAACGAAAGGAGAGTACAAACGATTTGATTCTGAATAACGAAGTTTACAAAAATATTTTTCATTTTTGTGGTTAACATTGATGTGCCCAAATACTTTGCTGATGATATGCTCGTTTGTCAATACAAAATTGTAAGCATTTGGAGGAATTAAAATCAAACGGCTCTAAAACTACTAGTTCTCATGAAAAATCTTCACCAGATGGATCGTTCAGCAATGCTACTGATTAACCACAATTGTGTAAAAGGTTTACCTATTTAAAATTCTACGTCACTAAACTCATTTCTGAACCGCTGCAAATTGTTTGAATGTAAGATACAGTTTTTACCTAACTAGTTTTGGTTTTCATTAGTAAATCACCAAGTTGTAGTAATGAAAATCGAAGAAAACTTTTTCGAGTTATTGTGAAATAAGTATATCAACATGACCGTCTTATTTCTTGTCTCACAAGGTAAAAAGGGTAAATCACTAAGGTAAAATTTATAGGAAGAACAAAACTAATATTTGAAATATTTTGTGAACTTTGCGTTATGATATTCACATAAATATTAATAATTTTCAAAGGCAAAATAAACCCCAAATTTTTATGCGTTACTTCGCTAAATAAAACAAATTTAAAGAAATGTGCTGTTTACAAATTCTTTTCTATTTCCTTAAAAGCAGGTATCTCTGATGCTCTGTTACACACACTGACCAGAAAAATAGCGGTGTGCGTATGACAATTAACTATTCATACGCAATAAGGTACATCATTCATATCAATGACACTTAAAGAAATGCACCATTTCTTGAAGTGTATTTAGTTTTGATCATAAGCAATTAGATTACATTGGTTCGATCATAAGTTCTTGTCAAAAACCAGCGGCTGAACGAGTTCGAAACAATCTACTTTTGCTGAGTTGGAGTGGGCAAGTAATTTATTTTGTTATATTCATATGCAATTATGAATGTAGGCTGAAAGAAATCAGTCTACGTTGTATCATAACGACTATCGCGATGATCATAATTCAATATTGTTATACTCTCAAAACAAAGAAAAGGAGAGTATATTCACTTTCGCATTCCGACTGGCTATTTTTAATTTTTTTGGTTTTTAATACCAATTTTACTCTTCCCGAAGTATAAAAAAGATTTCATTCACACACAACCTAAATAAGGAACTTATATGGCTGCTTTTATGTAATAAAAAATTTCGATTTTCCAACCCGGGAAACGAATTTTTAATACCAAATTAATTCTTCCTGAAGTATAAAATAGGTTTAATTCACTAAAAAAAAATTTGGAATATATGTGGGTACTTTTATGTACCAGAAATATTTCCATTTTCCAACTCTGGAAGCGAATTTTTATTTTATTACCAATAAAAATTTTTATATCTTTTGGTCACATTCATGTACCATAAAATATTTCATTTGTCCAACCCTGGAATCGAAATTTAGATTTTTTTAAGATTTTAATACTAATTTTGTTCTTCCCGAATTATATAATAGTTTTAATTAGCAAAATCAACAACGTCAATTGCCTCTTTTGTTACTTTTATGCATAAAGAATATATCAAGTTCCCAACCGTGGAAACGAAATTTTAATTTTTTTACCAATGCAACTCTTAATAATGAGGTATATTTAAGAAAAACTTAAAATTTGTTACCATTTCTGCCACTTTTATGTACTACAAAATCGAAATTTTGATTTGTTTTAATATTTAATACCCATTTTGTTTTTCCTGAACTAAAAAATAGTTTTAATTAGTAAAAAACTGATGTTAGTTGGCTCTTTGGTTACTTTTATGTATAAAAAAATTTCAATTTCCCATAAATGCGACTCTTCATGAGATATAAAATAGCTTTATTGAAGAAACATTTTAAATTTTTAACCATTTTGGTTACTTTTATGTATAAAAAATTTCAATTTCCTACCCCTGGAAGCGAAAATTTAATTTTTTTAAATTTTTTTATCAATGCAAATCTTCATGAAGTATAAAGTGATTTTTTTTAAGAAAAACTCAAAATTTATAACAATTTTGGTTATTACATGTACTACAAAATATTGCATGTACTAAAAAAAAATTTAATTTTCCCAACCCTGGAAGCGAAATTTTATTTTATTATTTTTTATCAGAGCAAGTCTTCTTGAGGTACTAAATAGTTTTATTTAAGAAAAATTTGAATTTTTTAACCATTTTGGCCACTTTCATGTACTATTAAATATTGCACTTGTCCAACCCTGGATTTGAAATTTAGATTTTTTTTAATTTTTGATACCAATTTTATTCATCCTAAGTTATAAGACAGTTTTAGTTAGCAAAATAAACAACATCAGTTGCATGTTTGATTACTTTCACGGGAAAAATGCAATTTCCCATCCCTGGAAGCAACATTTTAATTTAATTTTTTTTTTGGTCAATGCAAATCTTCATAACGTATAAAAATGTTTTGTTAAAGAAAAACTTGAAATTTTTAACAATTTTACTTACTACACGTACTACAAAATACAGAATGGGCCATAAAAACAATTTATTTCCCATCCCTGGAAAAAAATTTAAATTTTTTTAGTTTTTAATAGACCATTGAGGCTTCCCAAAGCACGAAATAGGTTTAATTTACAAACATTAAAAAAAAATAATTGATTTTTGGTCTAAATTTTGCGTCGAGAAATAGGTGTAAGCTTCCCAGCTCTGGAACCGTACATCGGATCTTTCTGAATTTCAATAGCACTCTATTTAAGTTCATTTCCAATCCAACGGTGCTCTTCTGGGGCTTAGTAAAACCGTACAGACAAACGGACAGACGGGCATCGCTCAATTGTCATCGCTATTCATAAGGATCCAGAATATATATACTTTATGGGGTCCCATGTGAATATCGAAGAAATTACACACGGAATGACAAACCTATATATACCCTTTCACTTTTTTGTGAAGGGCATAAAAACGAGAAGTACTTGCTACTTTCATATAAAAACACATGGAGTTTTTCTCAGAAACTTTAAAAAGTGCGACAAAGCAATATTCCACTTTAGACGCATAGAACAGAACACCCAAAGATGCTACTCAAGAAGAAAACAATTTGCAAATGGCGCTAGATTCAGTTTTTCAACATCATCTGCATTAACCTATTTCATAGGTCTGATTTTTAAACAACTTTAGATCTAATATATTAATATACCCGGACATATGACTGACCAATTCACAAAATATTGTAAAATAATTTTTTATGCTGAGAAATTTTGGCTGAAATTACTTTTGAAACACAACTTTAAATAATACAACAAAACTGATGAGTTGAATGTATAAATTGCTAAATAATCTCTCATACATTATTTTCTAATCAATCATTTCAATTTTACATGTACGATTTCGATGTTTGAAAAAATCAACGTTTTTAGTATTTTGAAGTGAACAACGAATGAGCGAAACAAAAAAACAAAATGTCGGAAATGGAAAATTCAACGTTAGAGCAAGTTTTCATGTCATGTCTTCCTAACAATTTACCAGTATCACCACAATACGCTGATATGCCACAGAATTGATCGAAATGATATCATGCAATGATGCACAAATGAAATCACAACAACAAAGACTATTGCTTTGTCCAGCCACCGTGTTTTCATGCACAAAGAATAACATGTACAGATTGTCAATTATTCATGAATATTGGAAAGTAAGCGGGTATGTGCGGCATATTGTTGAAAAAAACAAATAAACCATTGCAGGTTTATATTTACATTTTATACATGTTTGCACAACGTATTTGCAAAGCACACATAGAGAACAATGATTCTGATATTTGGATACGGAAATTGTTTGCTAATTAAGAGAAAATATTTCTGTTCACAGTAATTCCATTTTTAAATTAGAATAAAACAAACACCATGTGATGTTATATTATGCACACCGGTTGCTATAACACCGTATAAAATTAAAATATTTTATTTATAGAAATTAATCACAATTCATACAAACACCGTCGGCAAAAATATAGAACTATAAAAAAGTATTTTGTGCACTCAAGCTCTAAACATTTGGGTGCTATTGGCTGAAATAGTTCAACCCAGTGCTGAGTCATGAAATATTGTGTTGAATTCTTCTGATCAGCATTAGAGCATGATTGTGTTAGTTGTGTCAGCCTGTTTCAATGATAAGGGCATAGCACTGGTCACTGAACATAATTGGCAGCGATTGACACGATCATGTACTAAAAATCAGAGTAACAGCACACTTCTTCGTCGGTCCTGTAGCAAAAAATTAGACTTCGAAGTAAAAAGGTGGAAATAGCTACAAACGATTCTCTAACTTCTCATCTTTCTTCATCTGTCCCCTTAATACTAGTCTCCTCCTTTCTAGTTCCGGCACAATGCACTGCATAAAAATAAGAATATATTTCTGCACAAAAATCTAAAAATAAAAATAAAGCCTAGGACTTGATAAAAACTTACGACAATTAAAAATATTGAGAGTATTGAGATGAAAAACTGGGTAAAATACAATACCTTTTCTATGTCTTTTTCCAATATTAGAAGGAACCAAACAGAGGTCCTTAAGGTGCTTCTTTGTGTCAGTGTCTAATACAGGGTGGGCAAATGTGAGGCTAGGAAGTAAATTGTCGAATAATCAAATGTCATTGAAGTGCCATCCTCCAACAATTATTTAGCAAAAATTGGGCAATTGTGATCAAGGGATGCTACACTCTCGAACAAAAAATTTTAATTTCGAAAAACTACTATGAAAATGGTGAAATTTACTTTTATATATTGTATCACTTTGTAAAACTCGAGCAGTTTTTCCTCGTAATCAGGATCCTTCTGAGACCGCTGTGCATAATCTAAAGATTCAAGTTACCGTTGCTGATAATAGACAACAACAACACGCTCGTAGTGGCCGCAGTGATGCTAACACAGCCGCTCTACAGCAAAGAGTTGAGAATGAGCCTAAACATCAGCTCGTCGACACTCGCAACAATTAGGCGTCACCAGAGGGACTCTGCATAAAAATATTTATTTTCATGCTTATGAAGTTCAACTCATTCAAGAGTTAAAGTCGTCCGGCCATTGCTTGCGTCGAGCGTTTGTCAGTTACTTGTTTGAAAAACTGAACGGAAACAAGGCATTTTCAACAAAATCAAGAGATGAGGCTCATTTACAATTAGGATGTCATGTTAACAAACAAAATTGTCGCATATGGATCTCACAAGATCCACAAAGTCTTTGAAAAACTATTACATCAAAATAAAAAGAGCGCGAGGTCGGGCGGTATTATCAAACTTTATTTTTCGAAAATGAGCAAGGAAGCGACGTTACCATGAACTCTCTGCGCTGCCAAACTATGGTAAATAATTTTTTGTGGCCACATTTGGTTAATGTTGACATAAGTGACCTTTGGTTTTAGCAAGACGCCCCACAAGAAACACAATAGACCAAACAATTAAGTTATTGCACGAGAAATTTCCCGGTCGCGTAATTTCTCGATTTGGCGATACCAATTATTCGCCTCGTTCTTGGGGTTTGACACCGCTGGAATACAAGTGACGCTCTCAAAGATGAAATTCGGCTTTGCTTTGCGAAACTTTGTTGCAAAATCTAGTTCAAAATTTTGTGAAAAGTGCGGATGTCTGCTGACGTGCTAGAGGCGGACGTTCGTCCGAGATCATACTTCATTATTAATTCTACTTTGCACTAGTATAACTAAAACTAAATTTGTCAAAAAAGAAAATGGAAAACGGTTGACCATAAAGGTTATCCCTCCAACTTCCTGCTAAGTTTAACCGCTAAAAACTGTATTATTTTAATTTTGAAACTTATTCCCACGTGGAAGGCGATGATTGATGTAGTTCTTCGATACCTATAAAGGATCGAGAACACGAATTGATCACATATATAATTTCGGATTGTTTTGAAAAATCCACTTGTTCCGAATTTTTGGTTCACGATATCTCAGGAACGGGGTGAACAGATTTTAACACGGTTAGTAGCACTCGATGTGGTTTTTGATTGTCAATAGCTGAATAGTTTTTGGAATCAATCAGAAAAGCTTTTTAAAAATTATTTATAAAACAACACTTTCGACAAAAAAAAATTAAGTTTATTTTTGATATATCTGAAAATGTACTGGTCTGAACCGGTTCCAATTCCCAGGAAATCTAAGTTTGAAACGTTTTTGAAATAGTTAAGCTGCGTTCACATCTATCAAATAGTTGATGAAATAAGCGCTTCTTAAAATAATTTGTGTGTATATTCGACAAATGAAAAGATAATTGTGGATTGAATATTTTACCAAATAGGCACATGATAATTTTAAAAATATGTTCTTAAAATTAAAAAAGAGATATTATTGGTCACGCTTATTTTGTTAAATACATCTATCAAATAGATGTGAACATAGCTTTAGGCAACGAATTAAATTGATTCAAACTGACTGCAAGTTAAGAAACGTATAATGTAAATGATGTAAAGGATCTTCCAATTTGGGCTTCCGAAGATAACGGCCATCTTGTTGAAACTACAGCTGTGAATTTTGTTGTCATTTATTAATCTGTGAAATCGACATGGACGGATATAAATTTCAACAACACGTAAAAATAATAATTTTTTTTTGTCAAAGTGAGTTTTCTGTTTGTGTAACGAATCTCGCGCCTCTTCCACTTTAGGTCACCATAATCGTCTTACATAGAGGTATATTTGCTCAGTAAATGTTTGACTATTACCCGTACGCCGACGAAGTGCAAGATCTGCAGAAGAATCTGAGACAGTCGAATTGCGTATTTTGCAACTCACAACTCGGTGAATTTCACAAAATTCAACTGGCTCAACAGAAGAATTATTTTCAGCTATGAAACACATTTCTGAATGAATGGGTATGTGAACAAGCAAAATCGTCGAATTTGGGATGATTCCAATTCGCATGAGATTCAAGAGTGCCAAGCATTTCGAAAAAGTTACTATATGATGTGGATTTCTGTCTGGCGGCATCATCAGTTCATATTTCTTTGAGAACGACGTTGGCCGCTATCAACGGTGAGTGCTGTAGATCGATGTTACTGCGCTTTGTGCCACACACCTCATGGCACATTGTGGGCTTTTCATTTCACGTGGAAGTGATGTGAACTGTCCATATAGATCGCGCAATTCGACCCCGATAGACCTATTCTTGTGAGGTCTTCTTAAGTCGCAGGTGTATGCGAATAAGCTATAAACTACTGCGGTCCTCCAAGCCAACATAAAATATGCTTTCGATTTACGCCCCTGATTTATACACCAGACTCATTTATAATAGAACACTTCGGATATGCTCCACCCGGAGAAGCTGTAGCAAATATTTCAACGACTTATATTCCATGTATAATTTCATCAATAGTTCTTTGAAGTGAATAAAAACGTTTGATGATATCTCATTTCGTTTTATTTAAATTGAAAGATAGGAAGCGTTAAGTGAAATACCGTTTATTTAAAAGGTAAACAAACAAAAATATGGGAAACGGTTGACTCAGGGGATGACCACTACATAGGCAATGCATTGCGCCCGCTTATTTGAACCGCAAATAGATGCCATTATTTTAATTTTCAAGCAGCTTTAACTTTTGAATGGATCAGCCGATTTCCACGCAAAAGGTGGCGGTTGATGTTGATCTTCGAATTGGGAATAATAGTTCATCACAAATATAGTTTCGGAGTTTTTAAAAATTTAAATTTCTTCGAAAATATTAAATTTCTTCACAATATCTCACGAACTCATCAATCGATTTTGGGTCGATTGGTGACGCACGTTGATTTTGAGTGTCAAGAGCTGACTAATTTTTGGAATCGATCGACACGGCCGTTTAAAAAAGAACTTTTGCAAAATAGTTTCCCTAGTATGGGCGTTTTCACATTAGCCGGCACGACACCGACACGACACCGGCAACGACATCAGTGGGAGCGAAAATGCATACAATTATATGGGCATGCTTTCACACTTGCCGACACGACGGTTTTATGTCGTTGCCGGCGACGACATGTCGGCGGGAAGCAAGCTCTCCACTGATGTCGTCTACGACATTTGTTTATATTTTTGTAATGTGATATTTTTGTTGTGTTATTGCGCGAAAGTTTTTAAGGGAAATTTAATAAAAATGGCCAAATATGACATTGCCACTCTAACTGAATTAGTGGAGTCAAAACCCTGCATTTGGGACAAAACAAATGAATACCACAAAAATAAAATATTACGGGATAAAAGTTGGCAAGAAATATAACAAATAAAGCAAATACAATTTGTTTTCCCCAGTCATGATGATATTTCTTCGATTGACAAGCAACAACTGCATGTCGGTGTCGTGTCGTGTAATGTGTAAGCACTTCGAAAAAATCGTGCCGGCGTCGATGCCGTGTCGGTGTCGTGTCGGTGTCGTTGCCGGCTAATGTGAAAACGCCCTATGTTTTCAATTTTTCAAACTGTATGATTTTAAAAATCACAACAGAATAAGCATAGTAGGTTTTGAACCTCATACAAAACTAATCCAAAAAGTAAATTATATTCGATAATGAATCTAAAAAGAAATAAAATAAAAACAAGTAAAAGTGCTATATTCGGCTGTGCCGAATCTTAAATACCCTTCACAAATATAATTCTTCTTTCTTGCCAAAACAGAAAGTAGGTTTAATTAAAAAATCAAAATTATGTTATCGGTTACTTTTATATTTAAGAAAACGTTTAAATTTTTCGGCTAGGAAGCTACATGTTTGGCTTTTCTTATATCTAATACCTATGCACGTCTTTCAAAAATATAAAATATGTTTAAATTACAAACAAAACAAAAAATCCGTTTCATGTACCCCAAAAAGTTCTAATTGTCCAACCGTAGAATCGTCTTTTAGATTTTGTTGGTTTTTAATACCAGTTTACTTCTTTCTGATGTATAAAGTAGGTATAATTCATCATAAAAATCAAAAAAAAAACAAATATAATGGCTGCTTTTATGAATCGGAAAATGTCGATTTTCCAACCCTGGAACAGAATTTTTAATTTTTTAATACTAATTTGATTTTTTCTGATATATAAAATAGCTTTAATTCACTAAAAAACAATATTAGTAATTTATGTATGTACTTTTATATACCAAAAATATTTCAATTTTCCAACCCTGGAACCGAATTTATAATATTTTGATACTAGTTTAATTTTTTCTGAAATATCTAATAGGTTTAATTCACTAAAAGCAAAAAATTTTGAATTTATGTATGTACTATTATGTATGAAAAATATTTCGATTTCCCAACTCTGGAATTTTTATTTTTTTACCAATGCAATTCTTAGTGAGGTAGGAACATAGTTTTACTTGACAAAAAAATTTAAATTTTTAAACTTTTTGGTCACTTTCATGTACCATAAAATATATCATTTGTCCAACCCTGTAGTCGAAATTTTGATTTTTTAAGATTTTAATACCAATTTTATTCTTCCTGAATTATAAAACAGCTTTAATTAGCAAAAAAAACAACGTCAATTGCCTTTTTGGTTACTTTTATGCAGAATAAATATATCAATTTCCCAACCCTGGAAACGAAATTTAAATTTTTTTTAACAATGCAACTTTTAATGAGGCATGAAATAGTTTTATTTAAGAAAAACTTAATATTTATAACCATATAGGTTATAAATATAATTTTAAGTAGTAAAAAACAACGTCAATTGCCTTTTTGGTTACATTTATGTTTAAAAAAAAATTTCAATTTCCCATCCCTGGAAGCGAAATTTAAATTTTTTAAAATTTTCTTTATCAATGCAAATCTTCATGAGGTATAAAGTAGTTTTGTTTAAGAAAAACTCGAATTTTGCAACCATTTTGGTTATAAGATGTACTACAAAATATTGCATGTACCAAAAAAAATTTAATTTTTCCAACCCTGGAAACGAAATTTTATTTTTTATCAGTGCAACGCTTCTTGAGGTATAAAGTAGTTTTATTTAAAAATTTTTTACCATTTTGGTAACCATAAAATATTGCACTTGTCCATCCCTGGATTCGAAATTTAATTTTTAATTTTTGATACCAATTATGTTCTTCCTAAATTATAAGACAGTTTTAGTTAGCAAAAAACAAAAAAAAAACAACATCAGTTGCCTGTTTGATTACTTTCATGTATAAAAAAAATTCAATTTCCCATCCCTGGTAGCAAAATTTGAATTTAAAATTTTTGATTTTTTTGGCTAATGCAAATCTTCATGACGTATAAAGTGGTTTTCTTAACGAAAAACTTGAACTTTTTAACAATTTTAGTTACTACATGTACTACAAAATACGGAATATGCCGAAAAAAAATTTTAATTTCCCATCCCTGGAAAAAAAATTTAATTTTTTTAGTTTTTAATAGACCATTGAGGCTCCCCAAAGCACAAAGTAGGTTTAATTTACAAACATTAAAAAAAATAATTGATTTTTGGTATAAATTTTGCGTCGAGAAATATGTGTAAGCTTCCCAGCTCTGGAACCATACCATTTCATACCCCTTCCAGGGGTGGGAAATTGAATTTTTTTTATACATGAAAGTAATCAAACAGGCAACTGATGTTTTTTTTGTTTTTTGCTAACTAAAACTGTCTTAAAATTTAGGAAGAACAAAATTGGTATCAAAAATTCAAAAATAAAAAATTAAATTTCGAATCCAGGGATGGACAAGTGCAATATTTAATAGTACATGTAAGTGGCCAAAATGGTTAAAAATTTAAAATTTTTCTTAAAAAAAATTACTTTATACCTCATGAAGCGTTGCACAGATAAAAAAATAAAAAACAAAAAAGTAAAATTTCGCTTCCAGGGTTGGGAAAATTAAAGTTTATTTTTGTACATGCAATATTTTGTAATACATGTAATAACCAAACTGATTACAAAATTAGAGTTTTTCTTAAACAAAACTACTACCTCATGAAGATTTGCATTGATAAAATGAATTCAAAAAATTAAAATTTCGCTTCCAGGGTTGGGAAATTGAATTATTTTTTATACCTAAAAGTAACCAAAAAGGCGTGGGGGCAAGCAATGTAAATCATTGCAGGGATCTGAATGCGCAACTTAGCTAGTCTACGGAACATGCCTTAGCCTCTTCAGTATCCAATGACCGTCTATGCGTGCAAACCACACCCTACCCGAGGTGTCCCTGCTTTTGGCAGAACATAGCGGATCTAGAGTGGACGCTCGATAAAAACCCGTAATACCGGGTGTTACACGTACCGTGCCCATGGTATGAATGGCACTACGTTAGTGTGTCTTATAACGGTGTCCTCCGGATTGAGGCGTAATCCGGTTGTAATTTATGCCTGCAATCAGCAAGGGGCGCTGCTGTTTGTCATATTGATTTTACCCCCATTCAAAAAAAAATCATAATTTATGGAAAATAATAATGAAGAAAAAATTAATGATGTTCCCATGGACAATAGTACAAATGTGGGGGGCTCACAGAAGCCCACGAACATTATGGATGATACCGCAATGGTAGTGGATCTAGATACTGCTACAAGTGTGGTAACAGTCCCCACGGATGAAGAGGATGCGCTTTTGGAATCGCAGCCTAACACGCAACCCTCAAAATCCAGTATATCTCCAGCCAGGCGAGAAAAGGTACAGCCGAAATTGTGTGGCGCAGCACGAAAACGCCTTGGTTGAGGAGGCAAGAGAACTATGCCTAAAACCCTTCAAGGAAGTACGCAGTAAGCAGCCTGACCTCAAAATTCCTAGGAAGAGAGGTCGATCAGATGGGTCAACTCCTCCAAATCCTCCAAAACGGGCAACGGGGTCTCTTGCGGGTGGCTCTCAAGTAGCCAATAGCTTGAGATACTCCAAGATGGCGAAGGACACCCAAACTGATCGTCCTTCTTACGGGGAGGTTGCTCAGGTTGTCAGGCTGGGAGTTATCCCTCCTGACTTCCCAGCTACCATGTGGCCAGACGAGATGCTGAAAACAATTCAAACGGCAGTCCTGGATAAAATTGTGGAGCTAAAGAAGGGCTCTATAAAACCGCAATTTGTAGGCTGCACGTTTAAAACAGACTGGCTGAAGAAGAGGCTCCACGCTCGGAAGTGTACGTTGGACATTTCCCGGAGAAGCCTGAAACTCCCACAACCAGAATCCTGTCACTAATAGAAGGACAAAACGAAGATCTCTCAGTGGAGTACTGGAAGGTTCTGAACAGGGTCAGCAAAGGAAGTATAGCTGAACTTACCTTCGCAATTGACCCAAAATCAGCCTCCGTAGTGAAGACGAAGGGACATAGCGTAAGCTTTGGGTACGGAACAGTTCAAATAAGGCCTGCTAGACGTCAACAAGCAAAGGCATTGAACGTCGTACCCAATAGGGCAAAACTTGGTAGCAAGATCGGACAGGCCAAGTCAAGGAATCAGGACAGAAAAGTGCCTGTCATTCCTGACGATAAACCGTCCTGCTCAAAGGTATCAAGCAAGCCTGATACGCTGACGAAGGCAGTGCTCGATCCGGCTGGAACGGTAATCTCGGACAAAGGGGACTCCAAAGACCCCGTTTTGTCACCGGGAAAACCAACCAGTTCGGTGAAGGGTACTACTTCTTCAGCGAATGGGTCCAACACTGCAAAAGGGATCAACAGACACGGGTGGCATAGAGTGAATGTCAACAGGCCAGGTAAGGGGTACAGCGATTCTGCGGAAAGAACGGTGCTCCTGGGCTCCAATCGTGGAAAAAAATGGCCAAGCGTGAGGACAAGCATTAATGCTAACCTCAACAGCCCACATACAGAAGAACAAAACCAACAGGCAGCTAAAGTGCCTCCAAGTGAACCTGCATCACGCCAAGGCAGCGTCAGATGTGCTATGTCGCAGGTTCACTACAGACGTACTGGATATTTGTTTTATCCAAGAAAAAAAAAAAAAAAAACTCAGGGGTCATTAAAGGGCTCCGAAATAGCCAAGGTAAGCTTATATACAACAATAAGGTGACGAGGCCCAGAGCGGCCGTATTCATCAGGAATAATATAAACTACTTTCCTATTTCAGAATTCATAGAAGGCGATCTAGTGGCGATTCGGGTAAGTGTTCCATCAGTGGCAGGGGAACGTGAGATCTTTCTAGCCTCCGCCTACCTTCCGGGTGAGGTCGATCATGCGCCTACGGCAGAGGTCTCCAAGCTGGCAGCATATTGCCAAAAAAGGAACCTAGGCATGCTGATATGCTGTGCCGCCAACGCACATCACACGGTTTGGGGAAGTACTGACACCAACAAACGAGGTGAGTGTTTACTAGAATTCATCTGTAGAAATAACATATATATACTGAACAGGGGCAATGAGCCCACCTTTAGGAATGCTATTAGACAGGAGGTCCCTGATCTCACCTTAAGTAGCAACAATATAGCACATGCTATAAACAATTGGCATGTATCTAACGAGATATCTATGTCAGATCACCAACATATGTATACGGTTTGATATAGACTACTGTACGACTCAGGAGGAACAATTCCGTAATCCTAGGAAAACGGATTGGGATACCTATCGCGTTCATTTATCTAACGGCGAAAACTTTTCAAGGGGATTGATACATAGTCCCATAGAAATAGATTTTGAATCTAGTGAGCTTTGTAAGAATGTTCAAAATGCCTTCTGGAACAGTTGCAGGTTAGGGTCCAAGAGGCCAAAAAGGGACGTACCCTGATGGAACGATGGATTAGAGGAACTGAAGAGGGAGGCAAGGCGTCTTTTTAACAGAGCCAAGAACACAGGTGACTGGGTCACCTACAAGTCTGCACTCACTACCTATAATAAAGCACTTAGGGAATCTAAGAGGTCAACATGGCGGACGTACTGCGAAAGGATAAATAAATTGCCTGAGGCAGTACGGCTGCAAAAGGCCTTATCACAATATCATTGAAATGGTCTTTGTACACTGAAACGACCTGACGGGACGTATACAAACTCACCAGAAGAAACATCTGCACTTCTTCTAGATACACATTTCCCAGGATCACTGCCAGTAAATCCGATTACGTTTCCGCAATGGACACCTAGGCGTACCAACAGGGATCGCAGGTTGGCGGAAAGTATCTTTGGAAATAGACAAGTAAGCTGGGCGTTGTCTAAATTTAGCCCTTATAAATCTCCGGGCCCGGATGGCATCTATCCGTGCCTTCTTCAGCAGGGTCGAGATTATATTGTTCCACAACTGTCCAGGATCAAGCCTATTGGCATGTCACATTCCGAAGGCTTGGTGTATGGTTAAGGTGGTTTTTATACCAAAGGCTGGTGGTAGATCTGAACATCTTCCAAAATCATTTAGGCCAATCAGTCTCAGCTCGTTTTTCCTGAAGACGATGGAGAAACTGCTGGATAGTTACATTAGAAGGAATTTTCTCACAGTGTATCCCATCCATAAGTTACAATTTGCCTACCAGCCAGGCAAATCGACGGTAACTGCCATACACTACTTGTGTACTGATATACAGAAGGCTATAAGTAATAACGAAATCGCCCTTTGCGCTTTTATAGACATTCAGGGAGCCTTTTAGAATACATCGTACAATGCAATCGGCAACGCTCTTGATAGGAAGGGTGTTCCGAAAATTATAAAGAACTGGACGTTAGAGATGCTGTCATCCAGGGTGGTTGAGTTGGACTTATGCGGTGCATCGAAGAGCATAAGAGCAACCAGAGGCTGCACACAAGGTGGCGTTCTATCGCCTTTACTGTGGACATTGGTGATCGATGAACTGCTTGAACAACTCAACAACCTAGGATTTCAAACATATGGTTACGCCGATGATCTTGTCATATCTGTGACAGGATGTGAGGATGGAATCATATCGGAAAGGATGCAACAAGCTCTAAACCTAATTAGCGGATGGTGCGGGGACAGGGGGCTGTCTATTAACCCGAGAAAGACGGTCATTGTTCCTTTTACTAGACGAAGAAAAGTGAAACTTGAGGAACCCACATTGAATGGCTCGACTATCAAGTTCTCCGGCGAGGTGAAATACCTTGGGGTTATTCTTGATAAGTCATTCACTTGGAATAAACATGTTTCCTACACCACCAACAAAGCCATTAGAGCACTTCATGCTTGTCAACGGCTATTTGGTAGGACGTGGGGACTCAAACCGAAGATGATATATTCGTCTTTTATCACCGTGATAAAACCAATACTGACATACGCCGCACTGGTTTGGTGGCCAAAAACTGAACAATCCACTACCAGGGCACTTCTGGACAAGGTTTATCGCCTTGTGTGTATTTCGATCAGCGAGGCAATGAGAACTTGTCCAACACATGCTCTGGGTGCCATCTTGGACATTCCCCCTCTGCATATTATAGTGAAGGAGGAGGCCCGCAGGAGCGCACTACGGCTGCCTGGCATCTCCAATTTGAAACCTGGAGATCTGGTTGGCCACATGAGCTTACTAGGACATCTCCTGAATGACCCATACATTAGGGTGAATGATCAAATACAACGAACACTAGTTTTGAACAGAAACTTTGATGTTATCATTCCTGAAAGGAGTCAATGGCTTAACCACACTTCATGGCACGAAGATGCTGACCAGGTCTGGTTCACTGACGGAACAGGAAAATGGGGATACTGGGGCAGGGATATTTGGCCCTAACTTTCAAAGGGCAATTCCCATGGGTAAATACCCTACGATCTTCCAAGCGGAGGTCTATGCCATATTCATATGTGCTAGGGAATGCTTGAGGAGAAGATGTAAGAATATTCGTATCTATCTGATGTCTGATAGCCAGGCAGCGCTCAAGGCCATAACCTCGTATGAGATCAGGTCAGGGGTTGTTATGGACTGTGTTACATCACTGATAGAACTGGGCGCTCAGAACAGGCTGACGTTATGCTGGGTGCCTGGCCATAAGGGCCACGCTGGGAACGAATGGGCTGACTGTCTGGCGAACAGAGGAGCCCATCGTAGATTCATAGGACCGGAACCCTTCTTTGGCATCTCAGGAGGACATGTCAAAGAACAGAATGACTCCTGGGCTAGAGTGGAGTTAAATCGCCACTGGAAAGCCCTTCACGGCCTAAGACAGGCAAAACGTTTCATTACGTTATCTCGGAACAAATCCCAAAAATTAATTTTGATGGACAAGAATGACCTCAGATTATTAACGGGTTGGTTCACCGGACACTGCGGTCTCAGACGACACCAGTTTACCATGGGCAATTCTGAGACCAAAGCATGTAGACTCTGCGAAGCAGAGGAGGAGACACCGGAACACGTTCTCTGCGACTGTCCGGAATCGGCGTTGTGCAGGAGGTTGTTCCTCGGAGGCAGTTTCATGACTCCATGGGAGGTGTACGATATCTCACCGGGTAGATTAATTGGCTTTATTCGCAGCCTCAATCTACATCAGTGAACACTTGGGCTGCACAAAAGATCCTTTGGGTCGCGGTGCTTATGGCCTCATACAATAATAATAATAATAACTAAAGAGGCAATTGACGTTTTTTACTAATTAAAACTACTTTTTAGTTCAGGAGAAACATAATTGGTATCAAATTGTATTAAAAAAAAATCAAAATTTAGATTTCAGAGTTAACTGCAATATTTTGTAGTACATGAAAGTGACCAAAATGGTTAAAAATATTAAGTTTTTCTTAAATAAAACTATTTCATGCCTCATTAAGAGTTGCATTGATAAAAAAATTTTAATTTCGTTTCCAGGGTTGGGAAATTTATATATATATATATATATATATATATATATATATACATATATAAGTAATCAAATAGGCAATTGACGTTGTTGTTTTTGCTAATTAGAACTATTTTATAATTCAGGAAGAACAAAATTGGTATTAAAATCTTAAAAAATCAAAATTTCGACTCCAGGGTTGAACCATAGCTGTAAAGTAATGATTGCTAATCATAATAATTAGTAATTAGATAATTTTTTTTGAAAGGTGAAGTAACGATTATATTACGATTATTTTCAGACTCGCACGATTACTAATTGATTACGATTACAGATAATCGAAAAATAATCAAGATTAATAAAAATTACAAAAAAATAATAAAAAGTAATCGAAAAATAATTTGACTACTTTCGAAGATTACTTTTGATTGTTTTTGGTTATTTTTTTTATTTTGCGAAATTATTTCAATGCTGTTTAATGTTAGTTGTTGTTTGTTATTTTTTGTTATTATTATTGATGTGCATCGATTTGATAATTGACAACTTATTTGCATTCTTCATGATTCTGCATTCTTCTTTCTTCTTTCTTTTTTTTGCATTGCGGCGGAACTGAAAACGAGGGGATAGTATTGAGGGAACAGATTAGGAAAGATGAGAAGATAGACAGTTGTTTTTTTTTTTGTAGCTATTTCAACCTTTTACTTCGCCGACTAATTTTTGCTACAGGGCCGATGAAGGTGGGTGCTGTTACTCTGCTTTTAGTACATGATAGTGTCAGTCGCTGCCAATTATGTTCAGTGACTATGCCTTCATCATTGAAACAGGCTGGCAACAACTATCACAACCACGCACTAATGCTGATCAGAAGAATTCTATACAATATTTCATGACTCAGCGCGGGCTCGAACTCACGACCCTCCTCTTCATAGTCTCGTGTTCTACTACTTCAGCCAACAGCACCCACATATTGTCTCAATTAAATTAGTGCAAACAAAAAGTACTAATTTAATTGAGACAATATGTCGAATAAACGATTCTAAAAATATTATTATTATTATTATTTATTTATTTATTTATTTTAGTCTATGGAATAAACCTTACAGATTATAATTAACAGAACAAAAATTAAGACTATAACAACATATTTAAGTGAAATCAATAAAGGTGTACAGTGAATTGAACTGATCACAAATTCTACGGAGAGGATCGGAGTTAGCATAGTTTGAGGAAAAATATTTAATATGAAGCAAATTTTAGTTCCTAGTTTCTCGTACCGGTACATTCAAATATATCTCATTCAGAAGAAATTCAGAATCCAGATTCCCGTTTGACAGACGTTAAACTACGGCTTTTCAAAGAAGGCAATATAATAAGAGCAAGGCGGTTTATATAAGATGGCAATCTCGTATTAGGGTCCCATCGAAGACCACGAAGGCAGAATAACAGAAACTGAACTTGAACAGATCCAATTTTATTAGAATGGACTTGGTATTGGGGATCCCAAATGACAGATCCATATTCCAGTATAGGCCGAGCCAAAGTAGTAAATAGCTGCTTCGTTATGTATGGATCAGAAATTCTTTAGACCATCTTTTGATGAATCCAAGAACACCAGTTGCTTTGGCAGCTGTTAAAGATACATATACATATGTTTTCTGAAGTCCTATTTATCATCCAAAAGAACTCCCAGATCATTGATAGAATCAAACATATCAAGACAATTAGCATTTACGTAATAAAGGCCCCTGTAGAAGATGATCTAGAAAAAGTCATGTGTTTGCATTTATTAGCATTCAATTTCATTAAGTTAAAATCACACCAAGACGACAGAGCATTAATATCGTTTTGCAGAAGTAGTTGCTGCGCACCACTTTTAAATGAAATAAATATCTTTACATCATCAGCATACATCAACGTGTTAGAGTGTGTATTAGCGTCAGGAAGATTTATTAATGATAAATAAAAGAGGTCCGAGATGACTGCCTTGTGGCACACCTGATATTACATCAATGTACTTAGAATATGAATTGCGGAATTTAACGCACTGCTTTCTCTCTTCTAAGTAAGATTTAATCCACTTCATAAGTGATGTTCCAAAGCTTATACATTGCCAAAAGTCGAGCGAGATTTCCGAAATCCATATTGTTTCAACGTTAAAATAGAGGAAACATTATGTGACAAAGTATCATATAAAAGTTTCTCGAATAATTTCGGTATAATACTTGACTTAGCAATTCCTCTATAATTTGCTATGTTTGCGTTAGATCCCGACTTGAATAGAGGTGTAATATAAGACTGTTTCCAAGGCGATGGAAAATATCCGTCATTTAAGGATTTGTTAAATAAATAAGGTAGTGGTACACATAGAAACTGAGAGCAGTTCTTCAATACGGAGCTTGGAACACCATCCGGACCAGGAGAATACGAAAATTTTAGTCTGTTCATATAATTTATAACTGTTTGCTGATCAAAACATGAAATATTAATATTGGTTGATTTATATATTTTGTATGGGTAATGGTTATTGGTATTAAATGATAAAAAATCTGCAAACATATTACTTATAGTTGTCTGACGATTCTGTGTAACCAAATTTCATAACGGAAGGAAAATCCATTGCTCGTCTTTTAGAGTTAACAAACTTAAAAAACGACTTGGGATTTTAAAAATATTGCTCATTTTAGCAAGATAATTTGTATACGCCATTTGATTAGCAGCTATATAATCCGATCTAGATGTTGAATATCTTATGTAGTTAATACGTGAACCGTTCCTTTTATAATTGTTAACCTTTTATTTTTTTGTTTGTTCTGGAGCCTTGCCAGATACTTTGAGTTCCATGGAGAACCAAGCCGTTTAGCGAGAATTACTTTACTTGTAGTAGCCAAGAAATATTCGTTTAAGATACTGTAAAATTTGTTTACACTCAGATCCAAGTCTCCTTTACAGATAGAAAATTCGTGGAACCAATCGATATGTGACAGCCGAAGTAGTAATTTATCATAATTTGTGAGATTAAAGCTGAAGACAGCAGACCCCTGAGCAGTATTTGAACTCTGAATTGGGCATGAGCAGAAATAGTTTAGATCAATAGTTGGATGATAAATATCTTCAGAATAAGAAACCGGTGTATGACGTAATACTGAAAAATCAGAAAGTTCGTTGAAAAATATAAGATCTAGCATTCTGTTCATATTGTTGCATATGGTATTCATTTGTAATAGGCAATGTTGAGATAATCCATTGATAAATGTTTCAGCAGTAACCAATGAACTGGATGGACATAAATAATTGTTATCAATAGAAGCTTTCCATATTGAAATCACCAATCACAATCACTAAATCAGAAGGCTTTAAATGCTTTAATACTGCAGAAATAGCGGCTAAATATTCATCATAAACAGCAGCTGATAATATAAATAGGCATATTGAAAATTTGTATTAAAACGCATAATATCTCCAGATGTAAAAAATTTTCAAGAATTATTTCTACAGAAGAAAATTTATCTATGATCGCTATCAAGACACCACCACCAGTTTTCTTAGCACAGTTATTAATTGGCATACAGCTCTCTCAATCTTTTCTAAATATATGATATTTAGGACAAAGAATTTCTGAATCATTTGGTTTTTTGCTAAGCCACGTTTCAGATAATATGACAATATCAATATCAAATCCAAAGCTGTTACAATAAATTGAAGATTGTGTAGAATTTAAGCCTCTCACATTCTGATAAACTACTGAAATTAGTTTTTTTGATCATTTTCACCAGTTTTGGGAAGACGAGCGGTATCACTTTTTCTATAAATAAACTCACGAACTAGTGCATGTTTAGGCCAAAAAGCTGGATCGATAATAATACTCTTAAAGAGATTTTCAGGAACAATAATTTTAAATGGTGCTCTGTTTCTTATTTTATAAAATGATATGTGCTTTGAATCACAATGACTGATCTTAGAAAGCAGATATTTTCTCATTTCATCGGAATCCGTCTCATGAGCGAACCGAGTAGCAAATGTAGTCTTTCTTGGAGCAATAGTACGAAGAACAATTGTATCTGATACTCGCTCAGGTCTATTTGTAGCATCCGTAAAAGACAGCGCAGAAGTCGATGTTGAAGCTTTAGGTGAAGCGTCACCACTGATTATGTTCACATGACCAACGTTTAATGCTTCAGGTAGAAGAGGCTGTGAGTCTGATTTACGATTAATTTCCGGAGACACGATTTCAGTAGCAACAAATGTAGTGGCAACAGATGAGTTTTCAACGATAGTAGGTGATGACTCAGCAATTACATCAACAATATTTAATTGAGGGATCGGGTTTGATGGTTTATGAGGTGATGACTCACTATTTTTCTTATTTATCAGCCTAGGACTTTTACGGCGTCAAGGAGACGATTGTAATGAATCCAGCGACTCATAATCATTAAAGAGTTCACCGTAAGAACTAACTTGTTCCGTTAAGTCCTTAAGATATTTTTGAATCTGTGAAAAGCAATTTCTCGTACTTTGGAAAAAAGGATAAAAATCAGCACCAAGTTATACGCAACCATTGCAACGCCAATGTAGATTCTTATTTTTAGCAGTTGCTTCAGCTACTAAACCAGTCAGCCCACTGCATTTAAAATGACAGAGACGATTGCACAGCCAACATATAATCATCCTGTAATCTAACCCGTCTAGTGCACAACCTTTTTTTAAACAAGTCATTTTAGCCTTTTTATACCCTTCACAAAAAAGTGAAAGAGTATATATAGGTTTGTCATTCCGTGTGTAATTTCTTCGATATCAATATAGGACCCCACCATGTATATATATTCTGGATCCTTATGAATAGCTATGGCGATTGAGCGATGTCCGCCTGTCTGTACGTGAAATCGGGTTTCCCAAGCCCCCAAAAAAAGCTAGAGACTTCGTTCCTGGACCGTTGGATTGGAAATGAACTTAAATAGAGTGCTATTGAAATTCAGAAAGATCCGATGTACGGTAGAGCTGGTAAACTTACACCTATTTCTCGACGCAAAATTTATACCAACAATCAATTTTTTTTTAATGTTTGTAAATTAAACCTATTTCATGCTTTGGGAAGCCAGAATGGTCTATTAAAAACTAAACAAATAAATTTTTTTTCCAGGGATGGGAAATTAAAAAAATTTTTTTCGACCCATTTCGTATTTTGTATTACATGTAGTAAGTAAAATTGTTAACAATTTTAAGTTTTTTTTAACAAAACCTCTTTATACGTCATGAAGATTTGCATTGACCAAAAAAAAATTTTTTAATTCACATTTTGCTTCCAGCGGTGGGATATTGAATTCTTTTTATACGTGAAAGTAATCAAACTGGCAACTGATGTTGTTTTTTTTTTGACTAACTAAAACTGTCTTATATTTTAGGAAGAACAAAATTGGTATCAAAAATTAAAAAAAAATCAAAATTTCGAATCCAGGGTTGGAGAAGTGTAATATTTTATGATACATGAAAGTGACCAAAATGGTCAAAAATTTTAACCCATTAAAGGTCACTGTACTCAATTGAGTACAGCAGTTGTTTTACGTGTATCCAAGCAAAACTAAAGAATTTGCAGACGGTGTACCGTTATTTAGAATCCAGACAACAATAACCAACGTAGCAAAAATAAAAAGATGTGTGTGGTTATAATTTTCTATAAGAAATAATCAGTCTGATTAGTGTCTTTACGCGGTGTGTATGCCAGTGAACTATTTAAGTTATATATTATAAAAGCCAATTGGTTTTTTTATTGTATTTGTGTTATTTTTATAAAAATCTTATCAACGTTACCTACAAACAAGGAAATTGCTTATATAAAATAAATATAACGTAACTAGAAAGGTATAAAACTGACTGTACTCATTTGAGTACAATGAAAACTTGCATAAGTAAAAAATAAATATTTTTGTTTGTAAGGTTTTAACCATGAGCGGAAGCCGTTTCAGAGCCCAAAAGAGTTTTAAAGGGCTTCAAGAAGCTATTGACAGCATATTATGTGAGAGTGATGACGAAGAATATGAAATGGCTATTATACCACCTGAGCCAAGTATACTGACTGATGAAGAAGAAGCTGGTGAAGATGATATGACACTTTCAACTTTACCAAAAGACGTTCCTGGCACTATCGAAATTTTTATAAATCGTGACTCTATTCACAACGATATTAGTGATGACAGCGATGACGAACCATTGTCATCCAAGAGAAGACGTCTAAGCTATGCATACCCAAAGGAACCTGTCTGGAGCAAATGCTTAACGCCGCAACGCTCAATCTCTCAGGAAAATTCTGAAATTTCTCAAAGAGTTAGTCAAATTCGCAAAGAGCTAAAAGATTTTAGCCTTGTGCAAATATTTGAAAAACTTTTGAATCCTGATGCTTTTGAGCTAATAATTTCAAATTCTATTATATATGCCAAACAAAACAACAGGCACGAGTTTCAGCTAGATATTTCTGATTTGAAAAAGTTTTTAGGAGTTTTAATAATGTCAGGTTATCACAAGTTACTTCGAAAGCCGATGTATTGATCTTTGGATGAAGACCTTGGTGTGGGGATAGTGGCCAAATCTCTTTCAAGACACAGATTTCGGGCTATAAAGAGGAACATTCATCTCGTAGATAACAATACTGCAGCGTCAACTAACGACAAAATGTTTAAGATTAGACCGTTCGCAGATTTGCTAATAAAAATTTTTTTGCAGTGGGGAGTGTTTCACGAGAATATTTCAATAGATGAGTCAATGGTGAAATATTATGGCCACCATTCCGCTAAGCAATTTATTCGAGGAAAGCCAGTTCGATTCGGATACAAAAACTGGGTTGCGGCTAGTTCCACAGGCTATTGCTATTCCTTCGATTTGTATGCTGGTAAATCACAGGTGGAGTCTTCGGATCCCTTAGGCTCTCGAGTTGTAAAAAACTTATTGGAGAAGCTTAACTGTACTGCTGAAAATCACCGAGTTTTCTTTGACAACTTTTTCACGACCTACGATCTTTTAGTTGACTTAAAAAACCTGGGCTACCGTGCTACTGAGACTTTAAGAGAAAACCGAACAAAAAAATGCCCATTGACTAGCACGAAAGATATGAAAAAAGAGGAACGTGCTTCAAACGATTTTAGGTCTGACAAAAAAAATGAGCTGTTGTTTGTAAGATGGAAAGACAGCAGCGTATGTACCTGGGTACAAACTATGATACAGTTCAACCACTGGGAAATGTCAAGAGATGGTGCTCCAAAAAGCGCGAGAAAACTGACGTTGCGATACCACACTTATTCCAAAACTATAATAAGAACATGGGCGGACTTGATGAGCTCGATCAGTCAATATCTTTATATCGCATCGCTGTTCATGGTAAAAAGTGGTGGTGGGTATTATTTACGTACATGGTGGATATGTCTCTTGCCAATGCATGGCGGCTACATGTATTGAGCAATGAGTATCCCATGGACCAACTAATGTTTCGCCGTCACATCGCCCGTTTTTATTTGCATCAAGGTGAACAAAAGAAAGCGCGACAGTCTGGATCAAAGGTTGAAGATTTGGCTCATGATGGAGTCGGGCACTATCCAGAAAAAATAAACAACCAGTTACGGTGCGTGGTTTGTCATTCGCGAGTACGTTGGCAGTGCAAAAAATGCCTAAAAACACTTTGTGTCGAAAAGCAATGTTCCGAAAATTATCACACATAAGAGGTCAGTGTACTCATTTGAGTACACCCCAAAAACTCGCTTTCAAAAAATATTTTTTTAATTTTTTCTTTCATTTTATGGTTTTACTTGTCTTACTTTAACTAATAAATAAACATTATTTAAAATATAATGGCCAGTTTTCATTTGACCTCTAATGGGTAAATAATACTACTGTTAAGAGTTTGCAGTCATATCTTAGATTTCCTATTGGGAAGTAGTCAAACCGGAGTCTTGATGCTACCAACAAAAATATATGTAGTACGCAAATACTACATACTGTATGTGTGTATATCAAGTCATACATATGTAGTATGCAAATACATATGTATATGACCTGATATACATACTTAATGCAAACTGCATTATATGTAACTTTTTTTATTTGTCGAAACCGTTGTTCTGTTACAAGCATTAACAAGCAGTAATTAAAATCAAGCAGAAAAACTTTTTGGTTTCTTTTTAGCTAGCAACCATCGAATCGAATGGGTCACATAGTTTAATACAGTCCATACAAACTTAAAATAAAGTGAATTAAATTGAATTAAAGTAATAAATAGTTATTGCATTTCATTTGAAGTACAAGATCCACTTATTATTTGTTGGTCAGTAGTTTGGCTTTGTAGACAGGAAAAAGCTCCTGTCTTCTCCAAGGTCCTTCGAGCCGGATTATTCGTCCAGTACTAGTCAAGTACAATGTCAATAGAGAACGTACCACAGCTGGAGGTGCAAACTCCTCCACCATGTGCCAGAAATAATATTCGGGTAAAAGAATTGCAGCGGGGACAAATCTTGTCACGCATGTTGTCTGATAAGACTAATCTCGCCAACTTGGATACGATGAACCCTCATCAACTGGAAGTAAAATTAACCCTTTTAGAGCGTATGTGTGACTCGTTTGAAAGTGTCCAAACGCAATTAGAAACGTTAGACGAATCACAATTTGAAAAAACTCATCGTAACCAATTTGAAGACGCTTATTTTGAGATAAAATCAGTCATATTAGAACATTTGGCACACTGTCGAGTCGCCTCCACCCAACCCGAGACATTGCTAACAAGCACTCGTGTGGTGCAACCATCGGTACAATCTCCAAGAATACATCTACCTACACTGCAACTTACGAAATTCAACGGAAATCGAACCGAGTGGCTCGATTTTTATAATATGTTTTGCGTGCTGGTTCATAATAATTCAGAATTGTCATCGGTCGCAAAGTTCCAGTACTTACGGTCCTGTTTGGTCGACTCCGCAGCGAAACTCATTCAATCGCTAGAAGTTACTGAGGAAAACTACGAAAAAGCGTTAAGTTTACTCACATTAAGGTACGAAAATAAATTTGAAATATTTCAATCTCATATGCGGCGGATGTTTGAAATTCAAAAAGTAAAACAACACAATCTATCGGCTCTGCGTGATTTTATTGATAGTATTAATGCTGATTTACGAGCCCTAGAATCTATTGCGTCCAAATCTCAAATTGCTGATGGTATCATTTTACATATGGTTGTATCAAAGTTAGATACCGAGACGCAAGCAAAATGGGAGGAGGAATCGTCCACAAAGCTAGTAAACACATCGTCATCTACGCTCAACCTCCCAACGTGGGAAAACCTCGCAACCTTTTTAGAAAGACGCTGCAAAACCATAAGCATCACAAACAACATCTCCCACCCAAGCAAATATCAAATAGCAAACCCACAACTTACACAGAAAAATCGATCATCATCCTCTCTAGTGGTATCAAATCAAACCCCAACTTGCATAATTTGTGATTCAACGTCACCTCACAGTGCATATCGTTGCGCTAAATTTGTAGACATGAGTGTTCAAAATCGCTTTGCAGCCGTCAAAAAGCATAAACTTTGTTTGAATTGTCTTGGACACAATCACATTGCCACATCTTGTCCATCGCTAAATCGTTGTCGTCATTGTACTGCACCCCATCACTCACTTTTGCATAGAACAGAGCCCACAAAATCATCTTCTTACAATTCAACTCGTTCAATAGAAACCATTAGACCAACACGGATTGAAACTAAAAATGAAGATCTGTTCAATGAAACTGCAAAAACATTTACTGTACAAGCTGTAAAAGAACAAAGTATTGTTATATTGGCTACCGCCATGGTAGAATTATGCAACGAAGGAGGTGTGTCTACAATGGCTCGCGCTCTCTTGGATTCCTGTTCGCAACTTAATTTCATCACCAAACGCATAACGCAATTTTTAAAACCATCTACAAAAAAGGTAAATATAGAAATATCTGGTTTAGGAAATAACTCAGTATCAGCGAACCACAAATGCTCACTGGTTGTAAAGTCGTTAACTACGGGCTTTGTTGCACCAATTGATGTCGTCGTTATACCTTGCATATCATCAAGTCACCCACAACAGCACATCGACACGTCCAGCTGGCAAATTCCACCGAACTTGAAACTTGCCGACAATAATTTTAATTGTCCGGGTCCAATAGATCTCCTAATAGGTGCAGATTTCTTTTGGGATCTGTTAATGGTCGGCAGAGTAAAAATTGAAGATCAACCAAATTTTATTAAAACAAAACTTGGATGGATTGTCAGTGGATCAGCTGTTACAGTCAATTCGTCTATTTCAACAAACAAAAGGGATCTCAATGTAACATTAACCAATTCGCAGCAACAATCAGCTGCCAGGCGTAACAACACTAATTCCCCTAGCGGCATCTCAACATGCATAAAAGCTTCCTCATTAACATCAATCAGTGAACAAAAGTCTTCATCGTGGCCATCAACAGTGCCGAATTCGCCTCAAAGCTCAATGACACATCGCTCATTAACAGTATCAAATAACATTAGTGCACTGGTTAACGATAGCACAACAGTTAAAGAAAACGACAATATTTGTGTAAAGGTTAATCCATCTGATCAAAGCAAAATAAAAGGAGGTAAGCAAAAGGTAAATTACAAATCGTTTGTGGTAGTGTCAAATGAACCATCACTGGAATGGTTGCTAGAAAGATTTTGGCAAATAGACGACCTACCAGTAAGTAATAAAGAAAACTTCTCTGCTGAGGAAATATTGTGTGAAAGGTACTTTTATGATACCACAAGCCGATGCAGAGACACAAACAAATTTATTGTACGTTTACCTTTCAAACTAGATCCGTCAACGCTTGGGCAGTCCTTTGAAATAGCACGCCGGAGGTTTTCCTACTTGGAGTCAAAGTTTTTGCGTGATGAAATTATTCATAAAGAGTACATTAAATTCATGAACGAGTACTGTGAGATGGCGCACATGCAGCCGACAGGTTCATTTCGAGATGTACGGTACTTTATACCGCACCATTGCGTAGTTAAACCCGACAGCTCAACCACCCGCTTGAGAGTTGTCTTTGACGCGTCGTGCCCTACAACAAGTGGAAAATCTCTAAATGACTTTCTTTGCGTTGGTCCGACACTACAGGACGACATTTTCACAATGCTAAATCGTTTTAGGTATCACAAATACGTGTTGGTGGCAGACATCGCTAAGATGTACAGGCAGGTGCTTGTAAACAAAGAAGACACAAAATGGCAAGGTGTCTTATGGCGAAATAGCCCATCATCACCACTGAGGTTGTACAAATTACAAACTTTAACGTATGGAACAAGTTGTGCACCATACTTAGCGGTAAAATGTTTGCAACATCTGGCTAGCGAACAGTCGAAACTATATCCAATCGGCGCTAAGGTAACCCTACAGGATTTCTACGTAGATAACTTAATGACGGGAGGAGAAACCGAAACCGAAGTTATCGAAATCAAGCGACAAGTACTAGAGCTTTTGCTAAGCGGTGGTTTTCCCTTACGTAAATTTGCCTCGAATTGTGAGAATATACTAGCAGATATTCCTGAAGCAGACAAGGAGGAGACTGTACAACTGGACAACATGAACTATATAAAAACACTGGGGCTGAAATGGGCGCCAAAGGATGACTGTTTTAGTTTCTGTTATACTCCACAAGTTAAAAGCGTAAAAACTACTAAAAGATCAATACTTGCCCACACTGCTGCATTTTTTGATCCGTTGGGGCTAATCAACCCAATCATTGTGAAGTCCAAAATTTTGTTGCAAAGTTTATGGAAGCTCAAACTGCATTGGGACGAAAGTGTTCCACAAGACATTTTCGAGGAATGGGAACAAATCCGTACCCAACTTAAATGTATAAACAACATACAAATTCCCAGGTTTGTGTTAATTAATTCATTTACCAATATTCATGCATTTGCAGATGCCAGCACAAAAGCTTATGGAGCTTGCATTTATGCAGTCAACAAGTCCGAAAAGGGTGTCGTATCATCCTTAATATGCGCAAAGTCTAGAGTAGCGCCAGCAAAGGAGATTTCTCTCCCTAGGCTGGAATTATGTGCGGCCCTATTGTGCGCTCAACTTCTGCAGTCGATTCGAAAATGTCTGCCACACGAAACCGGTAAAACATTCTGTTGGTCGGACTCAACAATCACATTAGCATGGATAACAGGAGAAGCTCATGGTCGGCCAACATTCGTCGCAAATAGGGTAACTAAAATCAAGCAACTTTCAGAAAACGTAAAATGGCAGCATGTGCCATCTGACAAAAACCCAGCAGACTTATTGTCTAGAGGTGCAACCGCTAAGGCATTAACCGAAAATGAGTTTTGGGTTAGAGGCCCTGATTTTCTAAAGGAAAGTGAGTCCAGATGGCCACAGCAGCCTTGTGTATACTTAGACAGCACTGCAAATTTAAGGGAAAACCAAACATCGCTAATAACAAGAAGCTGTGTCGATTCTCTCACGCCTGGAGGGACAACATCCAACGACATTTTAGAAACCCATAAGTTCATTAACTCGTTTGAAAAATTGCTACGTGTAATGGTATACGTCGATCGCTTTATTTGGCGCTATTGTAAATCGGAAATCTGCTCTGGGCCAATCACATCAAGTGAAATGTCTAACGCTTTATTACTATGCTGCAGAATTACCCAACAATCTCGCTTTGGGCCTGAAATTAGGCAGCTTAGAGATAACCGACCGCTGGAGAATCGTAAAATTATACAACTTTCGCCCTTTTTGAATGACGGGCTAATTCGAGTTGGAGGCAGATTGAAAAATTCACTGCTCCCCTTTTCGGCAAAACACCCTATTTTATTGAGTAATACCCATCCATTTGTAACAACCTTAATTACATATTTTCACAGAAAACATTGTCATGCTGGAGTCCTTTCACTTCACAATATACTAAGGGAACAGTTCTGGATACTGAACGCCAAAAGTGTCATAAAACGAATAATACACTCATGCGTATTATGCTACAGATACAGACCAAAAACTCAGCAACAGGTGATGGCAGCACTTCCTGCCGATCGAGTGCAAATGGCCTTCCCATTCCAAGTTTGTGGAGTCGATTACTGTGGGCCATTTCAAATCACCCAGAGGGTTCGAGGTCGTGCGCCGCTTAAGGGATATATTTCGTTATACATTTGCTTCTCAACAAAGGCAGTTCACATGGAACTGGTGCCCGACCTAACAACAAATTCCTTTATTGCAGCCTTGAGGCGTTTCATATCGAGACGAGGTCGATGTTCTACAATTTATTCGGACAACGCTACAAATTTCAATGGGGCCAATAGGGAGTTGAGAGCATTGTTAAACAGTTTTTTATCCGAAGAGCATAATGCAGTTGTTCGAAATGCGTGCATAGAGGAGGGCATCACTTGGAACTTTATTCCCCCTCGGTCCCCCCACTTCGGTGGCTTGTGGGAAAGTGGGGTCAAGCAAGCGAAATTCTTGCTGCGACGTGCCATTGGGGTTAATATATTAACGTACGATGAGCTAAATACGGTAGTTTGCCAAGCCGAAGCCATACTAAATAGTCGACCGCTGGCTCCTCTATCGAGTGACCCAAATGACTTGCTGCCCCTTACACCAGCACATTTCTTAATAGGACGTCCATTAACGGCATTCCCAGAACCAAATTTGAGAAACTTCAACCCCGCCTCAGTTAAAAGCTACAGGCTCACACAGTGGATACAACAACACTTTTGGGAACGGTGGCGAAAGGAATATTTAAATTGTTTGCAGCAAAGAACTAAGTGGGCCCTAGAGAAACCTAACATAGAAGTCAATGATTTAGTACTGCTAAAGGATGAGAACCTCCCACCGTTAAGATGGCCACTCGCCAGAGTAGTGGAAGTCAACCCTGGAGACGACGGTTTTGTTCGCGTCGCTACAGTAAAATCAAACGGCGGTGTCTTCAAAAGAGCTATCACCAAATTATGTAAGCTTCCCGTTGACCATGAATAATTAATTTGAAAGCTAAACTTTCAAGAGGGGGAGGATGTTAAGAGTTTGCAGTCATATCTTAGATTTCCTATTGGGAAGTAGTCAAACCGGAGTCTTGATGCTACCAACAAAAATATATGTAGTACGCAAATACTACATACTATATGTGTGTATATCAAGTCATACATATGTAGTATGCAAATACATATGTATATGACCTGATATACATACTTAATGCAAACTGCATTATATGTAACTTTTTTTCTTTGTCGAAACCGTTGTTCTGTTACAAGCATTAACAAGCAGTAATTAAAATCAAGCAGAAAAACTTTTTGGTTTCTTTTTAGCTAGCAACCATCGAATCGAATGGGTCACATAGTTTAATACAGTCCATACAAACTTAAAATAAAGTGAATTAAATTGAATTAAAGTAATAAATAGTTATTGCATTTCATTTGAAGTACAAGATCCACTTATTATTTGTTGGTCAGTAGCTTGGCTTTGTGGACAGGAAAAAGCTCCTGTCTTCTCCAACTACTTTATACCTCAAGAAGCGTTGCACTGATAAAAAACTATTAAAATTTCGTTTCCAGGGATGGGAAAATGAAAGTTTTTTTTACTACATGCAATATTTTGTAGTACATGTAATAACCAAAATGGTGTCAATATTTGAGTTTTTCTTAAACAAAACTACTTTATACCCCATGAAGATTTGCATCGATAAAGATATTTTACAAAATTAAAATTTCGCTTCCAGGGTTGGGAAATTAAAATTTTTTTATACATAAAAGTAACCAAAAAGGCAATTGACGTTGTTTTTTTTTTGCTAACTAAATCTATTTTATATATTAGGAAGAACAAAATTGGTATCAAAGATTTAAAAACAAAATCAAAATATCGAATCCAGGGTTGGAAAATCGAAAGTTTTTGGTACATGAAAGTACCCACATAAAATCCCAATTTTGGTTTTTTTCAGTGAATTAAACATATTTTATACGTCGCTAAGAATTAAATTTGTATTAAAAATTTTAAAAACTAAAAACACGGTTCCAGGGTTGGATAATCGAAATTTTTTAGTACATAAAATTAGCCATATAAGTTCCTACTTTTGGTTTTTTGTGGATGACATCTTTTTATGCTTCGGGAAGAGTTAAATTGTTATTAAAAACCCAAAAAAAATTGAAAAGACTATTCTACGGTTGGACAATTAGAACTTTTTGGGGTATATGAAGCGGATTTTTACTTTTTATTGTTAAATTAAACATATTTAATATTTTGGAAAGATGTTCAGAAGTATTAGAAATAAGAAAAGCCCAACATTTAGCTTCCTAGCCGAAAAATTTAAACGTTTTCTATATATAAAAGTAACCGATAACATCATTTTGATTTCTTAATTAAACCTACTTTCTGTTTTGGCAATAAAGAAAGAAAGAAGAATTACATCTGTGAAGGGTATTTAAGATTCAGCACAGCCGAATATAGCACTTTTACTTGTTATTATTATTATTATTATTATTATTTGCATCATTATATCTGAAGTTTTTGTTGACTCTATTAACTTTTTAAATCATTTGTAAATGTTTGAGTGACGTTCTTTTGAAGAGCAAAAAAACTTTGAAGCAAAATTCACATGCTGTGACTGTGAGTTTTCAAACATTACAGCATGCTGTTTCGTTCTTATGGCATGACTGTTTGAGATTTGTAAAATAAGTTTAGAAAACATTTATGCTTAAATTTTTCTTTTATTGCTGATTTGTATGATTTTGAAGTTGTATGATTTTGCATAATAAATCCAGATATTCTTACGCACAAACAATTGAAAAGTAAATTATTTTTTAAACACTATATGGATAGAAAGAAACTTTAAAATTTTTAATATAAATATTAAAATTAATTTCTGTTCTTTTAATATATATGAGAAAAATTATTTACTTTCCACAGTGACTGTCACGTCTATTTTCACCAACAATAGTGGCATAGATCTTTGAAGCGATTGCATACGCAAAGGCTTTAAAGCTGAGAATAAAAATGTTATACTTACAATATAATAATGAAGATCATACAACATAAATGAAGATTTTCCAACCCTAGCATCGAATTTTTATTTTTTGAGATGTTTACACGAATTTGATTCTTCGTGAACTAAACAAAATGTTTAAAAAAAAATCAAATCAGTGACTTTTTTGATTATTGTTATGTGGCAAAAAAAATCAATTTCCGAACCCTGGACTCGAATTTTAATACCAATTTCATTCTTTCTGAAGTATGAAATAGATTTAATTCACCAAACAAATAAAAATTAGCGGCTTTTTTGATTATTTTCATGTACCCAAAAAAAATTCCCTTCTACAACCCGGGATTCAAATATTTTATTTTTTGGCATATTTGATAGTAATTCAATTCTAGGTGGAGTATAAAATATTCTTACTTAAAAGAATTAAATTTAGTAATCTTTTTGGTCATCTGAAAATATATGAATTGTCCAGCCTTGGGATGGAAATTTAGATTTCTTTAAATTTTTATCAACAGTTTTATTCTTCCCAAATTAAAAAATACTTTAGATAGTTATAATTAGCAACAACAACAACAAAAAAACAAAATAAAAGACGTCAGTTGCCTTTTTGGTTAATTTTATGTACCGAAAAACAATTAAATTGCCCAACTCGAAAGCCGGAATCGAAATTTAACTTAATTCTTTTTTTTTTTTTGAAGTAGGACCAGCACTAAGGGGATAACACCTACATATGCAGTGCATTGCGCTGGAACTAGGAAAATAGATTTTGGGAAGGAGGATAAAGGGACTAGTGTCTGTGGATATTCGATTTGAATCCCCTCAAATTGTAAGTGACGGGGAAGACATCTGCAGGTAGTTTGTTCCACATACGGACTGTTCGGCCAAAATACGAATTTTCTCTGTAATGCGTAGTGCGATTCGTTGGAATATCGACCACAAACGCATGCGCTCTTGATGAAAAACGCGATGAGCGTAAGAGAGAATGGGTTTCAGGAACAAGTTCCCCAATTTCACCCGAGCACCTGCCATTATAGTAACGATAGAACAACGATACACACCCCACATTGCGACGATGCTCAAGAGAGTCAATCGAGTTGGCTACCCTACTGTCTCCGATGAGTTTCATCGCCCTCTTCTGTACGCGGTCGAGTAACTTCAAAATAGACTTTGAAGCACCGGCCCAAACATGAGAGTTGTATTCCATTTTCGGTCGGATGTAAGTGGTGTAAATATTAAGAAGATCAGAAGGGGTGAAGTATCTCTTGCACCGTCTTAAGAAGCCAAGGCACTTGAATGCTTCTTTTGCGACCTGAAAGACATGTTCCGTCCATCTGACATCACACTGCACTTTCATGCCCAGAACATCAAGAGCCCCTGACTCCATAACACTTACACCAACCATAGAAACAGTTAAAGCAGCATGGTCATACGTACGTCGATGCGTAAGCATACAACACTGGGTCTTACGGGCATTAAAATCGACCCTGTTCGCCTGACCCCATCCGGAAATCTTCGCGAGGTCACTATCCAGAACGTTATTCATAAACTGCCTCCTCGTCTCGTATTCAGACGTTGACGGCCAGCAGTTAAATGAATAAGAATGCGAAAGGCTGCTACATCTGCGAAGGAGTAAATAGGACAGGAAGTTTGGGAAAGTAGATCGTTAAGAAAAATTAGAAATAGAGTAGGAGAAAGAACGGAGCCCTGCGGCACCCCTGAGTTGACTCTGAACTCATCGGATGAGACCCCATCTATAACAACTCGTATAGAGCGATCCCTGAGGAAGCTCGATATAAACCGAGAGAAGGTGTCTCCGACACCAAATGCAATAAGTTTGTACAGGAGTGCTCCATGCCACACTCTATCGAACGCCTTAGAAATATCTAGAGCCACCACTTTATTTTCGCCAAAACGGTGTATGGAGCTACACCAGTTTTCCGAAAGAAGGGCCAATAGGTCACCCGTAGAGCGGCCTCTGCGGAAACCATACTGGCGGTCGTTGAGTAAACTGTTGGACTCCATATATTTCACAGGATGGAAGTTAAGCATAGTTTCCATCAACTTCGATATAGCAGAACATATTGCAATCGGGCGGTAATTTTCATGGCTATTAGCCACTCCCTTTTTGGGGATTGGCGTTACATTAGCAACCTTCCAGCACATTGGAAATTTACCGGAGTGGTATAGTGTACTGAAGAGTTTGGCTAATGGACGTGCTAACGTCGACGAGCACTGCTTCAGGACCAGTGCAGGGATTGCATCCGCCCCAGGAGACTTCCTTGTGTTGAGTTCCGCAAGAACCCTTTTAAATGCACGTGCTCGAAAAAATATATTAGGCATAGTTACGGATACTCTCTCGAGCGCGGGGAGTGGTTGAGAGCTATCAGGCAAGTGCGAGTTACTTGCAAATATTTCAGCCAATATATTAGCTTTTTCAACCGGGTCAGTAAATATTTGGTCATTCCTCAAAAGAGTCGGAATTGAAGAACTAGCACTTTCCTTAACACTTTTGACGAATGACCAAAAACTCTTACTATCCCTGGGGGCAGAGAGAGTTCTAGTGCGAATACGCTGCTCGTATAAAGCCTTTTCGCGTCTTAACACTTTGGCACACGAAGATCTTGCCTTCTTGCGTAGCAAATCAGTATAGAATTGTGTTTTCAACCATTTTCGCCATGGAATCGACATCATTGTCAAGAAAACATAGTTTCCAATTAAAATTCCGAAAGAATTCGTTGAGCTCGTCCCAACGACTCTTTTCGTACATATATTTAAAACGCTTCGTGGCTGCACGCGAAACGTTGCGAAGTTTGGAGAACGGAAAGGTTGCGGAAATGGTGCAATGATCCATATTACCGAGAGGTGCATTGACGGTAACTTCATACTTTTCAGGATGTGAAGTTAGAACAAGGTCAAGCGTATTATGTTGGTGCCCTTCAACACACGGAATATGTGTTGGTTCATTAACTAAAGTGATTGTGCGCGGCGAAAATCTCAGCAAATTGGCCCTCTGAGGTTGTGTGGCTCGAATGGCGAAGCCAAGATGTGTTATGAACATTGAAATCACCAGCAACAACAATTTCACTGCTCGGACAACTATCAAGAATCTTCGATATGGAGTCGAAAAGAGTATTGAAGCCATGGATGGTAGCATCTCTTTCCGCGTTTGGACTTCTATACAGAAACCCGAAATGTAAAAAGTGTGTACCGACTTTAAATTTAACCCAAAGACAGCTAAATTCTGCGTCAGACATGCCTAATGATTGCTGGCATTGGTACACAACTTCATTACGTACATATATTGCAAGGCCCCTATGATGAATAAAAAGCGACAGGAGGTGATACCCGAGCAAATGAAAATCCTGTGGATCAGCATCTTCATGTATCTGGGTTTCACTTAAGGCGAAAACATCCGGCCTATGGAGACAAACGTGAGCTTAACCCACGTATGTTACAGAAGTCGATTCTAAACTTACCCGCCATCACAAGATGAGATATATATATATATATATATATATATATATATATATATGTATATATATATATATATATATATATATATATATATATATATATATATATATATATATACATATATATATATATATATATATATATATATAACCCTTCACTTCCCTGTGAAGGGCGTAACAAAGTTATTATGCCTGAGGGTTCTGAAGAAGAGTCAAAGGCCCCGATTATGGTTCACAACAGTTGTTATTTTGATGTTGTAAATTTTAAATTGTGATTATGGTTGACAACACTTATCGGTAGTGTTGTAGTTTTAGTTGTCTATGTCAATTTACTGCGATTATCGTTCACAACATTTGCAAGTATGTGTTGTAAGAAGTGTCAAAAATATACAACTGATTATTACTGGTTGTCTTGTTGCCGCGGCAAGTTGAAATTTAAAATGGAGAAAAATTTGTAAGTAAATATTTTTTTTGTTTATTGCAAATATATATATAACTACAATTTTTCAGAAAAATTACGAACAAAAAGCAAATGGAAATGCTGGTAGAGCTGATGAAGCAAAATCCTGATATTGGCCGTGGCAAGCCCTCATTTGGATGTAATAAAATGCAGTTAAAGGACAAATGGGATCAGTTTACCACAAAATTAAATAGTATGGGTCCACCTATTCGAAATGCGAAAGAATGGCAAAGAGTATGTAATTAATTAATTCATGTTATAGAATTATATAAAATTATGTCTTAATTTTTTATAGGTATGGACTCACTATAAGGCAAATTTAAAAAGAAAGCTAGCTGCCAATAAGAGGAGCATTCAAGCTACTGGTGGTGGTCCACACACTGAAATAAGCCTGAGTTCTTTAGAGCAGACGACTATTGTACTGGTATCGATGCAGTCGCAGGTTGACCCAAGTGGGTATGCAGTGGGCTTGCAAGCTTTAGAAGAGTCCGAAGTAGAGCAGTTGCAAGAAAATTTTGACCCACCGTCAACAAGCGCTGTACGCAACACCGAGCAGCGTACACCAAAAAGCCGCATCCGATCAAAATCAGAAATGGAAACTGAGCGTTTAGCGTTATTAAAAACACAGGCAAGGACCCAAGAGGAAGTTTTAAAAACATTAAAAAAAATAGAAAAAATTCGTATAAAAATTACGAAATTAATAAAAAAATGTACGAGCTAAGAAAGAAAAAGGCTGATTTACAAATGCAATTAATAAAAGTCAAATTAGAACTGACGCAAAAGAGACTGAATGCAGAACAAATGTGATAAAATTAATTGTTTTGCTTTAAGAAACCAATGTGATTTCAAAAGAATTGTTTTGTTTTTATTTTCTTTTTTTATGTTTTGTTTTTTATAAATATTAATATATATATATATATATATATATATATATATATATATATATGTATATATATGTATATATACTTTCGATAAATAAATATTTTTGTTTTTTAATAAAAAAAAGTTTTGTTTATATTTAATTTAATAAGTTCGTAAAGTTTTTTAGACATAATAAAAAAAAAATTATTATTCATGTTATATAGCAATCATTAAATTATTTCTGATTTCTCGTGCCGAATCTTCGGTATTAGCGTCTGTTGTATCTTCGATATTAGCTTCTGTTGTATCTTCTACTTCTGCGTCCACTGAAGGAGGCACATCACTTTGGTGTTCCCTTTTAAAATGTCTGCTTAAATTATGCAATGCACAACACACATTGGTAATTTGAGTCGCCTTGTTAGGACTGTAGTGCAAACCTCTTGCAGAGAGCAAACATCGAAATCTGCTCTTGAGAATCCCAATTGTTCTTTCAATGATATTTCTTGCTTTTGCATGGATCGTATTAAAACGACTTTCTTGCGATCCTTCGTCAGCACTTCGGAATGGCGTTATTAAATATGACTCTAATGGATATCCAGCATCACCTAAACACACACACACATATATATATAAACATAATTATCAAAAGTTAAAAATTCGACTAACTTATTACCTAAAATCCAAGTATTCTCCTCCATACTTTGCTGCAAATATTGTTTCAGACGGCTCATATTCCACACAAAGGAGTCATGGTTTGAGCCAGAATATCGAGCATCAACATAACGGATGTTCATTTCATAGTCGCACAACTATACAATCATATGTGTATTAATATAAATATATTCAAATTAGAATTAATTTCTTGATATTATTAGAATTATGCTTACGATCATGACGTTTAAGCTATAATAACCCTTTCTATTGAAGTACAAATGTTGTAAATCCTTTGGGGGCGACACGATTCGCACGTGCGTTCCATCTATGCAGCCAATTATTCCTGGAAACCCTGTTTTCGAAAAAAGGATGTTTTGCTGTTGTTTTTTTCTTCTTCGGTCATCCGAGCGTTTATCCACTTCTTCAAAATTTTGTTTTCAAAGAATTTTATTATTTCTTTTAAAATATATCAAACAGTTGGTTGCGCAACTCCAATATTAAAATCATTTCCGCTACTTCTTTGGTAGCTACCATCGGCAAAAAATCTCAGCGCACACCCTAATTTGAGAATTGTAGGAATGGCCGAACTCCGAATAGAAGGATTTGAAAATGCAGGCAGCTCTTGCAGCAAATACAAAAAACAATCTTTGTTTATGCGAAAAAATTTTATGAAACTAAAAAATATAATGCTACTAAAATGCTTTCCATTTAAAGAAATTGTACATACTCAGTATTTGGTAGTTCCAAGGGATTTGAACTGTCGCGGATTCTCCTTCTCATACGCAACATGTGTGTTTCTTCATTACCGTCATCATCATCAATAAATAAATCGACACTTATCTCCATTATTTTAAAATAATTTTAAATATGCGCGTGTATTTGTTTAATTGTTTTATTTTTGACAGTTTTCCATATGAAGAGATGTAATTTTATGGATAATGTATGCTGCAATAAAATACAACCCTGTGACATACTCAACATGTAGATGTTGTAAACCATAATCGAAACAAATATACATGTTGTGTTGTAGCCGAGACAACACAACTTTTAAGTGTTGTGAGCCATAATCGGGGCAAAAATGAAATCAAATTTAATAGAAATTCACAAAAGATAAAGTCATTAATTAAATTATAAGCTACCATAACAGAATGACTAATTCTTCTTAAATAAACAGGATTTAAGCCTAAAAGCAAGCAATATAATACTCGTAATATAGTGTTGACCGCAAAATGATATGAGTGTTACGAAAAGCAAATTTACAAATTTCTTTTAAATTGGGGTCTATTCGAATAGACCCCAATTTATGGGGTCTATTCGTATAGACCGCATAAATTGGGTTCAGTATTTTCATAGTTGTATTATTATTTTAAGTTTCAAAAAAGCAGCCAAAAAAACATCCCCAAAATATGTAACACGCCAGCATTTGTGACTCAAATGCACAAAAATGTATGCAAAGTGTGCGCCTAAGTCCAATTTACTGTACATTCATTGGATTTATTTACTGCTATTAACAACAATTTGTTACTAATTAAAGCTTTGCAACAACTGCTTTGTATTTAGCACCAAAAAACTCATTTAATTTTAACCAGCTAATTTATAAGCGTATTCCTGTGAAAACAATAAACATAAGAGCATGAATAAAATTATATCAAACACTGTTTTAAATATATTTTTATATAACACCCAATATGCACTTTTAGAATGAAAATGCTAACAAGAAATTTATAACCTACAACCAGCGTTGCCGTTGAGATACTAAAGAATCACTTTTGACCCTTTTTCATGACACTTTTTATGACCCTTTTTTTAATTTATCCCTTTGTATCATTTTAACAAAATTTATGAAAATAAGAAAAAGTTCCAATATTCCACACGAAAGTTCTCAGTACACTTATCTTTTATATGTACATATATGTGTGTTGAATACATAATCCGTACATTAGTTTTATGAGCGTACATATAAAAATTGCATTCGACTGTCATATTCCATGCATACCTATTTTTTTCATATAAAGTTTTACAATTGTGTAAAATGAAATGAGGATCAACTGTGAGTATGCCCTGTTTTATGTATGTGTTTCGGCTTTAGGTTTGGCAGCGAAAAGCTCTTATATATATTAAAAATGTATGGACTGTTATTTTTATAGATTTCTATTTAATTTAGTAGTTTAGCGAGCCCCTCATGCATATATGTTTATAAATAAATTTCATTTAAAATAGAATTGTGACAATATGTCAAATAAAAATTTCATAACAGTTTAATTTATATTTTATTTTTCATTTTGCCTTATAAAAACTTTTCTTGTTATCCAATGAATTTCTAATTGTATAAGGGTGTAGAAAAATAAAATAGATTGATATCGAATATAATTTATTTGTTGGTTTAGTTTTGTATGAGTTTCAAAGCCTACTATGCTTATTCTGTTGTGATTTTTGAAAATAATTTGTAATTTACAAATTGTGAATTCTCAGATGGTTTTCAGAAGTATGTGCATAAGATAAGGGGGTTTCAACTTTTCAAAACGGTGGTTAAGGTCTACTGATGATTTGGTAAAGCACCAATGAAATGCATATAGACATTGCTTGACCACCAACTTATAAATTCCATTCTTAAAATTGGTTTTTGCTTTTTTTTTTTAATTGAAATAAATGTTATATTTTTGTTAGAAAAAACTTGACCCTTTTTTACTTTAAAATACCCTTTTTTGACCCTTTGTTTTTTTAAATACCCTCTTTATGACACTTTTTCGAAATTTTCAACGGCAACCCTGCCTACAACTCCTTATGGTTTTCGTTTGCAAAATTCATACCTCGAGAGTTTGTTTATACAAATAATTTGCATATGATTTGTTTGAAAAAAAAAACAAAATTTCTTTGAAAAATGTTTCATAAAGAAAGAGAGACACATTAAAAGTGCTGCTGTCGCGCTCGTGTGCTCAGTGATGCTTAATATCTGAAATGATTTGTTTTTCCATCAAGCGTCGTCGGTGGGAATCGCCAGAACAAACCTTCACTGTTAAGATGATTGTCAAGAAATTTGATCGTTTGTATACCGCTTAAGACAAGTGACTATTTACTTGAATCACTTTTGAAGGAAATGGCTCATGTCTACCCATACACCTAACCAATACATTTACTGGGCAGTTCGTATATAATATTCTTTTTTTAAATGAGACTCAGATGTGTGTGAAAATTTTCTACATTCTCAGGACTTACGTTTAGCCAAGAATGAATTAGCCCGTCAGTTCATTTTATAATATGCGAACTCGATTTCTATTCAGTTTGGTTCTACAAGTAAAGTAATTACTTTAATTTCTGTATGTATGTACATATTTTATGGAAGAAAAAATTAATTATTCACATAATAATATATTAAAACAATATATAAATATTTTTAAAATCGTTTATTCGACATATTGTCTCAATTAAATTAGTGATTTTTGTTTCGTTATTTTGGAATTAGGTTAAAGTCTACTGATGATTTGGTGTAAGAACCAATGAAATGCAGGCATATACATAGACATACTTGACCACATAACAAACAAAAATCACTAATATATAAATATATTATATTTAATTGATTTTTTTCTGTTCATATCATATTTTAACTTCAAGAGCAATAAGATGCTACAACCCCCTCGAAATCAGTTCTGATCCGTTCTGGTAGTATAATCATTATGAGCAATCAGAAGTGCTACATTCGGCTGCGCCAAATCTAATATACCCTTCGCCGACGTAAGACTGTGCTATATACTCACTAGGCTTATGCAGAAAATAAACAATTTGCAAAGCGCGAAGGGCTCACTGGATTTTCATATGCAGGAAAAAATTCTAAGACAAACTGCGTTTTTACTTTTTTGATATCTTAAAAACAAGTTCCGCACCAAATGCATTTTCTGCAGCAAAAATGTGGACTTTTTAATTTCAAAAAAATCTCATATGTTCGTAATGACAAAATATTGTTTGGTAATAAACCATCTACTAGTACCCGAATTTTATAGATTTTAAACGCAGTTTGTCTTAGAATTTTAGCCCGCATGTGTTTAAAATATACGAAACATAAAATATGTTTAATCACTGAAAAAAACAAAACTGGGAACTTATGTGGTTACTTTTATGTACCAAAAAATTTCAATTTTCCAACCTTGGAACCGAATTTTTAATTTAAAAATTCTTAGCGAAGTATAAAATATGTTTAATTCACTGAAAAAACCCAAAATTAGGAATTTATGTGGGTACCAAATGTATGTACCAAAAAATTTCGATTTTCCAACCCTGGAACCGAGTTTTAAATTTTTAATACTAATTTAATTTTTCCTGATATATAAAATAGGTTTAATTCACTAAAAACAAAAAATTTGGAATATATGTGGAATTTTTCTGGAACGCAAACGGCATTCGCCAACATAAAAATGAACTTGAGCACTTCCTCACGGAAAAAAATATTGATATAATGTTGGTCTCAGAGACTCATTTGACTTCGAGAAGCCTTTTTAAAATTTCTGGCTACACCTTATATGATTCAAAGGACCCGAGAGGAAGAGCATGCGGTGGATCAGCAATTCTAATAAAATCTAGACTTAAACATTATGTTATTGACAACATTTGTGAGGAATATCTACAAGCAACGAATATTTGTGTTGAAAATTTTTGCACAAATTTTGTGATATCATCAATTTACTCCCCTCCCAGATTCGCAATTACTGAGAATCAATACGAGGATTTCTATAAATCTCTTGGCCCTTGTTTCGTAGCAGCTGGCGACTATAATGCCAAACATACGTTCTGGGGTTCTCGTCATATTACACCCAGAGGTCGAGCTTTGTTCAACACCATTTCAAAAATGGGTTTGGACGTCATTTCGAGTGGGGAGCCTACTTACTGGCCTACTGACATAAATAAAATTCCGGATGTTATAGATTTTGGCGTCATGAAGAACATTTCTAGGGAATTAATTAACGTTGAAGCTTCTCTAGATCTCTCGTCCGATCACTCTCCAACGATCGTTACAATCTGTAGCCCACAGAGAAGTGATTTACCTCACTCGTATGTGAAGTTGATCAGTCGTGTAAATGGCTGCGATTCAAAAAATATCTTAGCAGTCATTGCACGGAAAACATTACGCTAAGAACACCCGAGGATATTGAAGCTAACATCGCCAACATTAACGAAATGATTACACAGGCTGCTGAACATGCTACTACCTCCCATCCGCAGACTGGATTTAATAAAAGTAATTCTACCGATATTGAACGTGCCTTATGTGAAAAAAGAAGAGCCAGAAGGGAATGGCAACAGCACAGATCACCGCAACTTAAAATAAGATTTAAAGAGTGCACTAAACGACTCCAAGAGTTACTTGCAATTGAAAAAACTGCATCTCTTAAAAATTATCTGGAAGGTCTTGATGTCACACCAGCATCTAATTACTCTTTGTGGCGCGCTGCTAGAAAGCTGAAAACCCCCGTTCAGCTTAAACCACCTCTGCGCACATCTACCGGAGGTTGGGCAAGAAGCAATGCTGAAAAAGGTAACATATTTGCTAATCATTTAAAATACGTATTTACCCCAAACACATGTACTGGTGTTGCTGATTTGCCAAGTGTAGTTGCTCTACCCCCACGACCCATAAAGTTTAAGATGCGCGATGTACAAAAATTAATTGCTGAACTTAATCCGAAGAAAGCTCCAGGTATTGACGGAATTGATGAATTTGCCTCATATTGCAATAAGAATCCTGCTATTTATTTTTAATGTCATTTTACGAATGCAGTATTTTCCACATAACTGGAAACTTGCCAAGATTAAAATGATTCCAAAGCCAGGCAAAGATCTTACCAAGGCTGAGTCATATAGGCCTATAAGCTTACTATCAACAGTCTCAAAACTTTTCGAAAAGCTGCTCATGATTAAATTGTCCACAATTTTAGCTGATAATGGGTGCATCCCGGATCATCAATTTGGCTTTAGAAGTCAGCATAGCACTATTGAGCAAACGCATAGATTGGTTCAAGTTATAAGGAGGACTTTTGAAGAAAAGAAGTATTGTTCTGCTTTTTTATTGATGTTTCTCAGGCATTTGACAGAGTATGGCACGAAGGCCTATTTTTAAAATTGAAGACATATTTGCCAATAAATATAGAAAAACTTTTGGAAAGTTATATTGTTGATAGGAAGTTTACTCTTGTGGAAGGAGACTTCATGAGTGTTCCCGAATCCATATCTTCTGGTGTGCCACAGGGTAGTATTCTGGGGCCAGTCTTGTATATAATATATACTTGTGATATGCCTGTGAGCAATAACATTCACACTTCTACATTTGCCGATGATACAGCCTGTATGAGTATGCACAAAAACCATGATGAGGCATCCCGCAATCTCCAAGTACACATTACCCAGCTTGAAAGATGGTTGAACTTATGGAGAATTAAAGTGAATGAACAAAAGTGTGTTCATATAACGTTTACGCTAAGAAAAGATACCTGTTCCCCCATTCGAATCAATAATCAAAATATTCCTCAACATTCTCAAGTGAAATACCTTGGCATACACCTTGATCGAAGGCTTACATGGCAACATCATATTGACGCTAAACTAATTCAAATGAAACTTAAATTATCTCAAATACATTGGTTGATTGGCAGAAATTCAACACTCATTCTAGACTGCAAACTTTTGATATACAAGTCACTTTTGAAACCTATATGGTCCTACGGAATTCAACTATGGGGCACTGCTTCAGCTTCAAATGTGGATAGAATGCATCGACGGTAAAATAAAATTTTACGTTTGATAACATCGGCTCCATGGTACATCAAAAATTCAAATATACATCGAGATTTAAATATGCCACTAGTGACTGAAGAAATCGCAAAATACGCAGGTAAATATTTAACAAAACTCGAGTCACATCCTAATCCTCTTGCTCGTAATATCTTGAACTTTACTGGACACATCCGCTTAAAAAAGAGGGACACAAGGGCCCTAATACTCAGCACCCCAAATGCTACTGCTTGAAAATAATTATTGTGCTTAATACGAAATTTATGTATTATTAATTACTATCACTAAGTTTATGTCCGATATTGGTCGGGCCTAATAATTATATTTAGATTTAAGATTTGACTACTTATTGTTAGTTCATATTTGAAGATACAATAAATAAATATAGGTGTGTATAAAAAAAAAATAAAATTTATGTGGGTACTTTTATATACCAAAAATATTTAGATTTTCCAACTCTGGAAGCGAATTGTTATTTTTTACCAATGCAATTCTTAGTGAGGTGTAACATAGTTTTACTTGACAAAAAATTAAATTTTTTAAACTCTTTGGTCACTTTCATGTACCATAATATACATATATCATTTTGATTTTTTAAGATTCTAACACCAATTTTGTTCATCCTGAATTGTAAAAGAGTTTTAATCAGCAAAAAAAAACAACGTCAACTGCCTTTTGTTACTTTTATGCAGAATATTTCAATTTTTCAATTCAATCTTTTTACCAATGCAACTCTTCATGAGATATAAAGTAGTTTTATTTAAGAAAGATTTAAAATTTTTAACAATTTTGGTCACTTTCATGTACTACAAAATATTGCCAACTCTGGATTCGAAATTTTGATATTTTTTTTTTTAATTTTTGATACCAATTTTGTTCTTCCTAAATTATAAGACAGTTTTAGTTAGCAAAAAGAAAACATCAGTTTCCTGGTTGATTACTTTCACGTATAAAAAAAAAATTCAATATCCCACCCCTGGAAGCAAAATTTGAATTTAAAATTTTCTTTTTTTGGTAAATGCAAATCTTCATGACGTATAAAGAGGGTTTGTTAAAGAAAAACTTGAAATTTTTAACAGTTTTAGTTGCTACATGTACTACAAAATACGGAAGCAAAAAAAAAATTTTTAATTTCCCATCCCTGGAAAAAGATTTTAATTTTTAATAGACCATTGACAAACATTAAAAAAAATAATTGATTTTTAAATTATGTATGAATTTTTATTAGTCGAACTTTCTTTTGTAAATTGTTAATTTTTTCAAAGGGCTTAAGTTCGAATCTGCATGACTGCAAATGATTTTTTATTATTTTATTAATAAATGAATTTGTTCAAAATATAAAATAATAAATAGAATTTGAACAAATTCATTTATTAATAAAAATAATAAAAAATCATTTGCAGTCATGCAGATTCGGACTTAAGCCCGTGGAAAAAAATAAAAAATTAACAATAATTGATTTTTTGTATAAATTTTGCGTCGGGAAATAGGTGTAAGCTTTCCAGCTCTGGAACCGTTCTTTCTGAATTTCAATACCACTCTATTTAAGCTCATATCCAATCCAACGGTCCAAGAACGAAGTCTCTAGCTCTTCTGGGGGCTTGGGAAAACCGTACAGACGGACGGACAGACGGACATCGCTCAATCGTCATCGCTATTCATAAGGATCCAGAATATATATACTTTATGGGGTCCCATATTGATATCGAAGAAACTACACACGGAATGACAAACGTATATATACCCTTTCACTTTTTTGTGAAGGGTATAAAAAAAATATTCTGTATATTTTAGTACCAGGGGTCCTAAAGGGTTTTCGCATAACCCTTTTTAGTCTTTACAGGGGATCAACAATTTATATATGCAACGAGGCTGTATACCAATCTCAGCCATCTTTAGATGTGCATGATCCTGTTGTTTAAATGGCAAAGTCCAAACGCGGCAAAGCAGAAAGCTTTAAGTGGCTTAGCTGTCGATTATGAGTAAATATCCAAGAGTCTTAAAGAAATCCCGAACAGTTAAATAGTTGTTGCTGATGATTTCAATATAATAAGGCCATTAAGCTCAGGTACTCGCCGCCATTATTGCATGAGTCAAAACACATTTTATGTGTTGACTGCCTTACACTCAGCTGTGAGACATTTCAGATATATTTATGGAAACGCACTTTCGGTTGAGCTCAACGATTTCTTACGCAGTTCAATTGGCAACTTTGCTTTCTTGGGAACAATATCAAAGTCACGGCAGGAATGATTGAAAATATAATATTCCTTGGAATGAATACCTTCATTCCATCAAAGTGAACCCCCAAATAACCGCAGACCAAAGCCATGGAAAATGGAAATCAGATCCAGTTGCATCTGGCGTACTAATAAAGAGCATGATCTTCGAACAGCGACTTTGTGCTAAAGTTTTAACTGCCCTGAAGTTTTTCGTCATTTGTCACAAAAGCTAAACTTTTAGCTAAAATGTTCACAAGTAAGTGTATCCTGTCGGAAAGCGATCAGAAACTTCCTTCCTTGAAAGTGAATATGTAACCATGACAAAGATGTGCTTTCGAGCTCGGGAAGCTACAAACGTCAGCTCTCGACATAAATAAGTCTACTGGCAGTACGGAGTTCCAGCACTGGTCTTGAAACAGTTCTCTGCGACGTTATCACGTCCTTTTTCAAAGCTACTCAGCACTTCTTCTTGCTGGAAAATTGCCCATGTAACGCCAATCCCAAAAAAAAGGACAGGTCTATAACCCCGAAAGTTAACGTCCACTCTTGATGGAAATTATGATGCGTTTTTAACTAGTGAAATATTTAAAGTCTAACAGTTTACTTAACGACCCTCAATATGGTTTCCTTAAGAGACGCTTTCGGGAAACTTACTGGCATTCCTTACGGAGAATGGTGATAATCCTTTCATCATTATAGTCTCTATAGAAATTATTTGACATGGTATGGCATAAAAACCTTTTGTCAAAACGTTTTCCTTTTCGTGTTGGTGATGTCTTGTCGAAACCGTAAGGTTTCTATCTTTCTCTTACCCTTTATTTTTTTAAAGACATATTTATTTTATTTTTTTTTTTAATCTTAGACCAGCACTCAGGGGATGGCCCCTACATATGCAGTGCATTGCGCCGGAACTAGAAAGGAGGGGATAGTATTGAGGGGCCAGATGAAGGGTGAGAAGAATTTTTTGTAGCTTTTTTTCAACCTTTTCATACTTCGCCGGCTAACTTTTTGCTACAGGACCGACGAAGGAGGGTGCTATTACTCAGCTTTTAGTACATGACAGTGTCAGTCGTTGCCAATTATGTTCAGTGACCTGTGACTATGCCTTCATCATTGAAACAGGCTGGAAACAACTAACACAGCCACGTAATAATGCTGATCAGAAGAATTCAGCACAATATTTCATGACTCAGCGCGGGGTTGAACTCAGAACCGTCCGGTTCATAGTCTCGTGTTCTACTACTTCAGCCAACAGCACCCACTACTGATGTTATTCAGATGTTTTCAACTGTAGGCCTGCATTGAACGACTTTTGCAAAAATAGTGAAATGGCATTACATATATAGGGTTGATTCTAATGCAGGATTACACAATGACTCATGCCCTTTAATGCTGCTTCGTCACTAGCCATGAATGGCATAAATATTGAGTAATTACAGCTCTTGATGTTCTTGGATCGAAAATTGAGTGGGATATTCGATGCGTAGAATTCATTTTCCAAGTGTCAAAAGAAACATTCAACTGCCCTGGTTTTTCTGCATGGCTTGAGACATATTTCACCATCTGGTCTTCTCACTATATACATATATCATTTACATTCAACGGAAAATGTCATACAACTCACATGTATGTGCCGGTGCTTCGGTCTGTTTTAAAGTTAATAGACTGTCGACAGAATAGGGACTAAGAACCTCATAGGAGACAGTAGCGTAGACGACTCGATTAACTGACTTACACATCGTTGCAATTTGGGATGTGTTTTGCTGTTTTATTGTTACTACGACTGTAATGGGATGTCCTCCAGTAAAATCGGGGATATCTTTCCCAACAATTTCATTTTTATTTCTTTGAGTACGGCCACAACAGTCAAAGAACACTATATGTCAATGACTACCAACATTTTTGGCCTGAATCGAATAACCTAGATATAATGACGTATAGTTTGCACAGGGCAGTACTACATGCCACACAACCAATTACATTCGATAATCAGCACAATGGATTTGAGGGCATAGTCCGTCATTCCACGCCAGGCTTTTTCTTTTGAGGTTTTTCTAGGACCCAGATGTATGTGAACTTCAATGTACTCGCTGAATGCTCTATACTATTAATTATTTTAGTAACTTGTGCACTATTCAAAATATTATTTTTGCACATGGAAAAAACTACCGGGCAGTTACAACCGCTTTTTTTAGTTATACGTGTGGTTCCAGTTACTGCACGTATTACATGTTGTATTTTAGAATTCTGTTCACCACATTTGAATGTTAAACATTTTATGGTTAACACATTTGCTAATTTCCTTCTTTGTGTATCAGGCATGCATTAAAGGGTAAATTTTCTGCTGTAAAAATATTTAACATTTATTTTGTGAAAAGATAACAAAAGGGTTATCTAAAGCATTACAAATCCTTAGACGGTATTCACTGTCGGGGGTCTATATTAAATCTGCCAATTTTCACAAACTAACAAATGGTTCACCTTGTAAAATTTCTAGCGCAATGCACAAACTAATTTCAGCCCAACTGGTACAAAATTAATAGTTTTTTGTAACCCTCTGTAATTTAAATTTACAAAAACTTTTTCAGCACAATTTGCCGCAATAATAATTAATTGTTGCAACTGGATTAAAATTTAAACTTTATAATAATAGCTTGAGAGTCTTTTGTATATTCTATTAATAAAATTAATATTTATTTATTTAAAAAAATGTTTGTAAAAAGCATTATAAACTTAAGTTAAACTAGAAGTGAGCACATCGAAATTTAGAGTTTATGAGAAAATAAGGTCGAATGAGACATTAATAAATGTGGGCTAAAATAAAGAAAAGCAAATATCGTTGAATTAGCAATTCCTATATTTTCGCTACAAACTGTTATTGGGTTTGGTAGGCTAATTGTTTGAAATTGTGTTTTGAATTCAGGAAGCCATGATAAACATTTCAAGGCACAAAAGAGAGTCAAATTTAGATTTTAATTACTCAACTTGCACAGCAGAGCAGATGTTTTCGAAACCCGCTACACTTTCGAGTTGCTCATATGTATTTGTGTTCAGCATCACTTATTAGGTGGATTAGTTGAATATGATAACAGTTTTTAATAATATAGATTTTGTTAGGAAATTGCATAAAAGAAGTGGTTCAAACCGATGGTAACACAGTTTTCACCCCTGTCTTGCCGTTTGATTACTTCCTTCATGTCCCGTTTTCTGAACTTTTTATTCCATTACACTTAAGCCACACTTTTTTGGTCTGAATTCTCTTATATTTACATATAATCGTTTTATTTTTACTATTAGCTTAAGCCAGTATCAAGAAGTGACCCGTCATCCTTTGACATTTAATTAGTAAAAAAAATTTCAAGAAATGAAGACAACCGATCATTGTTTTCATCGAATGTTTGTTAATTGGCTGTTTGAAAAACTGAGCGAAAACAACCCGAATGTTTGTTAATTGGCTGTTTGAAAAACTGAGCGAAAACAAACCGTTTTCAAGTAGGTGGTCATGTAAATAAACAAAATTGATGCATATGGGGCTCACAAAATCCATAAACTGTTCTCGAAAAACCATTACATCCAAAGAAAGTGAGCATATGTGGTTTATGGTGAGACGGTATCATTGGCCCGAATTTTTTCGAAAATGAGCAAAGAAACGACATCACCATAAACTCTCGATCGAAACGATAATGAATTTTTGTGGGCACAATTGGCTAGTGTTGTCATAAGTGACCTTTGGTTTCAGCACGGCAGCGCTACAAGCCACACACCCGGCCAAACAATTCAGTTATTGCATGAGAAATTTTCCGGTCTTGAAATTTTTCGATTTGACGATGTCAAATGGCCGAGTTGGTCTTGTGATTTAAATCTGCCGGACTATTTTCTCTGGGACCATTAAAAACCCGGATTTACATGCATAAGGTACAAACAGGCGAAACTTTGTTGCAAAACGTGGTTAAAAATTTTGTAAAAAGGGCGGACGTAGTTGACGTGTGAGGACATTTACCCGACATTATATTCCTTTGTTAATGCCCATATTTATACTTTACAGTGCTGTCAATAAAACTGAATTTGTCAAAAAGATATGTTTTTTGCCAATTTACTTTCGAACCTCAAATTTGCCTACCCTTTATTTAGTATTGAAGTTTTTATTGATATATCAAACTCAATTAAAGTTCATGGGCTAATTATTCGAAAATATGTTTTAAGTCCCGAAAGGCATGATTAATAGTCCAAGACACAAAGCAATTGTTTCGTTCAGGTTGACTGAGCACGGGAGACAAGCAAGGCACACGTTTAGGTTTCATAGGGAATAACAATATTAACAAAAGCAGAAGGCTTAAAATTTACGTTATGACGGACGTATGAACCTATTCAAAAAGTATCTTACATATTTTTTATGCACGTGTCATATCCAAAACACCACAATCGTAAGCTAAAATTCAAATGCATTTGGTTTCAATGCTTGTTGTTATATCAATTATAACTGAAGACGATGTAACCCTTCAGTTTGTTTTGAACTCCATTAACATTAAGCGCAAATTAGATCGTTATGTCAACACTAATTTGCGCTTGAGGTGTTAAAAATTAAACTGATTATTGCCAAATTAGGAGTTTAGTTAGAGATGAAATGTCATTTTAATCATCAAAAATTTTTTCTGCTTATCGCCGATGTTTTTTGGATAAGAACTTGGCCTTAATATACTCATTTATGTCTTTGGTTATGAAAGGGTTGTCCCCAGCTATAGTTTGAGTCCCACATATATATATTGGGGCTAAATGCAGCTAAGAGTAAACTATGTCCGCCCGATAAAAATGGAACGTTTACAATATTTGATCGGCAGTAGAGGCGCTGTTGAAGCAGCTAATACATTAAATTCATCTGACCAGCAGTAGTGCATGGTTGTGTTAATTGTTTTCGGACTATTTCCGTGATGAAAGAATGGGAATGGATTTTCAGTCTGTGCTAAAAATTAGAGCAACAATAGCTTCCTTCGTCTTCCCTATAGCCGCCGAAGTAAAAAGTTAATATAGTTACAAAAAATTCTCTATGTTCTCATCTCTCTTCCTACGTCTTCTCAACCCTCCTTACTCGTTCCGGTGTAGGTATTGTCCTCTGAGTGCTGGTTCTAGGTCCTACTAAAATATATTGTGTTTGCCGTTTTATACCTTCAAATTCGACAAATTGTAGTAGCTTAAAGACAAAAACCTCAAATTGTCCTTAATATTTTACAAAATGTCGAATCCGAAGGCGAAATATGCCAAACACGATAAGGATGAATATCTATTTGCATACAAAATTTCGAAACTTAGACCCCAGACGAAAATGTCTCGTTTTCATATTTTTCTCATTAATTGTCCTCCAAAGCCTGTCTGCACACTAAATTTCACGTCTTTAGCTGTAGTGAAGTGCATCATAATATTGTGAAGTAAGTCAGCCAATGAGTTAGTGACTGTATACAAAACTGAAGTTGATAACTAAATCTTGTTGAAGCTACATCTATCAAATTAGTAGCTTCGTTCGGTCTGTTTTGTCCAATTACCATGGACGGATGTAGCATTTAACAACACGTGCAAATAAAAAATTGCTGCGACAAAACTCATATCTGGTCAATGCATCCATGAACAAACAAAATTATCGAGTTCGGGACTATGAAGATCCATATAAGAGCCAACAGCGTCTAATGCATTCTGAAAAAGTCACTGTTTGCTGTGGATTTCGGGGTGATGGTGCCATCGAATTTTTTAACCAAAGCAATAAAAAAATTCGAAGATATGTCATACACATTTTGTTTTATTCAAATTGAAAGACAGGAAGTGCTTAATTAAAAGACCTTCATATATAAAAGTAAATACTAGTCCACGCTCCACTAGGATCAGTAACTAGTAACTTTTTTATTTGTTTTTGTTTTGGTTATTTTACAGAATTATTATTAGACAACAAAATTTAGTGCATTTCTCATACATTTTCTATCTGCACTCATCTGAACAAACACGTTGCATATTTCTAAAATGGCAACAAAATTCATTGGGTCGACATACGGATGAGTAATAATTATACAAACAATCACCCAAATAGCACGTATACGTAAATTTTATGTGACGGTGCATAATGTTGCAAGATATTCCAAACGAGGTCTTTTCAAAAAATAAACATTTTTTTTTTCAAAAGTTCGGGGGCTGCGTACTACAAATATTTCAAAAAACATATAAATCAAATGGAATTTCATCGTTTTCTAATTTTCTGGTAACGCTGAATGATTTGTGCAAATTTTTTTTATTAATAATAGAATATGAAATTTAATGACTGCTATTTGCGCTCATATATATTATTTTGGCTTGTTAAATATTGCACCATTTGCGTTCTAAATCTTCCACCTCTTGTGGGCCCTCACACAGTCGTAGGTGTATTTGTGTCACGTTTTTAAATAAAGTAGCATTTGGAAAGGAAAACCAAACAGCAGCAATAAATTTTGGAGATCAATGAAGCACAGTACATGCTAGTGGTGTAACACAAACGTTTTTTAGCACGTTCGCAGGAATCTTCAAAGGAATCACATAAAAATTGTATAAAATGACTGAAAACAAAAAAACATACTAGAATTTGTAGTTCTTTATGAGTGCAGCAGAGTTTTATTGCATAGTTCTGAATGATTTACTTTTTCTGTTTAAGTAATATTGAAGTGACATAGGAATATATTTTGTTGAATTTAATGCTAAATGTCATTGAAAAAATACCTTAAACTTGACTGTTTAATGACGCTGTGCAAAGAACATCAAACGTCTGAAGTTCAGTTTATAAATATGATTGTTGTTCCATGTTGTTTTATGTATCGATTGAGCCTTTAGCTGTATGAAAACTATATGGTGGGCCATTTAGGAGTTTAAATTTAAAAATGCAACAAAATAAAAACGGGTTGAAATTTTGCAATATGTATTTTGCTGTGAAGTCAATTGAACTCAGCCACAAATTCGATGTGGCTGAGAGTGATTTTCGGGTGTACGCACTGTAAGAGAACACTCATATCTTGGCGCATCACCAGTTTTACGAACTTTCGCAATAAAGTTGCGCTGGTCCTTCTCTGCTACCAAATTCTGTACGACATGATCGTGCAATTTCTTGGTTTTGGAAATAAATTTCCAATAAATCCCACCTTTCTCCAGCGCTGATCGATTCATTTCGTGGAGTTCCATTCTTCAGTGGAGATAATAAACTGAATTTTGTGACAGAATAGAATGACATGAGTATTCCCAGGTTTTAAATAACCGGTGGTTCAAATTCACACCCATAGATGGCCCACCCGATATATGGTTTGATACCTCAGAATGTCAAACTGTGTTGAAATATCTATTCAGTAGGGCTTGTCAATTCTAAAAATGTACTTTGAAAATATATAAATCTGCTCTCGAAGTTCAATGGGCACTTTGCCTTAACAGTCGATTTGTTGCAAAATAAATTTGGTGACAACTTTATTTCCAGAAATGGTTGGGAAATGTAATAAAAAATTGGACTGCTCGCACCCGATTCCTCTACTTATAGCCACTTACTCTATCCTTGTTAAACATTCGATATGTTACATTTTTTATATATTATCTTCCCAGCTTTAAAAAATATTCACAAACGAATTGAAAAAGAAACACTTATTATCACTATTAAAACAACGACAACCAACTTTACGAAACTGCCAAGAGCATTGTTTTGCATGTAATCAACAACAAACGACACTTGCAACTGCTTCAACTGAAATAATTTGCAATCTGTTGGACGAATGTTGTTGTTTTTTTTTCTATATATTATAATGTTTAATTTTTAGTGCTAACAATGAAAAAATTCACAACAAATGTTTATTTGCCAGTTAAGAAGAAAAATTCTCTGGCGAAAGTTATTTTTGTGGAAAGGCAAAGTTTTTCTCAGTGATATTTCTATGTACATGTTTATTTGAAATGAAGCTTAATGTTTTATCTGTTACATCATAGGAAATGCAGTGTTCATTTAATATATAATATTATAACAGTATTTCATGGATGCTGTCTGTCATGGATGCCAACGTTTTTAGTTCCTACTAAAGTGCAGGATTTTAAATTTTTGTATAGCAGAATTTTAAGAGTATGGCAACCCAAATGTTTAAAATAAAGACCTCAGCAGCCATATTCTGTAAGTCGCTAAAGTTAAAACTCCATTGCTAAGAACCTATGTTTAACCTAAATAGTTGTGATCAACTTCTGCATATTTTTAGGTGCTTATTTTATAAACAAACTATTTGTTCGCTGGTAAATTGGTGAATGCAACATGAGCCCCAAAATATATGCCGAAGTTTCTTACAACTACCTTTATATTTTTAGCGATGGAGTTAGTAAGTTATCGAATATGACTGCAGTACTATTTCTATATTTTACATTAAAAATTACCTACAACCCTCTCTATGTAGTTTAATGTAGGCTTATTTATTGCAGTAGCCCATTGCAGGCTTCCGAAGTTACACTGTATTTTTGTCTGTCACCGAATAATGGTATAATAGAAGAAATATTTCAGAAAATGGGACATGAAGGAATACGCATGGCGGTCTCAGAAGAAGCCTGATTAGAAGGAAAAGCTGCTTGAATTGTTCGAAGTGATAGAGTAAAATGTTCACCATTTCGATAGTAAATTTTCAGAATTATGAAAAAATTTGCAACTTTTAATTCTTGAAATTCATACAATCTTAGACTTTTTACATATGTAAATGTTATTTTACTAAATAATTTATTTACAAATGTTGCACATTGTTGAGGCGAGTTGGTAAAGTTTCAGTTTCCTTGATATTTGTACTGCATGATACGTGTTAATCAACTTATTGAATAACATAAAAAATAAAAATTCGTATTGAGATCATTATATAAACAATTCAATTATATATTGCAAAATATGTTGTTTTAGAAGACCTTTAAATATTTATTCATATTTGCGGCAAGTTATTAAACACATGGCTATTCATGCATTCTATAAGCAGTTTGTTGATTCGAGCCATTAAAAGTCATTGAATGGCTATGAAATGTATCATATCGGGGCCAATATTATGCAGACTGTTGAATTCTTACATAAAATCTGCACTTTGCAGATCCCGTAAATAAGCAAAACTGTTTGGTAATTATCAACTTATTGAATGTGCATTTAAAATGTGTATATTTCATTCGTTGAAGTGCTTTAAATTCCAATAACCATAAAAGATTTGTAAGAGCTTAAAGCATTATAAATTGACAAGTGTGTACCTGCATCGAATTTATTTTACAATTTATATAATATGCCGAGAACTTTTTTTTTATTTCGGAACAGCACTCAGGGAATGACCCCTACATATGCAGTGCATTCCGCCGGAACTAGAAAGGAAGGGATAATATTGAGGGTACAGATGAAGAAAGATGAGGGATAGAGAATTTTTTTTAGCCATTTCAACCTCTGTACTTGGCCGGCTAACTTTTGCTACAGGACCGACGACGGTGTTGCTGTTACTCTACTTTTTAGTGCATGATCGTGTCAGTCGCTGCCAATTACGTTCAGTGACCAGAAACAGGCTGGCGACAACTAACACAACCATACACTAATGCTGATCAGAAGAATTCAACACAATATTTCATGACTCAGCGCGGGGTTGAACCCAGAACCCTCCGAATCATAACCTCGTGTGCAACTACTTCAGCTAACAGCACTTCTGCAGTTTTAGTTTTAGCGAACGTTCATATGTGTTCGAAACCCGATTGTTGCGGTTACTCTACCGGCTGCCGAGTTCAGCCAGTTTCTTATGTTTTTTCTGTAGCCTATTGTTTAAATTCGTTTTTGAAACGGTTTGGGCTTTTGAAATGTTGTTCATGACTGAACCCATCGTCGCCAGCTTACCCTTCTCTGCATTTTCAGCTATATCCTGATGTTCGGGAATCTATATTATGTCCATACTTCCACCACGCGTGTGACTGAGATGTGTAACTTCATAGGGCACCGATCACTTTCCTACTATTCGTAAATAGACGAAATTGTAGCCTGTTATAAACATTTTTTTACCCATTTAATCCTTTCCGTAGTAGGCGCGATCTCAGTCTGAAAGAATATATTATGATTTGACAGGCGAAAGAATTTAAGAACACAGGATTCATTTCATGGAACATAAGATTGACTGCCGAAACGAATCTCAGGCTGTGGTCATAAGATAATAGTACGAAAAATATGACTAGTGAACAACAAATCATAACTTAGTCTGGTACTCCAAACTCCGATCAGCTGATGAGAAAGCAACTCATTTGTAATCAGCTGTTATCAAAGCAGAAGAAAACTTAGACAAAAACTCCATTTGTATTTAAAATTATTAAATTTGTTTTCTGAAGCGCAAGAACCTCTAAATGCGTTTGTACCTACAAACTAAAACGGCTGTGGTCTTGATATGGGCTGAATACATTTTTTTGGCGGCGGCAAATGGAAACACGTTCAGCAGCTGCCAATTACATAAGAAAAATTTTTCACTTTTATATGTATTCAGATTTTGCGATTTAATTCTGTGTCCTTATGAATAGCGATGACGATTGAGCGATGTCCGTCCGTCTGTACGTGAAATCGGTTTTCCCAAGCCCCCAGAAGAGCTAGAGACTTGTTGGACCGTTGTATTGGAAATGAACTTAAATAGAGTGCTATTGAAATTCAGAAAGATACGAAGTATGGTTCCAGAGCTGGGAAGCTTACACCTATTTCTCGAAGCAATTGTTTATTTTTTTAACGTTTGTAAATTAAACCTATTTCGTGCTTTGGGAAGTCTCAATGGTCTATTAAAAACTAAAAAAAAAAATTTCCAGGGATGGGAAATAAACATATTTTTTTCGGCCTATTCCGTATTTTGTAGTACATATAGTAACTAAAATTGTTAAAAATTTTAAGTTTTTCTTTAAGAAAACCTCTTTATACGTCATGGAGATTTGCATTGGCAAAAAAAAATTTAAATTCAAATTTTGCTTCCAGGGATGGGATATTGCATTTTTTTATACGTAAAAATAATCAAACAGGCAACTGATGTTTTTTTTTTGTGCTACCTAAAACTGTCTTATAATTTAGGAATAAGAAAATTAGAACAAAAAGTTAAAAAAAAATCCAAATTTCGAATCCAGGGTTGGACAAGTGCAATATTTTGTAGTACATGATAGTGGCCAAAATGGCTAAAAAATTTAAATTTTTCTTAAATAAAACTACTTTATACCTCAAGAAGACTTGCACTGATAAAAAGTAAAAATAAAAAAATAAAATTTCGCTTCCAGGGTTAAGAAAATTAAAATTTTTTTTTGGTACATATTTTGTAGTACATGTAATAACCAAAATTGTTATAAATTTTGAGTTTTTCTTAAATCAAATCACTTTATACTCTATGAAGATTTGCATTGATAAAAATAAATTTTAGTAAATTAAAATTTCGCTTCCAGGGTTGGGAAATTGAATTTTTGTATAAATAAAAGTAACCAAACTACTTTATACCTCATGAAGAGTCGCATTTATAAAAAAGCAAAAAAAAATTAAATTTCAATTCCAGGGTTGGGAAATTGAAAGTTCTTTTTTGGTACATGCAATATATTGTAGAACATGAAAGTGACAAAAATGGTTGCTAATTTTAAGATTTTTGTAAATAAAACTACTTTATAAGTAATGGAAACTAGCATTGGTATAAAAAGAAGACAAAAATTAAAAATTCGCTCCCAGAGATGGGAAATTGAAATTCTTTTTATACATAAAAGTAACCAAAAGAAAAATTTTAATTTAATTTTTGTGATATATTTTATTATTCCCCAAGTTGTTATGGTTTCTGGGAAAGCTCTTCGACACTTGAGTTGCAAAGCTTTTCTGAGAATTTATTACATGTTTGTTTGTTTGTTAATAACAAAATGTATTTATTTCTTGCTCAAGATAAACAAAATCAACAAAACAAGATCAACAAAACGCCAACAGCGTTAAGAAAATTATTATTGAATAACTCGAAGGTATTACGACATTTAAATTGTATGCAAAGTGATATAACCAATTGGTGGCACTATTAGCTGTTTAATGCAATAACTGTTTCTGAAGTTAGTAAAAAATAGCTGGCGACTTTAACAATAATTTGTAAGTCGAAAATGATTTGATTACGCCAATTATAACTTTGGGTCTTTGCCCGGTCAACACTTACATGCCCACACATTATTATAACACATCTAGCAGTCTGATCGATTTAATATTTGTCAACCAGATATCTAGGGTTCTGTTATACGACCAATTATCTGCGTCGATGTTTTCTAAACACGACTAACTTTTTTTAACATATGATTTTTCTACTTTTAGGGGCGAAACATGTTTCACATATCGCGGTTTAAAAGATGTCGATAACACTACTTAAAATCACTTTGTAGATAGCATCTGCTGGGATCAGATTTACTCCCTTGATAGCGTTGATGATCAGCTCTCTTTTATTCAGGGAAATGTTAGTTATTTATTTGACCTGTGTGTTCCTCTAAAATCAAATACAATCAACCGCCGTGGTTTAGCACAGAAATAAAATCTCTTATACGGGAACGTGGGCCTATTCATGTTGGAAACGTTTTAGATCAGAGAACTTGAAAGCAATACATGCATATGCTAGGAAGAAAGTCAAAAAACAGTCGAAAAACAGATACAGTTAGCGAAGTCAATGTATTACCAGAGAAAATTTTCATCTGCGGTTGTTAGCAAAGCTAGATGGAAGCAAATACGTGAAATTGGATTGGGACGTGATGAATCGTTCAAAAATCCTGATGTTGATATTAATTTTCTTAACAGGAAATTTGTCAACATAAGTGTTCCTTCCCCAACAATAAACTTTTATGAGGATTTTTGCTATGTCTCAGTAGAAAACTCGTTTAGTTTTCGCGGTGTAGATAAGCTTGAAGTGCTTGAAAGTTTCTTCGCAATTAAATCGAATTCGGTTGGCATGGGCGATATTAACCCAATCTTTTTAAAGATGTTAGTCTTTAAGATTCTACCTTTTATTACGGACATGTTTAATAATATTATTACGAAATCGACATTTCCTACAGCGTGGAAAATATCTAAAATAATTCCCATTCCCAAAAGCAACAATGAGTTTCGTCCGCTATCTATTCTACCATTTTTATCTAAAGTATTTGAAAATATTATGTGCAGACAAATGAGGGGATATTTGTCTAATAAAGAATTGATGTGTGGAAAACAGTCAGGTTTTATGAGGGGCAGAAGTTGCACAACAGCTTTAGCGGACGTAATAGAAGATTTTAGATCCAAATTTGATGGGAATATGGTGGCATTTTTGATTCTTTTGGACCACAGAAAGGCGTTCGATACGGTTGACCATTCGATCTTGGTGCAAAAGCTACAAAAATTATTTTATTTTTCAGGGACGGCCTGTAATCTCATATCCTCCTACCTTGGTGGCCGATCTCAGGTAGTGAAGATTAATAGTAATATATCACAGCCACTTACTGTTAATAGAGGTATACCACAAGGCTCTGTACTCGGACCTCTCCTGTTTTGCATTTATATTAATGAATTACCTGATATTGGTATCAGCAGTAAGATGCATATGTATGTAGATGACGTGCAAATTTATAACTTCTGCCGCGTTGATAATATTACTCTCTGTACGGATATTATAAACAATGATTTGGACAAAATATCTATTTGGGCTAGGTCGAACGGCTTACACATTAACCCATCAAAATCTAAATGCATTTTTCTCTCCAAATCTAAGAGAACTTTTGGCATTGCCCCAATAAAAATTAACAATAATACTATTGAGCATGTTAGATCAGCTTCTAACTTGGGAATAATTTTTAATAATAGACTTACCTGGACGGATCATATTAATACGGTCGTTGGTGGTGTGTATGGCAAGCTCCGTGCTTTGTGGGCAATAAAAGACTCAACGCCATTTGCCTTACGTATGCTTCTAGCAAAATCGTATCAGATTCCATCGCTTTTGTATGGTTGTGAAATCTACGCCAATTGTGATTGTGTGGACTTACGCAAACTTAAGTTCGTATATAATAATATTGCACGTTATATATTTCAAAAAGGTTGGCGAGATCATATTTCCGCATTTTGTAACATGATGTTTCAAATGTTTTTTGAGGATCTTTTAAAATACAAATGTCTCAATTTTTTGCACAGAATTATTATATCACAGCAACCGCCTTATTTATACAACAGAATTATTTTTGCTAGATCTCAACGTGATAGAAACATAATTCAACAAAAATACAGAAGCCTTTTATCACAGCGTCAGTTTTTGATATATACAATCAGTCTTTGGAACTCCTTACCAAAATATTCAAAAAATAGGCAACGCAACTTTGTTTAAAAAGGAGGTAGCTAAGTTATTTAATCCAACTTCGTAAATTTGTTTTTTACGTTTTGATTTTGTATGTTATAACTAGATTAACTTTAAAGTTCCTTTGGTATCTTGTTTTTTTAGTTCAAACTATTGTTTTTTGTAATACCATAACTAGTTAATTATAATACGAGTATATTATTTTATTATTTTGTGACAAATCACATTTATTTTTAAAACTTTTATTATGATATCGCTTATTTTATCTACATATGTACGTGCGTTTGCTTGATCACTAGCACTGTCGTTTATAAGATATATTAATCGTGTTGTGCAAGAAAACACTTATATTAAATAAATAAAAAAAAAATGAATAATGTACTTAAAAAATGTAATTATTAAGCTAAGAATTTTTGTTCAAGTTTGCAAATTAGATTTATTTGCACCCAATTCGAATTTTCATTAATAGTGGAATGAGCAGAATTGTTCCGTGCTTGTTTTGAAGTCTACACTATTTTATCAATGGGTTTTTCTTTCAGTTTCGCGTTGCTTTGCCTTTCAAAATGTTTAAAATGTGAATGACAAACAAAATCTCGCAGTAGAGTAAAAGATAGTAAAGACGTTAAATTTCTATCAAATTTGATTTTCATGTACATATAAATTTCACTAACTCCGAATGATTTACACAATTAGTACCCAAGTTTCGTTTGTTTAAAATCAACTCTTTTATTTGTACCCTTCATATCAATATGCAAAAATCAGTAAAACATAAAAAGTATGCCATCGCAAACTGAACATTATTAAATGTTTTATTTAAGTATTTGTTTTTGTTTTTGTTTTGGTATACAATACATCAGTTCAAAACAGGAGATATTTTTGTGATATTTTATTTTGCAAACAAAATGAAAGTGAAAAAAAACATATTGCAACAGTTTTCGACAGAAATTCTGGGTTAGAGAAAAGAGTTCGCCGCTGTTTGTACACTTCTAACAGAACTATTCAAAATACAAAATTTTTTTTTTACAAGCCACTTTGCATGCAAGACAACATGATGGCAGAAAAAAGGACAAAGACGGATTAAATTAGTGTACATGTTTGAAATATGTGCACCAAGAACCGCATAATTCGTATAATGATTCAAAACCGCTGAAGAACTTGCTTTGAAAGAACGCAAAGAGAATATTGTAAGCCAATACGTCACAGATAATTGAGGACTTGGAAGAAATGGATTGGGAATTACATTTACATATAAATTTCAGAGAAAAACCGAATTCATAACAATTAACACTCATATCTACGCTGTATTAAATTTAAAACTCCGTAACAGATAATCTACACACTTCTCTGAATTCAATTCACCATAACGAGATAATCTAATGGGACGACTGGCTTCTAAATCCTACGAGTATTTATAATATTTCCGATATATTTTACTATTCGCTTTGGCAAGCATTGAGACACTGAATCAGTTTGAATAGATTTTTTACGACATCACTTAAAACGCAAATCAGCTCTTAGTTCTGGAATAATCCGTAGATGACAAAGTTTACATCCAATCGAAATATCAAGACAGATCACATATCAGTGATATCAATTTATCTGTTTTTAATTTTCCTATAAGAAAATTTAAAATTTTCAAAAAAGCGGGAAATCACTGGTTTCACACAGTTCTGAAAAAATAAAGTTTACACCAGTTCATGAGTTCCTGAGAAGTCGTCATCATGTCTGTGTGTGTGTGTGTGCGTGTGTAAGTATGTGACCCGCCTTTAACTTTTGAACGGCTAAACCGAATCGAACCAAATTATTTCGGTTTTAAAGGGTTCTTTCAAACTGATAATTCGAAAAGGTACATATTTAAAAAAAAAAATAGAAAAAAAACAACATGGAAAAAATGGTTTTTCAAAAGTGCGATATCTTGAACGACAAAATTTGTAATAAGTGAATTTAAAAAAACTCTGAAGTTATGCATGTGATCAATTAGTATTCTCGGTTTCTTATATGACTTGAAGAACTACATTAATAACTGCTTAAAAGAAGGGAATCGGCTGATTACTCAAAAGTTATAGTAGTTTGAAAATTAAAGTAAAAGCATTTTTTTCTGCTAAAACTAGCGGGAAATTGCTTTTTTACTGCACCAGCAGCCGACGGTATTACATCGGCGGAATGCAAAATAAGGAGAAGTCCAACCAAAACTCACGGTATTTAATAAAATAAACAAAAAACGTTCAGAGAATTATCTTAATAATTTTTATTATGATAGAAGGACCTGTGACAATTATATGTAAAATAAAATTTCACCCACTGCTTCTGTGGCATTCATTTATCCGATTGTCCATACTTTCAATGACTCTGAGAAATAATTGAGGTCCAACTTGTTAATTTGCTGACTTACCTCATTCTTTATCTCTTGAATTGTTCTTGGCTAATTGACATACTATTTTTCTTTAAAACATCTATAAAGAAAGGAACGCACAATAGACCAGGTCTCTGACCCCAAAAAGTCCGTGATCATGCGGCAATTTCGCTTATGACGAGTCTATTGTGGACACACGAAATGCATTTTGATTTGATCGCCATTTTCGTAAAGGGATCCAACATTTTTATCACGCTACTCATATGTATACATGGTTCTATTCGTCAAACACCGCAAAAAGGAAATGTCAAATTAAGTTGGACAAAAAACTTGACGTTAAGGTGTGGCTCGCAATTAACATCGTGCGTTTTGGTTGGACCAGCCTTCAGTATCATATATTATAAACTACTCGAGATTATTTCGATAGAAGGCGGGAATATGGCAAAGAAAAATACTACAGGGCAGTAAACGACGTAAAAAATAATTTGTATGCAGCGCATTGCGCCGAAACTAGAAAGTAGGGGACAGTATTGCGAGAACAGATGAGGAAAGGTGAGAAAATTTTAAATTTGTTGTAATTTTGTAAATCTTTATTTTTCCGTCGAATTCTGGCTACAGGCCGATGAAAGATATTGCTGCTATTCCGCTTTTTAATTCAGATAATCGGACTTTTGCTTTAATCGGCTACTAATTTACCGAGGTTTTGGGTTAATCGGTTAATAATCTGTAAATTTTGTTATTGATTGGTTAACCGATTAATAAAGTTTTTATAAATTATATAATTTCAATTTAAAAACTATAAATTGTTTATTACTAGATTTTGCACGCGACTTTGTCTGCAAGTAGATTTTTTCGACGTATCAAATACTAAAATATATACGCAAAATTTCATATAAATGGGCTCAGCGGTGTAAGCGTGAAAAGGCAACAGAAAGACAGACAGGATCCGCGACGAATATGTGAAGCCTCAGCCAATGTCTAAGTTATGTAAATGATGTGTTGTATTTTTAACTGTATCAGAGCTTAACGTTTTCATGCTTTTCAGTTTCACAATTTTACTTCTCCCTAGAAAATTTAGACACCTTTGATCCCTCATAAAGTCATTGCCAAATACAAATACATTGTGAAGTCAACTGTATCGAAGTTCAAAATGTTTATACGAGTATTTATCACTTTCATAACTTCTTATTTCCACACAAATTCTCGACCACCCTTGACCATTCTATTTAGGTTAGGTTAGGTTGAAGAGAGGGGCGTAAGCAAAGCTGTCCCAATCCGTTCAGGATTACACTTAGGCTTCTTAGCCCTGTTGTGCGCTCTATTATAAGAAGTACCCATACTATTATAGGAAACCTCCATTAAAAACCATGGAACCCTCCGAATTTGATTACATTAAGAACCTAGTTTCCTCAGTGTATCTTCTTAAGTCTCTCCAAATACAATCCTTAAGAAATTCCATCTCCTATATAATCTCCTGACTTCACTAAAAGCTGGGCAATAGCAGAAGTAATGCTCAACTGTTTCGTCATCGTCCTGCCAAGCCCTGCATGCTATATCGTCAACGATACCCATGCGTGCCAGGGGATTCCTTAACTCTGTATGCTCTGTTGTTAAATTAACCAGTCTCCGTAGTGCTGGTCTACTTAATCTTAGGATTTTCTTTGTCTTGTTACCATTTGGGTCTCCCCATAGAATTTTACCTACGGTAGAGTGCTGCCACTCTCAATTCTATAGCCCATTTGCTTCAGTTCGTTCTTAAAAACCTGACATGGCTTAGGATTCTCTAGTGTGATGTTAGTCATTAAAGGTCCCATCCTTGCTAGCCTATCTGCCTCAATATTTTCGGGTATTCCTTGATGTCCTGGAATGTATATTATCTCGATGATTTCACAGTGCGTGTTTGAGTTTATCTCATCCTTACATTAAATTACACATCGAGATTGAACCGCATGACTTCTTAGGGCCTCGATGACCTTCCTACTATCCGTGAATATACGAACCGGTAGTCTGTTATCAATTCCCTTCTGTGTTATGATCCGGCAGGCGGAAGTATTTACGAACGTTACGACCCATGTCATAGAATCCTCCACCCGATCGGTCACCAATCTTCGACCTATCAGTGTATAGGATAGTTATGGGGGTCGTTGTAATTGCATCCTCCCATTCCATACCTTCCGATATTATAGTGGTGCAGTGTGAATGTACATATCTAATTGGGATTCTATCACACGTATCCGTGAGAGCGTTGTCCCTGGGTAAGACATGTATTATACTTTGGTCTTTGGTTATATTATGTCAACCATTCACCCATTACCATTAAACTTGTAGCAGCCATAGCTTCCATGGATTGAAAATGTTTCTCTAAGAATTCGATGAATGCTTTAATTGTTGGCACTTCTCGAGGCTGTAACAGTGGCTGCTCATAGCGAAGGCGTGTGGAGTTGACCAATATTTTCAATAAGAGATGCAGAAGTAACGGATTCCAACTAGAAGTATCTATATTTAGATATTTGAGGGCTAAAAGACACTCCTGAGTTTTATCATGTAGTGTCTTGTAGTTGTCGCTTGATACCTTAATTGGTGAATCGACTAGTTCTTGTACTAGTTTGGTGACCAACAATCTCTTGTTGTTATAGCGATCCACCACCAATGCCCATTCATCTTCGGAATTTTCGCCATATGCAGTGAAGTGTTTTATTAGATTTCCAGCTTCCCCAACCAAATATGTTTTCAAATACCAAATTTTTTGAACCTTTGGTATTGACTGATTTACAATTAGTGATGAAAATAGGTCGTGGAATTCCTGCCATTTTAGGTAATTTCCATCAAACCTTGGAATTGTTATTTTTGGAAATGGCATAGCATCTGACTGATTGCTATTACTGCCATTTGTTGAATTGGGATTAGTTAAAGTTATGCTTCTGGACGCAGTCCGTAGATGATTTTCTAGCTGGATAAACCTGCCCATAACGTAGCCTTGGTTGCCGTTATCACCGCACATTTCAGCGATCTGATAATGAATGTTTTCATTAGACTGCCAAAGCTTAGTTGCAGATACGATATCTTCATGTGAGAATTCGTGGTTTAATATACGCTCTAGCGTGGACATCATAGCTGCTTGTCTTCGTATAAGTCTGGTAAGCTCACCAGTTTTTAACGTTGTGACTTGAATGCCTGCTGAAGGATTTTGAGTTGTAATTTTTTCTTTTGTGCTAGGAGGAGTTGTTTTCAAGATTGATTGCTCAAATTCCTCCTTGTATTGGTGAACAATGTTCATGACTGCCGTGTAATAATCCTCTGTAAAATATTGGTGGTCCAATGGTATGTTGTCGAGCAGCCAAATTTTGTTGTCGGTTGCTTCGAAGGCTGCCCATTCTTCATCCAGCCTTCTCAATCTCTCTTGGAAATAGCTAGGGGTCCTTCTTGTAGTTTCGTATTGTGACTTACATTTTTTCACCTATCTGCTTTTGGCTGGCCACCAATTCGTCAAACGAAGCCATGTTGTTGCAGGGATCACGTCGGGGTCACCAAAATGTTCAAAGCTATCAAAAAATATTCAATATAGCACTTGAACTTGATTTAAAGATGTTCAATATAGCACTTTAACTATCTTGAACTTGAGTTTGATTTTTACAACAACAGCACTTTAACTGTGTTGCCTTCTCTTACTTAAAAGACTTGGTTTTTTGCTTTCAAAATAAGAGAGTGATTTTATTAGTAATTATTTCCAACTTATATACTAATTTTACACTAAGGGTTATGCTTAATTTGCTAATAACATTTCTGTTGGGTTTACAATAAATTTTAAGTTTAATGTCAATGACACAAAAATAAGTGAATAAGCGAATTAATTAAAGTTACAATAAACAACCACAGAATAAAAAATATTAAGTATAAAGTTTCAATTATAAATACACCAAAGAAAAAAAGGTGTGCAATTTAATTAACTAAAAGTAGGCAAAATATATGCAGAGGTTCAATAAACTTAAAAATATGAAAAACAATAAAATTATGTATTAACAATCGCCTTAGTTGATGTGCGCCACAGATGCCGATACAGCACGGTCTTTCTATTTGTTGAAGGTGTTTGACATTAACCTTCTTTTTCAAGGATGTCCATCATACTAACGAGGCGTACGTTACAATTGGTCTTACCACATTCGTATAAAGCCAGTGTACCATCTTTGGGCTCATTCTCCATTTGGACCCGATTGCCCTTCTGAAAGTGGTACAGACGCTTAGGGCTCGGCAGACAGATTTACTTTCATATTTATTATATTAGTAAGGATTTGGAATTTATTAGTAAAAAATAAACAATAACAATAATTTTTTAATTAAAACGAGCAACCAAAAAAGAATTCATAAATATGTAATACGTATTACATATATTATTATTGTAGTTGTTTCAAAAGTTTAAGTAGGCCTTATAAAATAATATTTTAGAAAAGTAATTTTGCTTAAATGTTTAGGATTTAAGGCACCTTTGTCTCTAGTTTTTATAAATCTCGATTTGGAAAAAAAATGTTTTTATCTATTCCAGATGTTGGAGAAATCGAAAACAACCCATCATACGCAATATCCAATTTTTCAGTATTTTTCTGGATTTCTCCAAACATATGAAATCTTCCATTAAGTACGTCATTCGTGTACTGTTTCAGTTTATTTTTAAATTTCAACACTTCTAATTGTCTCGGTTAGTGCTGTTAAAAGATGCCTTGTTTTTCTGTTGTGAGCTCATCATATGATTGCTCGTCGCAAAGCTGAGCAACATCCTGTAAAAATATTTATTTCCGAATTGCCAAGTTTTAAAGCTTTACTTAAGTTTTCTAAAACTCGTTTATACAAATCAGAATCAGCCAAAACATGACCCATACATTAACACGCACGACAGAAATTGTCCACCATTTTGAACAACGATGACTAACAATCAGAGCTGCCGTTTTTGGTTATTTCTAACCAAAATTGGTAAATTTTTTATCCAATGAGAAGATGTGAATTTGTTTTTTTGTTTGGGTTACTTTTTCCGAAAATAATAATAGCATATTTTACTTGTTCCACTTTTAAATCACGGTTTATAAAATTGTCGATATTGTTATTTACTTGTTTGTATTACGTTTGTTGCGTAACAATGTCAGCGCTTCTCAGCTCTGTGTTATTAAAAATGCACACAAGGCGAATTCGCCTTAAAATATACATGTCTGTCGTAATAACAGATATGCTAACCATCCCTGACAGTAAAAAAGAAGAACATCATGTGTTCAGCGAAGCGAAATAACCAAATGTAATACATATATATGTATATGAATTACAAAGGCACTTCCTTTCACATTCTCACTTCATTGTTTACTTTTATTTCACATCTTAAACAATGTATTAGGTTTTTGTTTTGTGAATTTTAAATTTAGTTGATTGTAACGTTCCTATTAAAAATATAAATTATAATAATAATTTTATTTATGTACTTTACAGAAAATTAATTATTATATATGGAAAATTGACTCTTGTAAAACAAAAATATATATATATATATATATATATATATATATATATATATATATATATGTACATGAGTTGCTCGTTATTTTTTCAGTAGTAAGAATTCTTTACTACGTAAATGAATAACATTTCTTGTTTTGTAATTACTAACATTGCATTGCATTTTCACTTCAAATAAATGTTTATCTTTTTTTCCAAATAAAACTGCATTTTAAATTTGGCTATTTTTGTCCCAAATTTGGTAACCTTTTCAAATATTTTGGTTAGAATATTTTTTTGAAGTGGCAGCACTGCTAACAATATTAAATTCAAGCTTAAATGAGAAATATTGCAATGCACAAAGAAAAGTCAACATCAGTTTTTAATTATTCAACCTACACATCAGAGCGAAATAGCTGTTTTCGAAACCCGCTACATATTCGTCATCAGTACTCACGTGTTTTTTGATGACCAACAATGTTTTACATCATGTAAAGGGTGGGCAAATTTGAGGTTAGGAGGTAAATTGGCTTAAAATACAATTATTTTGTACAACCTCAGTTTTTTTCCACCAATGTAAAGTGGAGATATGCGAATTAATAATGATTTCAGACAAATGTCCACCTTTAGCATGTTGGCAGACGTCTGTTCTTTTCACAAAATTTTGAACCACGTTTTGCAATAAAGCTTCGCTTATCTCATCAATACAGCGACGAATTTAATCTTTCAGAGCGTCTATTATTTCCGGTTTATTCACGTAAAGTCGGTCGTGGCTTCTAGCGCTGTCTTGCTGAAACCAAAGGTCACTTATGTCAACATTAGCCAATTGTGGCCACAAAAAATCGGTTATGGTAGTGCAGAGAATTCACGGTGACGTCGTTGCCTTGCTCATTTTCGAAAATATACGGGCCGCAACACACAGTCGCTTTCTTTGCATGTAACACTATTCCGAGGAGTGCTTGTAGCTTGTGAGCCCATTATAATTGTATAATTGTTTATCATTTCACCCATTAATATGAACGTCTTTTTTATTTCTATGAAAAACATTTTCTAAATGCATGCCTTCTGTATATGAAACGATATAAATAATTAAAAACCCAAAAAAGTATGTTGTAATATTACAAAAATTTTAAATTTTCTTATAACGGTTAATCTTTTAATCGACTGAAATTAACGGTTAACCGCTAATCAATACACTGCTATTGACACTATTATGTACTAAAGAGCAAAATACAGTACCCTTCTTCATCCGTACCGCAGCAAAAGTTCATCATTAAAACGGCCACACCAAATTCTGTACTGTACTGCACATGTAGTCGTTATACTCTGAGTGGTGGTCCTCGGTAGAAATTTTATTATTCATACGAATCGTTCAGCTAAAGCACATCTCCTCTCTATAATATATTGTGTGGTTTAACTACTGATGAATGCGGACTGAGTGGTTAGGCTATAGTTCACAAAAGATATCGGCTGCCTGGAGCAAGTTCCCTAACATCACGTGATCATATTCTACTGTAGCAACGGTGAAAGAGTGAAACACAATAAAGCAATGGAGTTGGCTGCTCCACTGTCGCCGATAAACCTCTTCGAACTCTTCCACTTCAATTCATTGTAACCACCTCCCCATGTGTTTTTAGTCTTCACTGTAAATCATGTAACATTGGCCACCACTTTTTGTCTTTTATACTGAAATGCTTCGTCCAATGGTTTCCGTCCTTAACATTAGGAGCCGTAACAAACACATATAAATTTTAGTTTTGTGGTTACAATAAGATTTATATCGTTTCTATACTTCAGTATTGCAAAGTTTTTTGTCTGCATTTGTATTCCGTTTTACAAAAGTTCCGTACTGTTGAATAGGTATTGTACGATGGTTCTTTATCATGCTTATCGCTCAGGAAAGCCATACTTCTGTAAAATGACAGAAATGAAACAATTTTATTTAGAGAAAAAAATAGTATGAATTCAAACGAACTTGTCAGCGCAGCGGATGGTTAAGAAAGTATCCAATTCATGTTTTATAAATTTCTTGTAAAAACAAGTAAAAGTGCTATATTCGGCTGTGTCAAATCTTAAATACCCTTCACAGCTGTAATTCTTCTTTCTTTCTTTCTTGCTAAAACAGAAAGTAGTTATAATTGAAAAATAATTAAAAAAAAAACAAAATGATGTTATCACTTACTTTTATATTTAAGACAACGTTAAAATTTTTTGGTTAGGAAACTAAATGTTTGGCTCTTCTTACTTCTAATACCTCTGAACGTCTTTCAAAAATATTAAATATGTTTAATTTACGAACAAAAAGAAAAAATCCGTTTCATGTACCCCAAAAGGTTCTAATTGTCCAACCGTAGAAGAGTCTTTTAGATTTTTTTGGTTTTTAATACCAATTTATTTCTTCTTGATATATAAAGTAGGTATAATTCATCATAAAATCAAAATTAACAAATTATATGGTTACTTTTATGAATCAGAAAATGTCAATATTCCAACCCTGAAATTGAATTTTTAATTTTTTTGGTTTTTAATACCAATTTAACTCTTCCCGAAGTATAAACAAGATTTCATTCACACACACCCAAAATAAGGAACTTACATGGCTACTTCCAACCCTGGAACCGAATTTTTAATACCAAATTAATTCTTCCTGAAGTATAAAATAGGTTTAATTCACTAAAAAAACAAAATTTGGAATTTATGTGGGTACTTTTATGTAGCAGAAATATTTCGATTTTCCAACTATGGAAGCGAATTTTTATTTGTTTACCAATGCAATTCTTAGTGAATTTTTAAACTTTTTGGTCACTTTCATGTGCCATAAAATATTCCATTTGTCCAACCCTGGAATCGAAATTTTGATTTTTTAAGATTTTAATACCAATTTTGTTCTTCCTGAATTATAAAATAGTTTCAATTAGCAAAAACAACAACGTCAATTGCCTCTTTTGTTGCTTTTCCCAACCGTGGAAACAAAATTTTATTTTAATTTTTTTTTTGTTTTTTTACCAACGTAACTCTTAATAATGGGGTTTATGTAAGAAAAACTTAAAATTTGTAACCATTAAGGTCACTTTCATGTACTACAAAATATTGCAGTTATCCAACCCTGGAATCGAAATTTTGATTTGTTTTAATATTTGATACCAATTTTTTTCATGAATTAAAGAGTAGTTTTAATTAGTAAAAAACCGACGTTAGTTGGCTTTTTGGTTACTTCAATGTAAAAAAAAAAATTAAATTTCCCATCCCTGGGAGCGAAATTTTAATTTTTATCTTCTATTTTTACCAATGCTAGTTTTCATTACTTACAACGATACGATTACAACGATATTATAGCATTCACTGAAACCTGGCTTAGTGGTAAAATTAATAATACCGAAAAATTAATAATACCGAAATTATGTGTTCCAGATACCAAATTTTCAGAAAAGATAGAGAAAGTTGTCAAACAGCCAATAATATTGTAAAAAAATCGGGTGGTGGTGTTTTAATTGCTGTCTCAACTATGTTTTCGTCGGAAGAAATTATACTGCATGATTTTTTGCACATTGAGTTTATATGCGTATTAGTGAAAATACATAAACAGCTTATGTATATTATTTGCTTGTATATTCCTCCTAACTCGCAATATTCTATCTATGAGGATTACCTAAAAGCTATAAATGTTATTGCAGATAAAGTAAATTCGAATGATATTATACTTGTGCTGGGAGATTTTAATATGCCAAATGTGTCCTGGAAATCTGTGCCTGATTGTAATTATTTGTCACCTCTTCAATCTTCGGAATTATCGCAGTATTTCATTAACAGTTTACTGGAGTGCTGCCTTTTTCAAATCAACTGCATCACAAATACTTCTGATAAATTGTTAGACCTTGTATTTGTTAATGAACCGTCAGACTTTTCGATATCGCAGCATCCCCCGCTTTCAAATCCTGAGGATAGTTATCATCCTACGATTGAATTAACTTATATCTACCAACCTCATCGACGGTCAAATACATCTCAGCAAAATAAAATTTTTCGTTTTAAGTCAACAAATTACATTAAACTTCAACGTGAACTCTCTCAAATCGACTGGTTAAATGAATTATCTTATGGCAATGATTTAGACAAAAGTATCGAAAAATTTTACCAGATACTACACACATGCTTCCTATCTTCAATACCTAGAGTACTACCTGCCCCCTGCCATGGTCCACCTTGGAACACTAAACAACTTTCAAGACTTAAAAACCGCAAGAGTAAACTATTTAAAAAGTACAAGCAAAATGCATCTCAACTAAATTATTCCATGTACTCCTCAGCAAGATCTACATATACCATTGCTAATCAACTGGCTTATAGTGCTTATTTAAACAGGATAAAAAATAACCTAAAAAATGATCCCAAATCTTTTTATAAATTTGTCAACTCGAAGAGGCGTGTGTCAGATTTCCCTTCTGTTATGAAGTTTAAAGATTATGAGTCGTCAGATGATAAAGTTATAAGTAATATGTTTGCTGAATTTTTTGCATCAACCTATTCTTCGTCTACGTTTAGCAATATAGAGCAGTATTCTTACCATATCCCTGAATCAGTGAATTTTAATGTACCCCGTATTGAGCAGCAAACTGTTTTGACTTATATGAAAAATCTAAAACTTTCATATGATCCCGGTCCTGATGGTATTCCTAGTAGTATTTCAAAATACTGTCCTCATTTACTAAGCACTCCATTGACCTATTTATTCAACAAATCACTCAAATTGAGTTACTTTCCTCCAATTTGGAAGAAATCGTTCATCATTCCGCTATTCAAATCTGGATCTAAAGCTGATATATCCAATTATAGAGGTATAGCTAAACTGAACGCTATACCAAAGTTGTTTGAGCAACTCTTATGCGATATTTGAAGAACAGAATGCAGTGTGTCAAGTTCCGCAATATGCTCTCTACTGATATAAATGTTATATCAGGTGTGCCTCAGGGTAGTCATCTCGGCCCACCTATTTACCTCCCACACACATGCATACATACACACGTACATATCCATATACCCGTATGTACTTTTCTTTGTAGTTGCTACTCAAGCTATTTCATTGTGTGAAAGCTTATAATAGATATATGCTTTTGAATTGTTTCAGCATGTTTTGAACCGTTGTTCTTTTATTGTTGCTTGTGTTTGCCCATAAATTACAAAACAATTCAAAAGAGATGCATTAATTTTCTGATATCGTATAATTTATTAATAAAAAGCACTTTGCTCACATACAACACAAATTTATTCCAGTTTGGCTTTGCAAGTTTATAAAGAAAATTATATGCAAATCGACAATGAATGCTAATTTTAAAGCACTTTTCACGTTTCTTCTTTCAAAGTCCTGCCGGGAAATTTCTTATGGTAGCGATTGACTATAACTTTCTTGATTTACGTGAAATCGAGTCTAATCGCGGGGGTAATAGTTCGTTAACTCGTAAGCCGTACAAGACATCGTTAAGAAACTAATTTAAGACCAAAAGCACAACTTCTTAATAGTGTTTTCACACAGGCTTGGTTTTACTAAATGTTGGTTTTACGTTAAAACCAACTGATAAAACCTAATTTTTCCATACAAAATGATTTTGTTAAAACCAACTTAAATATTTTTTTGAATTGGTCCTGTTAGATCAACCCGCAATTTTGACCCTTTGGCTTTAAAATATAACCGTTCTGTATATGCAATAATGATTCTTTTCGTCGCGCCTGTGCCAATTTCAATAAATGTTACCACACTATTAATTTATCTGAAAGTAATATTGTACTTAAGAGAAATCTTACTTTATTTTTAAATAGTTGAACAATACTGTTTTATTATTCATATTTAGTCTGTAAGGATGTAAAAATCTATTGACCCAAATAAATAAAAGTAAGTTTTATGAAATGCTACCTTGTTTTTGTCTGTGCTAAGCGGGGTGCTGCCAAGTTAAATATTGGAAATAGCTGGTAATGCACCACAAATACCACCACCAGCGCTACCATATGTGAAGATTAAGCTTATATATGTATATGAAGTTTTTCGGGATTTTAAAAAGACTAAAAGACTTCTTACCTAAAAATAAGATTATTGAAAATATGATAAACCGTTCTTATATGTAATATGTATATGTATATTATTATATATTATATGCTCACTCCGTTGCTTCATCAAAAATATGAAAAGAAATAACACACTGCAACTCTGTTTATATACCTTCATTAAATTTCATCAGTTGCTACTTTTTATTATAACCTGTCCTAGTACCGTGTAAAAAAAATGTGTAAAAAAAGACAAATATTATGTATGCATGTAATACGCCCCACACACGCATAAATTTGTTTGCAAACAAATTTAAATTTAAGTAAAAATTTAGCGTGGGTGGCATTGTTTGCAAACTTATTTCAAATTTTCAATAACTTTGAAAATTTGTTTGCAAACAAATTTATGCGTGTATGGCCAGCTTAAGTGTATATACAAAATAAAAAAATATACATAGGATTGACTCAGCAACCCACATATGCCTATAAAATTGTATAATTTTATAAAAACGCACAGATCTAGTTCAATAGTATACACAGAGTGTTTATTTTATTTCATTCTATGATTCTAAAAAAATAAATCTGTGTTATTTCACATTCGCGTAAAAAAACACGTAGAAACAGGTTTTGGTGTACCAATTTATGAAGTTTTATCAATCCCAATAGCAGCAGCTAACGGTAAAAGATTTTCAGTAAATCCAAATAATGTTAAAATAATTTGAGTAAAATCGCTAAAAAAATGTTTTTAATGGAAAAAAAAGTTTTTTTTTATTATCTTTTTAAAATACTTTCAATAAATAAATAAATAATATAAAAGATTTTTTTTATCTGAAAAACAGATGGCAACACTGACCACATCATTCCCATTTTTTCATCGAGAATTACTTATTTCTATGAGGGATGTAATTTATACTGATGGAAGTTATTGGACAGGGTGTGTGTGAAACAAATTTCATGTGAATACAATATCACATTATTTATGATTTTAACTTTCAGTGTGAAAACACTATAACGTAGCTGAGCACAAATAAGACAGATTGGACACGAAAAATTCGGCCATATCGTACGGGCATAAAATTTACAAATGGCAACCCCTTATTTGTTAAAGAACAGAAAGATATTCTTAGATACATCTCTTTCTCTGTTCTTCTAGCCGGTTAAACGTCAACAAAAATATTTTATTTTAGTTGAAAAATTTCAAGTAAAAAGTCGCAAAAGTTTATTTAAATGCAAAAATTTGCATTTAAGTGAAAGGGATATATATAGGTTTGTCATTCCGTGTGTAATTTCTTCGATATCAATATAGGGCCCCATAAAGTATATATGTATATTCTGGATTCTTATGAATAGCGATGACAATTGAGCCATGTCCGTCTGTCTGGGTTTCCCAAGCCCTCAGAAGAGCTAGAGACTTCGTTTTTGGACCTTTGGAAATGAACTTAAATAGAGTGGTATTGAAATTCATAAAGATCCGATGTACGGTTTCAGAGCTGGGAAGCTTACACCTATTTCTCGACGCAAAATTTATACCTAAAATCAATTATTTTTTTTTAATGTTTGTAAATTAAACTTATTTCGTGCTTTGGGAAGCCTCAATGGTCTATTGTGGGAAATTGAATTTTTTTTATACGTGAAAGTAATCAAACAGGCAACTGATGTTGTTTTTTTTGCTAACTAAAACTGTCTTATAATTTAGGAAGAACAAAATAGGTGTCAAAAGTTCAAAAATAAAATTTCGAGTCCAGGGATGGACAAGTGCAATATTTAATAGTACATGAAAGTGACCAAATTTTTAAAAATTATAAATTTTTCCTAAAAAAATTCCTTTATACCTCAGGAAGCGTTGCAATGATAGAAAAAACACAAAATATTAAAATTTCGCTTCCAGGATTGGGAAAATGAAAGTTTTTTTTGGTATATGCAATATTTTGTACTACATGTAATAACCAAAATGGTTGCAAAATTTTAGTTTTTCTTAAACAAAACTACTTTATACGTCATGAAGACTTGCATTGATAAAAAAAAATTTTAAAAATTTAAATTTCGCTTCCGGGGTTGGGAAATTGAAATTTTTTTATACATAAAAGTAACCAAAAAGGCCATCGCCGTTTTTTTTTTGCTAACTAAAACTATTTTATATTTTAGGAAGAACACGATTGGTATCAACAATTTCCAAAAAAAATTAAAATTTCGAATCCAGGGTTGGACAAGTGCAATATTTTATAGTTCATGAAGGTGACCAAAGTAGTTGAAAATTGTAAATTTTTCTTAAATAATACTACTTTATACCTCATGAAGAGTTGCATTGTTTAAAAATAAAACAAAAAAAATTAAAATTTCACTTCCAGGATTGGAAAGTTGAAAGTTTTTTTGGTACATGCAATATATTGTAGTACATACATGAAAGTGACTAAAATGGTTGCAAATTTTAAGTTTTTCTTAAATAAAACGATTTTATACCTAATTAAGACTAGGATTGGTACACAAAATTTCAATTTCGCTTACAGGGCTGGGAAATTAAAATATTTTTTTATACATAAGATTAACCAAACAGGCAACTAACGTCGGTTTTTTTTTTATCTTGGACCAGCACTCTGGGGATGACCCCTATATATGCAATGCATTGCGTCGGAACTGAAAACGAGGGGATAGTATTGAGGGGACAGATTAGGAAAGATGAGAAGATAGACAGTTTTTTTGTAGCTATTTCAATTGAAATAGTTAATTGAAAGGTTAACCTTTTACTTCGCCGGCTAATTTTTGCTACAGGGCCGACGAAGGTGGGTGCTGTTACTCTGCTTTTAGTACATGATAGTGTCAGTCGCTGCCGACTAACGTCGGTTTTTTACTAATTAAAACTATTTTTTAAATCAGGAAAAACAAAATTGGTTTAAAAAATTTAAAAACAATCAAAATTTATATTCCCGAGTTGGATAACTGCAATATTTCGTAGTACATGAATGTGACCAAATGTTTTTCTTAAATAAAACTATTTCATGCCTCATTAAGAGTTGCATTGGTAAAAAAAAAACAAAACAAAAATTTAAATTTCGTTTCATGGGTTGGGAAATTGAAAAATTTTTCCTACATAAAAAAACCAAAAAGGCAACTGACGTTGTTGTTTTTGCTATTTAAAGCTGTTTTATAATTCAGGAAGAACGAAATTTGTATTAAAATCTTAAAACATCAAAATTTCGATTTTAGGGTTGGACAAATGATATATTCTATGGTACATGAAAGTGGCCAAAAAGTTTAAAAATTTTAGTATTTTTGTCAAGTAAAGCTATGTTACACTAAGAATTGCATTGGTAACAAAATAAAAATTCGCGTCTAGAGTTTCAAAATCGAAATATTTTTGGTACACAAAAGTACCCACATAAATTCCAAATTTTGTGTTTTTATTATATAAACCTATTTTATATGTATATCAGAAAATATCAAATTAGTATGAAAAAATTAAAAATTCGGTTCCATTGTTGGAAAATTGAAATTTTTGGGTACATAAAAGTAACCATAAAAGTTCCCAATTTTGATTTTTTTTTCTGTGAATTTAACATATTTTTTTTTTTTATTATTTTTTTTATTTTTGTGGATGGATTTTATTCTTGCAAATTTTTTTACTTGTATAGAATATATCCGCATTTAATTCTGAAAATTTATATTATACACTCGGGTCTCGTTTTATGCGGATTCGAATTTATGCGTTTTGTTTTTGAATTTGAACAGGTTTTAAAATTTTAGATGTTTTTAGGCTTTTTTACTGTATTTGAATTAAGCCAACTTTCTATCACTTATAGTCGTTACAGTTTGTTTTATTTTGTGTTTTTTGTATACGATACGTATGTTGAGTGTTGTGTGTCTGTTATTATTGAAAGAACAAACTGGGGATTTCCCTTCTTATTAGCTGGTGTTTTTTTAATCACGCTGCAGTGTTTTTTCAATGAAAATGATTTTCAACAAGCAAAAGTGCTATATTCGGCTGTGCCGAATCTTAAATACCCTTCATAGATGTAATTCTTCTTTCTTTCTTTATTGTTATAACAGAAAGTAGGTTTAATTAAAAAATCAAAATGATGTTATCGGTTACTTTTATATATAAGAAACCGTTTAAATTTTTCCTCTAGGAAGCTAAACGTTTGGCTTTTCTTATTTCTAATACCTCTAAACGTCTTTCAAAAGTATTATATATGTTTAATTTAAAAACAAAAAGTAAAAATCCGTTTCGAGTACCCCAAAAAGTTCTAATTGTCCAACCGTAGACCTGGAACCGAATTTTTAATACCAATTTCATTTTCCCTGAAGTATAAAATAGCTTTAATTCACTAAAAAAACAACATTTGGAATTTATGTGGGTACTTTTATGTACCAGAAATATTTCGATTTTTCAACTCTGGAAGCGAATTTTTACTGAAATTCTTAGTGAATTTTTAAACTTTTTGGTCACTTCCATGTACCATAAAAAAACAAGTTATATGGTTACTTTAATGAATCAGAAAATGTCGATTTTCCAACCCTGGAACCGAAATTTTAGTTTTTAAAACGTTTAATACTAATTTAATTCTTAGCGGAACATAAAATATGTTTGATTCACCAAAAAACAAAAATTGGGAACTTATATGGCTAATTTTATGTACTAAAAAACTTCGATTTTCCCACCCTGGAACCGAATTCTTAATTTAAAAATTTTTAATACCAATTTAATTTTTAGCGATGTATAAAATGTTTTTAATTCACTGAAAAAACCAAAATTGGGAATTTATGTGGGTACTAAATGTATGTACCAAAATATTTCGAATTTCCAACCCTGGATCCGAATTTTTAATTTTGATACTAATTAAATTTTTTCTGAAATAAAAAATAGGTTTAATTCACTAAAAACACAAAATTTTGAATTTATTTGGGTACTTTTATGTACCAAATATATATAGATTTTCCAACTCTGGAAGCGAATTTTTACTTTTTACTAATGCAATTCTTAATGAGGTGTAACATAGTTTTACTTGACAAAAAAATTAAAATTTTTAAGCTTTTCGGTCACCATAAAATATTTCATTTGTCCAGCCCTGGAGTCGAAATTTTGATTTTTTAAGATTTCAATACCACTTTTGTTCTTCCTGAAATATAAAACAGTTTTAATTAGCAAAAACAACAACGTCAATTGCCTATTTGGTCACTTTTATGCGGAAAAAATTTATCAATTTCCCAACCCTGGAAACGAAATTTTAATATATTTGTTTTTGTAAATTGTTAATTTTTTTTTGTTTTTTTACCAATGCAACTCTCTATGAGGCATGAAATAGTTTTATTTAAGAAAAACTTAATATATGTAACCATTTTGGTCACTTTCATGTACTACAAAATATTGCAGTTATCCCCCTCTGGAATCTAAATTTTTTATTTATATTTTTAATTTTTGATACCAATTTTGTTTTTACTGAACTAAAAAATAGTTTTAATTAGTAAAAACTGACGTTAGTTGCCCTTTTGGTTACTTTTATGTATAAAAAAATTTAAATTTAACAGCCCTGGAAGCCAAATTCTAATTTTTTTTACCAATACTAGTATTTATTAGGTATAAAGTCGTTTTATTTAAGAAAAACTTAAAATTTGCAATTACTTTGGCCACTTTCATGTACTACAATATATTGCATATACCAAAAAAACTTTAAACTTCCCAACCCTGGAAGTGACATTTAATTTTTTTTTTGTTTTTTTACCAATGCATTTCCTCATGAGGTATAAAGTAGTATTATTTAAGAAAAATTTACAATTTTAAACCATTTTGGTCACCTTCATGAGCAATAAAATATTGCACTTGTCCAACCCTGGATTCGAAATTTTGATTTTTTTGAAATTTTTGATACCAATTTTGTTCGTTCTAATATAGTTTTAGTGAGCAAAAAAACAACGTCAATTGCCTTTTTGGTAACTTTTATGCATAAAAAAAATTAAATTTTCCAACCCTGGAAGCGAAATTTTAATTTTTTTTATCAGTGCAACGCTTCATGAGGTATAAAGAAATTTTTTTTAAGAAAAATTTTACATTTTTAACTATTTTGGTCACTTTCATGTACTATAAAATACTGCACTTGTCCATCCCTGGATTCGAAATTTAATTTTTTATTCTTGAATTTTTTATACCAATTTTGTTCTTCCTAAATTATAAGACAGTTTTAGTAAGCAAAAACACAAACATCAGTTGCCTGTTTGATTACTTTCACGTATAAAAATAATTCAATTTCCCACCCCTGGAAGCAAAATTTGGACTTCAATTTTTTTTTTTGCCAATGCAAATTATTATGACGTATAAATAGATTTTGTTAAAGAAAAACTTGAAAATTTTAACAATTTTAGTTACTACATGTACGGAATAGGCGGAAAAAAATGTTAATTTCCCATCCCTGGAAAAAACATTTTATTTTTTAGTTTTTAATAAACCCAAAGCACGAAATAGGTTTAATTTACAAACATTAAAAAAAATAATTGATTTTTGGTATAAATTTTGCGTCGAGAAATAGGTGTAAGCTTCCCAGCTCTGGAACCGTACTTCGGATCTTACTGAATTTCAATACCATTTACTATTTAAGTTCATCTCCAATCCAACGGTCCAAGAATGAAGTCTCTAGCTCTCCTGGGGGCTTGGGAAACCCGGTTCCACGTACAGACAGACGGACATCGCTCAATCGTCATCGCTATTCATAAGGATCCAGAATATATATATTTTATGGGGTCCCATATTGATATCGAAGAAATTACACACGGAATGACAAACCTATATATACCCTTTCACTTTTTTGTGAGGGGTATAAAAATCACACCAGAATAAGCAACAAATAAATAATATTCGATATGAATCTGTTTTATGATTTTAGAAAATCATTTTAATTTGTGAGTTCTCAAATGGTTTTTAAAAGTCGTTACATAAGATAAGAGGGTTGAAACTTTAAAACTGTGGTTGAAGTCTATTAACGATTTGGTAAAGCACCAATGAAATGCATATAGACATTGCTTAACCACCCAACAAATAAATTTCATTTTGTAAAATAAATGTATTTTTGTTGATTCTTTTTATGCGATTTTGCTTTGATTTTTTAACTAAAATTTGAATTTATGCGATTTTTCAGAATTTTGGAACTAATGATTACTTTTTATATGAAACTAGAGTATTGTTTTATGCGAATTTGATTTAAGCTATTTTTTTGGAACGCATCTACCGCATAAAACGAGACCTGAGTGTAATTCAATTTGTTTTATATTCTTATGCTTTTAGGTCAATACAAATGTAGGTACCTTTGGACGACACTGGTGATTATGCTGATGTCTCTACGTTGGATGATGAAAGAACAATTATTTAATCTTTCATTGTAACTTACATATAGGATTTAATAAATACAAACAGTGATAATAATTATACTTGTAAATTAAATCATGTAGATTTACAACATTATATTTTGCTGTCGTAATGTAATATGTACACAAATTATTATATAAAACAATAAATAAATTACATAATACAATTGTTTGTGTTTTAAATGGGTGGTGCCTTCCTTTTCCAGAAATTAATCATCATCGGGCAAAGTCATTGCTTTAGATGTATCAGAATCTTTGTAGTCATTAGCTGGAAAACCGTTACATGAATGGATTCAGTATATTTGAAATGCATTCTGATAAAAGAAAATAATCAATATGTTTCCCTTTTGATATGTTCTCCTTTTGATATGTTCTCTTTTTTCCTTAAGTTGATCCCACTTTCGTTACCGTGATGAAGTCTTCATTAGCTGCCCTTTGTTTATTAAATTTAGCTATCAGGCTTGCGAAGGATTTTATTTTGGATTGCGTTCCTTCAAAATTTCTTCGGAAGTAGCAGTATCTTTAGCACTTGAACTATTTCCACATTCAATAGAATAATTTGGTGCAGTTCCGTTTGATTCGTTATCACGTTGTCCAACTGACGATTATTAAAATTTAACCGGATCCTGTTTTGTTTTTACACATTTGTGATCAATTGGACAGTGATTGTATTTGAGTAAACAATTCCTTTTCCATATTTTTGTCTGGAAATCTCACAAAAGATGTAAATATTCTACCACCACTGGTGTGCTTTGTTGATACACTTGTGTCTTGCTTTTATTGGGTGCTCCTTAGTAGCCACTTTATGGTGTTCACAACTTATGTGAATATTTAACTAAGATGCTTTTCTGCACACAAATTTAATGCAATATGTTGAAATTGTTCCAATAACCAACAGTCTTTTATCCACAATAAAAAACACAACCAGCAGATTCAAGTGCAAAATGGAGATAGAGATCTTTATTAAAGCAAAAATTGAGATAATAATAAATGTGTTGCTAATTTTGCGTTTAAATAAATTTTACATTTCAACATCCTCTCATAAAATTTATTTATTTTACTTTATATTCATTATAGAAACAAAATTTTTAAATTTTACATTCGGCAGAGGTTTTGTAAAAATGTCTGCTACCATTGAATCAGAATTTACATATTTCAAAGAAAATTTATTTGATATAATGTTGTCTTTAATAAAATGATACCTTACATCAATATGCTTGGTCCTTGGGTTAATTGACTCATTTTTAGCTAGTTCGATAGCACTTTGATTGTCACAAAACAGTCTGGTAGGCTCTAGTTGATACTTCAATAACTCTTCTTCTAATCCTCTCAACCACAGCACTTCCTGCAGCGCTACACCGATTGCCATGTATTCAGCTTCACACGTTGATAGGGCTGTCGTTTGCTGCCTTTTCGAACCCCATGCAATTGGGCCACCTTTTTTACTCAATATGTAGCCGCTTACTGACTTTCTTTCATGAGGATCCGCTGCATAATCAGCATCACAAAAGCATTTTGTTTCAAAACTCTTTTCATACGTTAGCTTATAATGGATTGTTCCCTTTAAATATCGTAAAATGCGCTTTGCCGCTATCCAATGCAGATGCTCATGACTGTTGTTGAAACGACTAAGTAGATTCACTGCAAAAGCAATGTCAGGCCTAGACACTTGAGCAGCGAAAAGTAGACTACCCACTAGTTCCTGATAAGGATATTTTTCTTTATTACCTTCAACGACTTTGTCGCTTTTATAAAATTTGCTATTTGGATCCATAGGAGTGGAAACTGGATTGCAGGATATCATATTAAAACGCTCTAACATTTTTTCAATGTAACTCGATTGATCAATTGTTAATTTTTTTCCGATAACGTAGTTTATTCTCATACCAAGGAACGATTTTACTGGACCAAGATCTTTCATTTTGAATTCAGCTTTCAGTTTTCTAATCAACGCATTTTTGGTTTCTTCATTTTTCCATAAAACAATCATGTCATCCACGTAAACTGCTAAAATAATTATATCTTTCTGATTTTCATTTTTTACAAAGACGCATTGGTCTGTTTTAAGCTGTCTCATTCCCATATTTTTTAGCTTTTCACTTAACTTTCTATTCCACATTCTTGAAGCTTGTTTTAGTCCATATAGTGGCTTATTCAAGCGTAATATATGATTGTTTGTAATTGATATACCTTCAGGAGGTTCAATGTAAATCTCATCTTCTAAATCTCCTTGAAGAAAAGCAGTACAAACATCTAAATGGTTTATTTGTAAATTACATTCTAGGGCAAACGTTAACAAATACCGTAAAGTATTATACCTCATCACAGGTGCATATGTGTCTTTATAATCTATACCATTACGCTGTGAACAGCCTCTTGCAACCAACCTGGCTTTATATTTTACGTTCCCTACTTCGTCCTTCTTTTTTTTAAAGACCCACTTAGTTGTCAATTTCTTAACATCATGTTTGTTTTCTACGATACTCCATGTTTTGTTCTCTAATAATGATTTGTACTCACTTTTGATTGCTTCTAGCCAATGATTTTTTTTAGTGCTATTTACAGCCTCGGAATAATCAACAGGATCACCAGCATTACTGTGCGTGAAATAAGTTATGTAGTCATCCATCCGTGTTGGCTTTTTTATTCTTTTTGAACTGCGTGGAACTTCTACATTAGTTTCCTCGTCATAAGAACTGCCTGAAACTTTTTCATCATGCGGAGAGCTGCTTCTTGTTCTTTTGCAATTACGTGGAACTTGTTCATTTGCTTCACCATCATTTGAACTACGCAGAACTTCTTCTTCATATGGGAAGTTATTTTCATGATTTTCAGCCGGCTCAATTTCTAATTTAACATCATTATCATTCGAAACAGATTTTATTTCCTTGCATATCCTTACTAAATTCTTATCAGTTTGTGAGGAATATTTCTCTTCTTTCAATTCAAAATACATTTTATTTTCAATAAAAACAACATTGCGACTTACATGCATTTTGTTGGTCACTGGATCGTATAACCTGTAGGCCTTAGATGTTGAGCTATACCCAACCATTACACATTTTCTTGATTTTGAGTCCCATTTTCTTCTCATTTCTTTTGGCACCATCGCAACACAACCAAAAATACGCAAATTATTTAAATTTGGTTTTTTTCCGCTCCACATTTCTTCTGCAGATTTTTCGTTTTTTCTGGGTATAACATTTAATAAATAAGCTGCGGTGTTTACGGCCTCAGCCCAAAATTTTTTATGCAAGTTCGCATCAATCAACATAGATAGACCTTGCTTTTTCTACCAAACTTCTGTTCATACGTTCAGCTTTACCATTTTGTTGTGGACTGTAGGGTGCAGAAGTTTGGTGTTGGATGCCGCTTTCTATACAAACTTGTTTTAGTTCTCTATTACAAAATTCTAAACCGTTGTCTGACCGGAGTATTTTTATTCTTTTCCCTGTTTGATTTTCCACCAGTGTTTTAAACTGTTTAAATATCTTCGGAACCTCCGATTTGTGTTTCATTATGTACACAAAAACTTTACCAGAAAAATCATCTAAAAATATTACATAGTATTCGGCTCCACCAATAGACGTTTGTTCCATTTTTCCGCACACATCAGTGTGTATAATTTGTAAAATATCATCAGTTTGTGGTTCTGATGGCTTATACGGCTTACGAGATTGCTTACCCTGCACACACGATTCACATATGGTTGACACAGCGTTTTCATCATATTTAACACCCGAATTCTTGTCGATACAAAGTTTTCTTATGCTGTTGTCAGCAGCATGGCCCAATCGTTTATGCCATGTTTCTTTAGTAACTCCGACATAATTTCTTGTTGGCACATTTATTTTATACAATTTTCCTTCTTTTACTGCTTCTATGTATAGAATTTTATTCTTTGTAATTTTACATTTGTTACCAGCAAAATTAACTTCAAAACCTTTTTCTGTAAGCTGACTTACAGATATTAAATTTGCAGAAAGTTCTGGTACAAATAAAGCACCCGTTATTGTCAAAAGCTCCAATCTATTATTCGTTCTGTGCCGTATGCGTACATCACCAATACCAAGAACTTTGGCTTCACTGTTATTGGCAACAGTAACGCAGTCGTCTGCATTAAATCTCTGCAAACTTACAAATACATCTTGTGTGTTTATCATGTGTGTAGTCGCACCAGAATCAATCAGCCATACATTGTCGCCTTTGTTGTAATTCTCTGCAAACTTCGCTGTTAACGTTTTTTCATAATTGGCGCCATATTTATGTTTTTTTTTTCATCTTGCAGTATTTTGCAATGTGACCTTCTCGCTTACAGTTATAACATATGATTTTTTTTTCTTTTTCTGGAGATTTTTTACCCTTTTGATTTGTATAAAATGATGATTCTTCTGTTGTAGCAAAAATCTTGTAGGTTTCAAAATCTTGCAGTAATTTTGTTTTTATCGTGTCGGCTGTGACTTTTATGCCGCTGCTTTCAATCGCCATTATCATTGGCCCAAAATGATCCGGTAAGCCACTTAGCAAGAGGCTTCCAACCCACTCATCATTCACTTTAAATCCTATCTGATTAAGTTTCTGGGCTGTATCCACAATTTCATCAACATACTCACTTATGCTTTTACAATTTACTAGTTGGGTTGTTGTTAGCTTTTTTAACAAACCACAGCGCCTCGACAACCCAGAGTCTTCATAAGTGGTTTCGAGTTTTTTCCAAATATCTTTCGCCGTCGAAATGTTTTGTATGTGTACAAACAAGTTTGGTGATATATACAATACCAATCTGGACATAGCCTATTCCTGTATCTCCGCATTTGTTTCTGTTCCTAAAACTGTTTTCCAGTAGCCCTGCAGCTTCATTGCATGCTCTACAGCAAACTTCCACTTATGGTAGTTTTCACGCCCAGTCAACTTTTCAATCTCAATTACTCGCTCCATATTTTTTTTACGTTTTCTGGGCCCATAACCTGTTGAAATTGTTCCAATAACCAACAGTCTTTTATCCACAATAAAAAACACAACCAGCAGATTCAAGTGCAAAATGGAGATAGAGATCTTTATTAAAGCAAAAATAGAGATAATAATAAATGTGTTGCTAATTTAGCGTTTAAATAAATTTTACATTTCAACACAATATTATATATATTTTTTATAAAACACTAAAATTTTATACACATCACATTTTAATTAATTTCGTTCGTTTACATATTTATAAAAATACTGGGCAATGTATATTTTTTTCTTCACACACATTGTTTTCAGAATGACATCTATAGTTTAGCTCTTCATAATAAGCGGTTAAAATAAAAACTGATACGGGCTTCTGACATACGTCAATGTTGCCATACCTGCTTATGTCTGTGTAGCTGAAGCCCGAATTCAGCAACCTCAGACAATAAGTTGTTCCAGACAATAACTTATTGTCAGAATTTTAAAGTCCTTCATTTATGCATGACATTTATAATCCGCACAAAAACGAAATTCGATTTCAGAAATGATTGTCTCAACAGACATGAATTTATGTTTCTGCAATCTTTTACCATTAAATAATGTTCTAACTGTGTAGATTGTATGAAACATGTATTGAAGGTAAACGCTTTTGCAAAATTTTTAAAAACCTTGAAAATTATAGATATTCAATATTGTTTATTCAAGCAAGCGGTCAATTATTTTATATCAAATTACACAATTTTATATATCCCTGAAGAAGCCTCACAATGAAATATCGAAATAAAGTTTTTTATAAAAAATAATTGACCTCTTGCTTAAATAAACATAATTTATTTATTATAAGAAAACAGTTCGAAATTTGTGAAATATACTGAAAAATTAGTGGCTAGATTTCACACAATTGCTTCACTCAACCAAGGCTCAGAAATTTAGTCAATTCTTTTAATAAGAGCAGAACTCAAGGTTCAAGATGCAACTCATTATCCTCCATGCAAACGGTTCGAGAATGAATTTCCTCTGGTGTCACATATTCTTTGAGGGTCGTTGATATGAATCAAGTACCCCAATGCGTATGAGTGTTATATTAACACAAACAATTAATTGTCTTACACACTAGTAGACTTGGGTTGAACTTCTTCTTTTTGTTCATTTTAGACAAGAACCTATGATCAAGCCCAGTGTCAGCGTACATCCCCTGAACACAACCGTGAAAGTCTACAACATACGTTACTGATAGCAGTGCAGAACATCAACAATGTTTATAGAGAGATTATTGAAGTGGCAGTAGACAAGTTCGGTCGTGTTTTTAACCCGCATATAATTTTGTACTTTTTTAATAGTTTTGTCAAATTGAAGTAAATAAAGACAATTGTTAATTTTCTTAAATAAATTCATTTTATTTTATTTATCGTTTGGTTCTGAAGAAAAGGTATGTGACAATATCAGAAGTGAGATTACCACGAGCCGTATGAAATTGTGCAACTTAAAATACGATACCTTCTTTCCATAACATGAAAATTAATACACTGCGTAAAAAGTGTAAAATAGTTGGACTACCTACGCATGGAAGCCGCAACGATTTAATTGACCGTTTAGAGGAAAACTTCGATAAGACATCTTTTACAAGTTGTAATTTTGATCCGACACGCATTTCATCCCCAACGCTATCAACACATACCATTTCATCAAAGATAGAATCAAACGTTAAACTAATACCGAACACAATGTCTCTGCCATTGACAACAACGTCCGCTGATTCCTTAATTTATACAAGTCCTATTTGTACAACGTATGTACAAGCATCGAACAAAGACAACGACAACATTCAGTATTGTTTTCCAACGCCAACGAATTTACAAACGTATGCATCTATAAATTCTAACAACCAACGTGTTGCTACCATCAATGCTGCAACAAGCGAAAATGCGTATTCATCAACAAACGATCGTTATTTTGAATTTCAGCCACAAAGTATCTGTCATTCAAAACCAAACACGTCTCCTGTACAACGTTTAGTTACAGAAAATGTTTCACAACAACGAAATGCTAAAGTTTACGCTTATAATATTCTCCCGTCTGTTATAAACAATAATGTTTCGCAACAACTACGTGCTACAGGTGGTTGCTATAATGTGAATCCTCATTTTGTAAACAAGAATGTTTCTCATCAACATTTTGGAGATTTTAATAATCGTAATGTTTATACTCAAGAAAGCATGAATGAACAAAATCATCAAAATGTAAACACGTATACAACAAACACAAAGAATAATGGTTATTGTTGTGTTGGCGTCCACCAACAAATTCACAACGATTATTGTAGAGATAAAGAAATAAGATTTGTTGCGGATAGAAATCAAGTTCATAGTAATGTTTATCAGCAAAACTACGAACAACAAAACAAATCGTACAACATTGACGACAGCAGCTTTCAAACGAATAATTTATATTTCACACCTCAAAGACAAGTTACGTTTTCAAGTCCATCTGCTCCTATGGCACATTTAAACTCCGAGATGGATCAACCACAAAGTGTAGAGGAGAATTCTTATAACAATGGGTATGTAAATGCACGCGAGTTGGTATCGTTATTACCAGACTTTAACCCATCATCGTCATTGAATGCACAACAATTCATAAACCGTATTGAATTATTGCGAAATGCATATCGTTGGAATGATGAAGTTTTAATATTTGCAGTTGAACAGAAATTGCAAGGAGCCGCCAAGTACTGGCTTGATTCTTTGGACGTAGTTTTCAGATCGTGGTCAGAATTTATTCGTGTATTTTTTAAAGACTTTCCGATTGTAGAAAACGAAGCCGACATTCACGTGAAGATGTCGCGTACGAAACGTAGTGGCGATGAAAGTCCACAGGATTTTTATTATCGAATACTTGCTTTAGGCAAGAGGGGAGGTATTTCAGATGCTGCGATAGCACGTCATGTAATCAACGGTATAAACCAACCAGACCTAAAAATGAAAATATCAAACAATTACAACGATTGCAGCGAGTTGCTGCGCGATATCGCAATTTTTTGTACACACAACGAGGTAAGATCTTTTACAAAGGATAGCAAACCTAAACCGTATACGCAAGTGATGCCGAACCATCAAAGAAATTTTACCGACAAGCGATGCGAAGGCACAATTAAATGTTTTAATTGCCATAAGATTGGCCATTATTCGAAAAATTGTCCCGAACCACAACGAACGCAACGATGCAGTAATTGTAATAGGACTAACCATCAAGTAGAAAATTGTCCTGAGAAACAAAAACGACAAGAACGTTCTACAATAAACCAAGTCGCTGAAAAGAAAACGATATCGCAGGTAATTGTAAAGCAAATAACTACAAATGGTATAATTACAAATGCTTTCATCGATCCTGGAAGTAAGTGCACGCTTATCCGTGAACGTTTTGCAGGCTTGCTGGGCACATCAGAACCGTGTTCAATATTATTAGCTGGTTTTGCTCATGGCGAATACGAAAGCACAGGTAAATTAAAAATTAACATTTTAATTGATGAAACATCTCACGACGTTGACGCATTTATTGTGATGGATGACCACATTTGTGAAAACATATTGCTTGGCAGAGATGTGCTCTGCCAAAAGGGTAGCCGATTAGTAATAGAGGGTAATTCCTGTCAACTCGAGAAAGTAATGTCAGTATATGCAAGCGATAAAAATAGTGATGATGTCACCAAGAAAATTTTCAACTTGCTAAGCAAACGTAAAAATATTTTCGCTGAGACTTCACAAAACTTAGGTGAGTGTAATGTTTTAAATATGGAAATTAAACTTACCTCCGATGCTCCGATACATGTCAAACCGTACCGCCTACCCTTTTCTAAGAGGCCAGTAGTTGAAAAATTAGTTAAAGAGCTTTTAGACGCTCGCATTATACGACCGTCAAATTCGCCTTATGCGTCAGGCATTGTTTTAGCCGAAAAGAAAAATAACGAACACCGCTTATGTGTTGACTTTCGAGCATTAAACCGCATAACCGTCAAAACTCCTTTCCCTATGCCTAATTTGGAGGAACAGTTTGCGCAACTGGCTGGGAACAAATATTTTACCTCATTAGATTTAAGAATGGGATACCATCAGATTAAAATGGAGGAATCTTCAAAACAATACGCGGCTTTTGTGACCACGTTAGGTCACTATGAGTATAATCGAATGCCATTTGGTTTGGTCAACGCTCCAGCCTATTTTCAACGCGTCATGAACTCTTTGGCATCGATAATGAAATCGGGTGAAGTCCTCGTGTACTTGGATGATGTGATCATCCCAAGCAAGTCTATAGATGAAGGTTTACAACGTCTTGACACATTTTTAGAAATTTTGAGAGACGCCGGTTTAACACTAAGGCTTGATAAATGTAAATTTTTGGAAAAGGATATTTCGTATTTAGGCCATCGAGTAAGTGAAGATGGAATAACACCTGGTGAGGGTAAAGTAACTGCTATACACAATTTTGTGCAGCCCACTAGCACTACCGAAGTGAGAAGATTTCTTGGGCTTACCGGATTTTTTCGGAAGTTTGTGGAGCAGTATTCGCTTATTTCGAAACCACTTACTATTTTGTTGCATAAAAATAGCAAGTTTGTATGGGGCGACGAACAACAGAATGCATTTCTAAAATTAATTGATATATTATCTAATCGCCCGTTGTTATGTCTTTACGATTTTAATGCACACCATGAGGTACATACAGATGCGTGTTCAGCTGGAATAGCTGGTGTTTTACTACAGTCGTCTGACGAAAAGTCTTGGAGGCCCGTTTGTTATTATAGTCGTCATTGCACTTCCACCGAATCTGCTTATCACAGCTATGAGTTTGAGACACTCGCGGTTGTCGAATCTCTTCAAAGGTTCCGTATATACGTCCTTGGCAAACCATTTCGTTTGATCACCGATTGCTCAGCCATTGCGACTGCAAAACACAATAAAGAAATGATACCTAAAATAGCACGATGGTGGATCAGGATTCTTGATTACGACTGCGAAATAGTCCATCGCCAGGGTTCTCGCATGTGCCACGTCGATGCACTCAGTCGTGCTCCGGATCCTTCAACAAAAAAACCGAAAACCGAGGACTATATTATGAGCCTTAATATTTCTGACAAAGATTGGCTGTTTACAATGCAAATGCAAGACCCAGATTTATTAAATATTGTTGCCGTTTTACAAGGAAAAATTGAGTCACCGCAATCTAAACAAATTAAATTAGAATATTGCCTGATAAATAACCGCCTGTATCGAAAAGATGATGGAAAAGTTAAATTTTTTGTTCCGAATGCTGTTCGCTGGAGAATTGTTAAGTTGTGTCATGACGACATGGGTCACTTTGGCCTTGAAAAGACTATTTTACGTATAACTCAAAATTTCTGGTTTGCAAAAATGCGCAAGTTTGTCAAAAGCTATATTTCGTCGTGTGTGGATTGTTGTTATAATAGGGCAAAGTGTGGAAAAACCGAAGGGCAACTGCATATTAGTGAAGTTGAACCTATCCCATTCCGAAAGATACATATAGACCATTTGGGCCCCTTTATACGCAGTAAGCGAGGAAATACACACGTATTGGCAATTTCGGATGCTTTTAGTAAGTTTCTTGTAGTAAAAGCAGTAAAATCTACAAAAACACAACCTATTGTCACGGCATTGAATGAGATGACTAGTTATTTCGGACTTCCAAGGATAATCGTGTCCGACCGTGGCACCGCCTTCACCTCTAAGGTTTTTCAGCAATATTGTATCCAACATCAAATAAAGCATATTAAAACCGCCGTGCGTACACCAAGGGCAAACGGCCAGGTCGAAAGGGCTAATGGCATAATTTTATCGTTCTTGCGGACTGCCACGACTACAAAAGGCGATTGGGATTTGTCACTACGTGATCTGCAGTGGAGCGTAAATTCCCAAACGAATGCCACCACAGGGTTTAGTCCCAACGAATTAGTAATCGACTTTAAACTTATCGATATCATTCAGAATCAAATCGTAGCCGCAATACACGACGATATTTCAGAAAACGAGACCCACATGTCTAGTATGACTAAACGCCAATTGGCTTCCGAAAATATGGCCAACGAAAAGCAGAAGTGGAAAACCCGTTTTGACAGGAACCATTTATGTCCAACGGTATATAAACAAGGCTATCTAGTAGTCATCGAAAATGAATTTGCAGCCACTGGTGAGTCCAGAAAGTTGGAGCCTAAGTACAAAGGTCCATATATAATTGCTCGTACTCTGGATAACGATCGATATCTTATTAAGGATGTTCCTGGAATGAATATAACATCAAGAAAGTTTTGCTCTGTATTTTCCTCTGACAAGATTAAGCCATGGTGCCAACAACCACCCGAACTAAATTTTGAAGATGACTATGAAACCGAGGGAATCGAGGACGATCCCAGGTCAGGATTGGCCGAACTGTCAGCGTACATCCCCTGAACACAACCGTGAAAGTCTACAACATACGTTACTGATAGCAGTGCAGAACATCAACAATGTTTATAGAGAGATTATTGAAGTGGCAGTAGACAAGTTCGGTCGTGTTTTTAACCCGCATATAATTTTGTATTTTTTTTAATAGTTTTGTCAAATTGAAGTAAATAAAGACAATTGTTAATTTTCTTAAATAAATTCATTTTATTTTATTTATCGTTTGGTTCTGAAGAAAAGGTATGTGACACCAGTTACATTACATTGGCTTGATAATAGGTTCTTGTCTAAAATGTACAAACGAGTTCCAATATTTGATCACACTAATGTAATTTAAATAGTTCTTACCAAAAACGAGCGAATGAACGAGTTCGGCATAAGTTTATCTAATACATACAACGCTACTATGCATAGAAAAATTCTCACCAGATCCTAGGAAGCTTTCCTGACAACTCCTCACAGGCCGCCACTATATCTGTATCAGTATGTATGCTTGTGTATGTGCGTGACATGCTTATAGCATTTGAACGGCAGAACCGAACTAGTCTAAAAAGCTAAAAAAATCCTAATTCAAATTAATATAGCAAAATAAATGTTCGTTAACATACTTACTACATACAAATTTAAGCTGTGGCTTGAGCTAACAATAAAAAAACGTTCACATGTACTTAAGTACAAAAAATTCAAACCAAAAAAGGTTGGCTTAGGTATGATGGAACAAAAAATTCAGAATAATGGGACATGAAGAAAATAATCAAACGGTAACACGGGTATAGAACAATAATATGTTAACATCAGGTTGATACAGTTCTCGGATTCTATTTCCTAATAAAATTTGTTTAAATAAGAACTAAGTCAACTAATAAGTGGTGACAAACACAATACACATGAGAACTGATAATGGAAGCTTGCAAAAACAGCTGTTCTGCTCTGCTGTGTAAGTTGAATAACTAAAAAAAACTGATGTTGACTTTCCCTTGTGTCTTGGAATATATATAATGTCTATCTGAGATTTAAAAATAAATTTCGAACAATTAATTAATTCAATTTAATAAAAAAAATTGTTTTTGTCAAATCTGTTTTTTAAAATAACGTTTAAATGGCTTTGCGGATCGATTTCAGAAACTATTCATTGAAAAACCACATGGATAGGCATAAACCGGGTAAAAATCATTTGACGTGTTCGTGAGATATCGTGAACGAAAAAACTCAAAAAAAGTAGTTCTTATTTTATAAAACTCCGAAACTATAAATGTGTTCAATTAATACTCTCGATTTGTTTACAGCACTCGAAGAACTACATCAGTCATTTGGTAATCGGCTGATATATTCATTTTTATTTTTAGCGGTTGAAATTAGCAGGAAGTTACAGGTGTGGCCTTTAGGGTCAACCGTTTTCCATATATCTTTTATATAAAAGTAACTGAAGCAAATATTTTCTTTTTGTTTACAAAATAAAGACGTTTGATCTCTTTAAAGAAATTCATTGGAATTGGAATTCAGAAAAGTAAAAAATAAACAGCTTCAGAGCAGAAAAATGTAAACACTCTTTTGGAAAAAGTAACTAAATTACAAAACTTTTTTTTGCTGTGGTATTCAAGCATATTTTCTATTGTAGAAAGAAAGAAATTTCTATTGAAAACCAAATATTTATAACATAAATGTACTCTAGACGTGCTCCATGAAGGGTATATAAGATTCGGCACAGGCGAATATAGCACTTTTATTTGCTTTTATTAATCTTATTATGTTAATACAATTATGCATTGAAAATAAACTAATACATTAATACAAGTTTACTGGACATTAATTATCTGTTAGGCGGAACAAGGTTAGCCGGGTTAACTAGTTTATAATATTTATAAATATATTGCAGACTAACAACACATTCTGTCACTCTGTTTATTTTCAAGTTTCTTAGTTACAAGAGGATACATAAATATTAGTTTGTATGTTTACATAAAAAACTTATATGTGACCTGCTCCACGAAAAGGGACCTCTGCGCCGAAAAATTTTTTTTTACTTTTTGAGTGATTTTTATAGGAAAACAAGTAAAAACGTTATATTCGACCGGGTCGAATCTTAAATACCCTCCAAATATTTAGTAAGTGAATTTGATATGTTTAACTTGGTGGGACAGAGTTCCTTTATATAATATCGTACGTCAACGCCCACTAAAGGGGGCGGGATTCAAATATATACAATATCATGTTTTCCACAGACGAACGCATGGGCATTGCTAGACCGTCTTAGACTTCATCACAATTCTCTTTGGAGGGTATAAAAACTGTATTTTGGCGGGGTCGCTCTGGCAAGGGCTGTGGGGGAAACATTTCACCTTTGTCATAAAACTCTAAAAATAAATGCTTGGGATAATTATATACAAAATTAAAATTTCTTTTTTTTGATAGGGTCATTTAGAGGGCAAAGGGGGAGAGGGGTAGGGCAGAAACAGATACACATAAAACTGTAAAAATAAATGCTTGGGATGATTATACACAAAATAAAAAAAAGTTTATATATATTTTTAATAGGGTCATTGAGCGGGCAAAGGGGGGGAGGGGGTAAGGCAGCAACAGGCAGTCATAAAACTCTAAAGATAAATGCTTGGGATGATTATATACAAAATTTAAAAAAAAAATTTTTTTTTTGGTAGGGTCATTTTAGGGGACAAAGGAAGAAGGGGGGGGGGGGACTAGGGCAGAAATCAGCAGTCATAAAACTCTAAAGATAAATGCTTGGGATGATTATATACAAAATTTAAAAAAAAAATTTTTTTGGTAGTCATTTAGGGGGCAAAGGAAGAGGGGGGGGGGTTGGGGTAGGGCAGAAATCGGCAGTCATAAAACTCTAAAGATAAATGCTTGGGATGAATATATACAAAATTTAAAAAAACATTTTTTTTTGGTAGGGTCATTTTGGGGGCAAAAGAAGAGGGGGGGGGGGTGGTAGGGCAGAAATCGGCAGTCATAAAACTCTAAAGATAAATGCTTGGGATGATTATATACAAAATTTAAAAAAAAAATTTTTTTTGGTAGGGTCATTTAGGGGGCAAAAGAAGAGGTGGGGGGGGAGGTAGGGCAGAAATCGGCAGTCATAAAATTCTAAAGATATATGCTTGGGATGATTATATACAAAATTTAAAAAAAAAATTTTTTTTTTTTGGTAGGGTCATTTAGGGGGCGAAGGGGAAGGAGGGGGTAGGGCAGAGTAGTACCAGGTTTCGTCTCAGCTTCGTCATTACAGCTTAAAAGTGTTATTTTTAAGGAATGTAGGCTTAAGTAAAACAATTTGTTAAATTTTTATGCTAGTTTTGCCTATAAATTTTTTTTTGGTAGGGTCATTTTAGGGGGCAAAGGAAGAAGGGGGGGGGGGCTAGGGCAGAAATCGGCAGTCATAAAACTCTAAAGATAAATGCTTGGGATGATTATATACAAAATTTAAAAAAAAAAAATTTTTTTGGTAGGGTCATTTAGGGGGCAAAGGAAGAGGTGGGGGGGGGGTAGGTAGGGCAGAAATCGGCAGTGATAAAACCCTAAAGATAAATGCTTGGGATGATTATATACAAAATTTAAAAAAAAAAAAAATTTTTTTTGTAGGGTCATTTAGGGGGCGAAGGGGAAGGAGGGGGTAGGGCAGAGTAGTACCAGGTTTCGTCTCAGCTTCGTCATTAAAGCTTAAAAGTGTTATTTTTAAGGCATGTAGGCATAAGTAAAACAATTTCTTAAATTTTTATGCTATTTTTGCCTATAATAACGCCCACTAAAGTGGGCGGGGTCAAAAAATATTTTTATTTTATTTAATGGCTCCAAGTTTAAGGCGTTGGACCGTATTTGACATAAAAATATATCATTTGCTTAACAAAATAACCAAAAAACTTTAAAAATTATGTTGTTTTTTCTGGGTTTGTTTAGTTCTTCTTAGGGGAACTTTTTTCCCTCTTGCCCGATTTAGCCCATCTTCGAACTTAACCTGCTCTAAGTTTTAAAATATATTTATGCCAAATTTCAAGGGTCTAGCTCTTTTCGTTTGGACTGTATCGTGATTTCCACAGACGGACGGACGGACGGACGGACGGACATGCTCAGTTGGTCTTAGATTTCATCACTGATCAAGAATATATATACTTTATGGGGTCTGAGATGGATATTTCGATGCGTTACAAACGGAATGACAAAGTGAATATACCCTCCAAATTCTTTTTTGGAGGGTATAAAAACGCTCTTTCAAATGCCGCAAACCGCAAGTTTCTATGTCTTTTAGTTTTTTTACAAATCACCTGTAAAGATGAACATAATTAATTGTGCATAATCATGCGCAAAACACGGAAAAACGAAGCGCTTTTTTTAAACGCGTTTTTCTCAATAACTTCTTTTCAGCGCAGAGGTCCCTTTTCGTGGAGAAAGTCACAAATTCTTAAATTCATTTTGTGAAAGTTCAAAACTCCCACCCGCCACAGCTTTTGACCAAATCAATTGCAACTTTTAAAATATTAAAAATGTCGCATATCCAAAAAGCACACAATAGTACTCGAGTATGTTTCGAAGCACGATTAGTGAAATAAAACGTTATAGGATATTTGCACAAACAATTTTCAAGACGTGATCGAAAGAAACAAATTCATTTTATTATTCCTAGCACGTTTTACCAAAAAAGAAAACAGTTTTAGAAAACAATAAATGCTACAAATAAATTTAAAGTTCTAAAACAGTTTGAACAAAGAGATTAAAATAACAAGATAAAATTATAGTTTTAAAATCTGCGGAACTATTTAATATTTGGTTTTCCTATTACTAGAATTAAGGTTAATTTATTTTTTGCTCACTTCAATAAAGTTTGCTCACTTAAATAAAGTTTGAGTGCAATTCATTATCCACAACAATTCCTGTGATATGATATTGAATTCTATACAAAAGAATTTGTTGTAAAATAATATAATAATGTTTAATAAAGTTTTACAAATATTTACTTTTTTTTTCAAATTACATAGTGCATGGCGCTGAACTTCGTTATACTTATATCCAATCATACTTAAGGTGAGGCATATTCGAATACATTAATTATTTAGCGAGACTATTTATTGATAAGTTCCAATCCAGTAACAATATCTGTACAACTATTATAGCAGTGCTAGAAATTTGAAACATAGAAATTCATAATTATGTGTCATTTGTGCAAAATATGTGAACTGTGTTCTCAGCTACATTTTATCTGTTTATTACCAGCGTTGTCAACTCAGTGTTTTTAGCACTGTTTTTAGTGCTTTTTAAAATTTATTACGTGCCAAATTTTGGCTTCAGTGCTTTTTGGTTTTTAGTGCTTTTTTTAGTGTTTTTTTTTTCATTCGGTGGCACCAGACAATAACAAATTTTGCTATTGAACTTTCATCTTTACCATATTCCAATGCTGAATTAGAACGAATTTTTAGTTCAATGAATCTTTTAAAAGCCAAAATTAAAAACTGAATGTCGCTGCATTCGGCTAATGCGCTTTTACAAATCAAAAACGGACTTAAAAGGGAAAATTCTTGTTGCGAAACGTGCGAAATTTCAGATGAGGTAAATATTCATATTAATACAAATATGGTTTAAAAAACGTCGGAATATGAAAAAAAAGACGGTATTATCCGTTTCATGTACCCCACAAAGTCCTAATTGTCCAACCGTAGAATAGTCTTTTAGATATTTTTATACCCTTCACAAAAAAGTGAAAGGGTATATAGGTTTGTCATTCCGTGTGTAATTTCTTCGATATCAATATGGGACCCCATAAAGTATATATATTCTGGATCCTTATGAATAGCGATGACGATTGAGCGATGTCCGTCTGTCCGTCCGTCTGTACCTGAAATCGGTTTTCCCAAGCCCCCAGAAGAGCTAGAGACTTCGTTCTTGGACCGTTGGATTAGAAATGAAATATAGTGCTAGTGAAATTCAGAAAGATCCGAAGTATAGTTCCAGAGCTGGGAAGCTTACACCTATTTCTCGACGCAAAATATATACCAAAAATCAATTCTTTTTTTTAATGTTTGTAAATTAAACCTATTTCTTGCTTTGGGAAGCCTCAATAATCTATTAAAAGCTAAAAAAATTAATTTTCTTTTTCCAGGGATGGACAATTAAAAAAAAAATTTTGGATGACAGTGATGAGGAATTCACGGACTTTGATGTTGACCTTTAACAAATACAAATTAAAATTCATTCGTTATATTATATATATATTTTGTTTTTTTAAACGTTATTTTACTTTTGTTACCTTAAAGGAAATAAAAGATCGCAGAGAAAGTGCATCACTTTAAAAGTTTGCAAGAGAATAAAAAACAATGTAAAATTGATTGCATTTTCAATGGCGATATTTCCAATATGTTAAGTTTTTTTTTAGTGTAATATATGATTTATTAAAAATTGTATAAATAATCTCTTATTATAAAATTCAGTTCCAGGGTTGGAAAATCGAAATTTTTTGGTACATAAAAGTAACCATATAAGTTTATACTTCGCTAAGAATTAAATTGGTATTAATAATTTTAAAAATTAAAAATAAATTTCAGGGTTGGAATACCGACATTTTCTGATTCATACAAGTAACTATATAATTTGTTATTTTTGATTTTTATGGTGAATTATACCTACTTTATATATCAGGAAGAAATAAATTTGTATTAAAAACCAACCAGTAAAAGTGCTATATTCGGCTGTGCCGAATCTTAAATACCCTTCACAGATGTAATTCTTGTTTCTTTCTTGCTAAAACAGGAAGTAGGTTTAATTAAAAAATCAAAATGATGTTATCGGTTACTTTTATATATAAGAAACCGTTTAAATTTTTCCGCTAGGAAGATAAACGTTTGGCTTTTCTTATTTCTAATACCTCTAAACGTCTTTCAAAAATATTAAATATGTTTAATTTAAAAACAAAAAGTAAAAATCCGTTTCATGTACCCCACAAAGTCCTAATTGTCCAACCGTAGAATAGTCTTTTAGATATTTTTATACCCTTCACAAAAAAGTGAAAGGCTATATAGGTTTGTCATTCCGTGTGTAATTTCTTCGATATCAATATGGGACCCCATAAAGTATATATATTCTGGATCCTTATGAATAGCGATGACGATTGAGCGATGTCCGTCTGTCCGTCCGTCTGTACCTGAAATCGGTTTTCCCAAGCCCCCAGAAGAGCTAGAGACTTCGTTCTTGGACCGTTGGATTAGAAATGAAATATAGTGCTAGTGAAATTCAGAAAGATCCGAAGTATAGTTCCAGAGCTGGGAAGCTTACACCTATTTCTCGACGCAAAATATATACCAAAAATCAATTCTTTTTTTTAATGTTTGTAAATTAAACCTATTTCTTGCTTTGGGAAGCCTCAATAATCTATTAAAAGCTAAAAAAATTAATTTTCTTTTTCCAGGGATGGACAATTAAAAAAAAAAATTTTGGCCCATTCCGTATTTTGTAGTACATGTAGTAACTAAAATTGTCACAAATTTTATGTTTTTCTTTAACAAAACCTCTTTATACATCATGAAGATTTGCATTGGCCAAAAAAAATTTTTGTAATTAAAATTTTGCTTCCAGGGGTGGGAAATTGCATTATTTTTATACGTAAAAGTAATCAAACAGGCAACTCGTGTTGTTAATTTTTTTCTAACTAAACCTGTCTTATAATTTAGGAAGAACCAAAGTCATATTTAAAAAAAAGGGATTAAAATAAAGAAATATTTATATCCAGTGCTTTTTTGAAAAAATTACGCGTTTTTTGTCCGGCTTTAGTGCTTTTCAAAATTTCAAAGTTGACAACGCTGTTTATTACATATTGTAATTTGGCGCTGAATTTGCTATAATGGAAAATGCTGTAATATCTTTGTGGTATATGAATGCGTTGTCACTGTTTGTATTGATACGACACATCGTCGACATTGGCGTAAACCCAATCTGACATGGCATGGCGACAAATCCTCCAACTTCAATCTGAACTTGAAAAGTATGCAATTTTAATAAATACGTATTGAGTGTCTCCTTGAGATCTTTAAGTAATAATACAAGACTGAAATATCGCTGTAAAAAATGTTTGTACCCTTCACACAAAAAAAGAGTATACGAGTATACTATATAGATTTGTGATTCCATGTGTAATTCCCTCAATATCAGGGTCCGACCCCATAAAGTATATGTATATTATAAATAGAAAAGGCGAATAAGCGATGTCCGCCTATCTGTCCATGAAATCGAATGTTCCAACTCCTCACAAGAGCTAGAAACTTCAACGTTGGACTGATGGACTGGAAATGAACCTAAGTAGAGTGTAATGAAAGTCAGCAAAATCCAAAATACCGTCCCATAGCAAGAAAACTTTCACCTATTGTTTTTTTTAGTTAAACTTATTTTATACTTCAGGAGGAATTAAGTTTGCATATGAAATGGAAAAAATAAAAAAAAATTTATTCCAGGGTTCGCCAATTGAAATGTTTTTTGGTGCAAATACTTAACCAAAAAAGGGGACTAATTTTGGACTTTTTCTGAATGAATTTAAGTTGGTATTAAAAATTAAAAAAAAATCAAAACAAGTGAAAGTGCTATATTCGGTTGTGCCAAATCTGAAATACCCTTCGCAGGTTACCAAAAAAAACATATTTTTCAATTATTTTGGTTTTTACTGCGCATTCTTCCTGAAATATAAAATAAGTTCAATTCACTAATATAAAAAATTACTTATATTGCTACATTTATGTACTAAAAATATATCGATTTTCCAACTGTGGAATCGCATTTTAGATTTTTTGAATTCTTTCTGAAGTATAAAATAGGTTTAATTCACTATAAACCCAAAAGAAGTAACTTATATGACAGCTTTTATGTACCAAAAAATTTCGATTTTGCAACCCTGGAATCGAATTACAATTATTTTGTTTTTAATACTAATTTAATTCTTCCTGAAGTATAAAATAGGTTTAATTCACTAAAAAACAGAATTAGGAACTTATATGGCTACTTTTATGTAACAAAAGAATTTCAGTTTCCCAACCCTACAAGCGAATTTTTAATTTTTTTACCAATGCAGGTCTTAATGAGGTATAAAATAGTTTTACTTAACAAATAATTAAAATTTTTAGCCTTTTTTAGCACTTTCAATGGCCGAAAAATATTTAATTTTCCCCACCCTGCAGGGCCCTTGAATGAAAATTTAGATATTTTTTTATTTCAATACAAATTTTATTTTTCTCAAAGTATGAAATAGGTTTCATTAACAACAAAACAAAAATATAATTGGTTTTTGCTAGCTAATTTTTCATTTAGAAATATGTGGATGATTCCCACCTCTGGAACCGTACTTTGGATTTTTCTGAATTTCAATACCACTCTATTTAAGCTCATTTCCTATCCATCAATCCAAGAATGAAGTCTCCAGCTCTTCTGGGCACTTGGGAAAACTCCACGTACAGACAGGCGGACAGACTGACATCACTTATTCGTCATCGCTATTCATAAGGGTCCAGAATATATATATTTTATGGGTTCATATTGAGGAGATTACACATGGAATGACAAACCTATATATACCCTTTCACTTTAAAAAAACGATTCCTGAGTTGAACAATTGAAACTTTTTTTGATAAAAGTAGATAATTTTGTAGTAACGGTATTGTGTGTCCAAAAATTGCGGGTTTTCAATCAAAATTCAACAATTATGGAAGAAAGTTCGCATTCCCAAAATTTGCAAAAATTTAATGACATGAGCCAAACGATATTCGATGATTCTTCATAACAATCTTCTTTACTTTCTCAAAATTTTCACCGGCTGTTGATGTGCTACGGTATGAGGGATAACCGTCGTTATTCAAATCCTCTCAGCCATTTTGAAAAGCTCGCAACCAAGTACAATCACAGTATGCCACGGTTCACATTTGAAATGGGTTTGCGTACTGAATTCCATATTGAACTCGAATTTTTTTTAATAATTCTTTTAAAAATATTTTTGAAGGCACAAAATTGTTGTTGGAATGTTTCAATGACGAAAGTACAGTAATCGTCACTTAACATTACCGACAGTGATTAATCCTATAATGCAACCTCATCCGTTGGTACTGTAGAAGAAAATCACGGGGAAGTATATAATGAAATAGCTACAACAAATTCGCTATGTTCTCTACTGTCTTTTCCAAAATAGTATCGTCTCTCTAGTTCTAGCGCTGGTCCCACTAAAAAAACACCCCAAATGACTGAAACTAAGAAAAAGATGTCGATCGAATATACGTAGTCCACTAAATTTTAAAATGCATGTCATTTTTGAGCATACCACGTATATAATTGTTATCACTTTTGTTTATTTGCGTTATTTACATTTGATTCACTGATAACATATCTTGAGTTCAAACCACTGAATAATGCAGCACAAAGCACAAATTCAAATAATAACAATCAAAATTTTTAAATTTTTTTCCTTCTTATTTAATTACATATAAAACACATTTTGCTTATTTCGAAGATGTCACATTCGATGAACTTAAGCCCAGAATTAATTCCATAGGCCATTCAGGGCGTGGGTATGTTATCACCTTATTAACATCGCTTTTAAGTGCTTTAAGATCGTTTAACTCTTTGCCTATCCTTTCAAATTGCTCTTGAGTTGTAGACAGCTTTCCATTGATTGTTTGCAAAATAATTAATTGATCTGACATAAATTTTGCAAAATGGTTTTGTTGTGAATTCAACTTTTCCTCAAACTTGACAATTTTTTCCATAAGAGCGTCGTTAGTAGTGGATGCGTCCGGAGAACCACAATTTTTCTTTAAATTTTGCTTTAAAATTATTTCGTCTAAGCGTGTTGTATGATCCTCCCGCATGTCCTCCAATTTCGAAACAATTCGACTTTCGAGTATGTTATGCTTTCTTAAGGTTGTGTTAAACATTCCAGTGATTCTATCACAAACACCGTCTTCTGATGCGGAATCTGTACCATCAAAAGACAGTCTTGTTTGTAGACCTTTAAGTATTTCCATTTGATTATTAAATCTGCGACAAATTGCAATTCATGCCTTGTTTATAATTGTGTTTACACATTTTATCAACAATATGACACTCATACCTTTTATTTAATACCTCAACTGAAATCTGTAATCGATCCACACCCTCCTTGAGCAGAAAAACATCCGCAAATAATTGATTACGCAGCGTCAATTCATCAGATTTGGTTTCGATTTCGGATGAAGCTCTATTTATTATGAATATTATAGCGATAATTAGCGTAGAAATAGATTTCATTTTTATTTTTATTTTCATTTATGTGTTTACACGTCTTAATGCAAATTTGTACTGATCGAAGCAGATTAACAATATAAGATTGCTTGTTTATTGTTCTACTTATTATAATATATAACAAGTAAAAGTGCTATGAGGGTGGATCAATAAGTCCATGGGTTTTTGAATGAAACAATGGTTTTTATATAAAATGGTACTCATGCCCAAGTGATCATTCAAAATTGAAACCACTGGACTTTATCGTGAATTTTTTCAATTGTTTCGGATGTAGAAACCTCAACTGGGCGGTATCTTCCGTGCTTTTACGGGCACATCCAAATTCAGAGAACCACTTCTTTGTAATGAAAATGGTTGGAGCAGACTTAACAACAGTATTTATCAAGCTTATCATTGGCATGAGTGATTGTTTTTTACGCAAAAAATAATGCTTAATGAGCACTCGAAGTTTTTTCCAGTTTCTTCTCAAAGCGCACGGTAGTCTGTAGCTACCAAACAGAAGCTGTATGACAGTTTTCTATTGACAAGAGCAGTGTTGCCATTTCAATTAAGAGGCAGGAAATTCAAAAAGTCACGGACTTCCTGGAATGTTCGGGTGTGCCGAATCTTATATATTCTTCATCGGCGTACATCTAAAGTATGTAACCACATCGACTCCAAATCGGAAACCATCTTTTTAATCTTTCTAATTTCCACTACTAATTTATTTCTTTCTAAATTATAAAGTTGTTTGATTACCAAACAAAATATATGTACGGTTGACCATAAACCCCATCTCTGCAACTTCCCACTAATTTTAACCAATAAAAAATGCTATTATTTTAATTTCAAAACTGCTTTAACCTTCGAATGAATCCATTGTGATGAACGATTTTGAGTGGTTCATCACACATATAATTTCGGAGTTAATAAATTCACTTTTTTCTAACTTCTCGCTTTGTGTCGATCCACCTAGTTTTTAAATTGCAAAACCTGGTTAGTTTTTGGATAGAACTTTTTTAAGTTATTTTGAAAAAAAAACACATTGAGAAAGAAAAAATTTTGTTCGTAGTTTTTTTTATATTTCTCAAAATCCATAAATCCAAAACAGTTCCAATTCCGGGAAATCTAAGCTTGAAGGAACTCTTTGAAACTCGACGACTTTGGTTCGATTCGATTTAACCGTTCGAAAATTGTTAGCGGGTCACATACTCACACACATACATATATACAGACGTAGTGACGGCCTCTCAGTAATAGCCAGGAAAACTTCCTGCAAACTCAAAACGTGGAGATCTGGTGAAAACTAATTTTTTTTTAAAACGAGGTAAAACCAAAAATTTCCAGAGCTTTAAAAAAAATTTAAATTTTCTTAGCTGGAAATAAAATGGTTGCTTTTATGAATCAGAAAATGTTGATATTCCAACCCTGGGACCGAATTTTTAATTTTGTAATTCTAATTTAGTTTTTTCTGATAAATAAAATAGGTTTAATTCACTAATAACACAAAATTTGGAATTTATGTATGTACTTTTAGGTACCAAAAATATTTAGATTTTCCAACCCTGGAACCGAATTTTTAGTTTTTAAAATTTTTAAAACCAATTTAATTCTTTGCGAAGTATAAAATAGGTTTAAGTCACTGAAAAAAACCAAAATTGGGAACTTATATGGTTACTTTTATGTACCAAAAAATTTCGATTTTCGAACCCTGGAACCGAATTTATAATTTTTTTATACTAGTTTAATTTTTTCTGAAATATCGAATAGGTTTAATACACTAAAAGCACAACATTTGGAATTTATGTATGTACTATTATGTACTAAATATATTTTGATTTTCCAACTCTGGAAGCGAATTTTTATATTTTTACCAATACAATTCTTAGTGAGGTGTAACATAGTTTTACTTGACAAAAAATTAAAATTTTTAAACTTTTGGGTCACTTTCATGTACCATAAAATATTTCATTTGTCCAACCCTGGAGCCGAAACTTTGATTTTTTAAGATTTTAATACCAATTTTGTTCTTCCTGAATTATGAAACAGCTTTAATTAGCAAAAAGAATCAACGTCAATTGCCTTTTTGGTTACTTTTATGCAGAATAAATATTTCAATTTCCCAACCCTGGAAGCGAAATTTAAATTTTTAAAAATTTTCTTTTTCAATGCAAATTTTCATGAGGTATAAAGTAGTTTTGTTTAAGAAAAACTCGAATTTTGCAACCATTTTGGTTATTACATGTACTACAAAATATTGCATGTACAAAAAAAAATTAATTTTTCCAACTCTGGAAACGAAATTTTAATTTTATTTTTGTTTGTTTTTTTATCAGTGCAACGCTTCTTGAAGTATAAAGTAGTTTAATTTAAGAATAATTGCAAATTTGGTAACTTTCATGTACCATAAAATATTGCACTTGTCCATCCCTGGATTCGAAATTTTATTTTTGAATTTTTATACCAATTTTGTTCTTCCTAAATTATGAGACAGTTTTAGTTAGCAAAAAAACAAAAAAAAAAAAACAATATCAGTTGCCTGTTTGATTACTTTCATGTATAAAAACAATTAAATTTCCCACCCCTGAAAGCAAAATTTGAATAAAAAAAATTTTTTTTGCCAATGCAAATCTTCATGACGTATAAAGTGGTTTTGTTAAAGAAAAACTTTAAATTTAAAACAATTATAGTTACTATATATACTACAAAATACGGAATAAGCCGAAAAAAAATTTGTATTTGCCATCCCTGGAAAAAAATTTATTTTTTTAGTTTTTAATAGGCTATTGAGGATCCCCAAAGCACGAAATAGATTTAATTTACAAACATTAAAAAAAAATAATTGATTTTTGGTATAAATTTTGCATCGAGAAATAGGTGAAAGCTTCCCAGCTCTGGAACCATACTTCGGATCTTTCTGAATTTCAATACCACTCTAATTGGGCTCTTTTCCAATCCATCGGTCCAAGAATAAAGTCCCTAGCTCTTATGGGGGTCGATTTCACGTACAGAGGAAAGGATCCGGAATATATGTATACATTTTATGAGGGTCTCATATTAATATTGAGGGAATTACACACGGAATGACAAACCAGTATGTACTTTTTTTCTTTTTGGTGAAGGGTATAAAAACATTTCACTGATAAGTTCATCTTAAGTTCAAAACAATGAATACTACAATACAAATCACATATTCAAATAAGAATAATCAAACAGTGATTATTTTTTTGAATACATTCATAAATGTTTTATTTTATTATACACATATTTTAATAACTTGTTTTAAACAGGATTTTTATTTTAATTAAAAAATAAATTTTGTTTATTTTAGTGATGTGATGTTTGATGAACTAATACCCAAAATCATTTCCATGGGCAATTTAGGACGTGGATACGTTACTGCTTTATTAACATCACTGTGTAGCTCTTTGAGATTGATTAACTCTTTGAATATATTTTCGAATTGCTCTTGGTTAATGTTTATTTGATTTGATACAAATTTATGAAATTCTATTTGCTGTGAGCTCAACTTTTCCTCCAGGTTAGTAATCTTTTCAGATAAATCTGCTACGGTAGTTGACAAAACAGAAAGCGTAGGGGAGGATTCTGCTTGGGAACCGCAATTTTTATTCAATTTTTGCTTTAGAATTATTTCATCTAAACGTGTTGTTTGGTCCTCCTGCATGTCCTCCAATTTCGAAACAATTCGACTTTCGAGTATGTTATGCTTTCTTAAGGTTGTGTTGAACATGCCAGTGATTCTATCACAAATACCGTCTTCTGCTGCGGAATCTGTACCATCAAAAGGCAGTCTTGTTTGTAGACCTTTAAGTATTTCCATTTGATTGTTAAATCTACAATAAATACATAATTAATAGTTTGGTTTATACATTTTATAAACAATTTGACAGTCATACCTTTTATTTAATACCTCAACTGAAATCTGTAATCGATCCACACCCTCCTTTAGCAGAAAAACATCCGCAAATAACTGATTACGCAGCGTCAATTCATCAGATTTGGTTTCGATTTCGGATGAAGCTCTATTTATTATTAATATTATAGCGAAAATTAGCGTAGAAATAGATTTCATTTTTATTTTCAATGTTTATACGTCTTAATGCAAATTTGTACTGATCGCAATAGATTAACAATACGAGATTGTTTGTTTAATTATTTTTCTTATTATAACATATATAAATAATATGCCATAAGCAGGATCAGTAGCACACCCTGCAGCAAAAGAAAAAATACCGGAAATATGCAAAATTTTTGTTCTACGTATTGCCGAGTTTAGCAAGGATCTGTTTTTAATATTTTCGTAGCATCTCGTAAATATGGAATTACGGACGAAATGGTGGTATTCTCTTTATTGTACTATTAAAACTAAATAATTTCAGTGAACATTATCAGATTATCAAATTTTTAAAAAGATGGGAAGAAATAAACTGAAACCTTTCTAATGATACATAATATATTATGAAATTTTTATTTGACATATTGTCACAATTCTGTTTTAAATGAAATTTATTTGTCGGTGGTCAAGCAATGTCTATATGCATTTCATTGGTGCTTTACCAAATCATCAGTTGACTTTAACCACAGTTTTGAAAAGTTAAAAACCTCTTATCTTTTGCACATACTTCCGAAAACCATCTGAGAATTCACAATTTGTAAATTATAAATTATTTTCAAAAATCACATCCGAATAAGCAGAGTAGGCTTTAAAACTCATACAAAACTAACCCAACAAATAAATTATTCGATATGAATCTATTTTATTTTTCTACACCATTATACAATTAGAAATCCATTGGATAACAAGAAAAGTATTTATATGAAATGCATAAAGACATTGCTTGACCACCAACAAATAAACTTCATTTAAGATACATAATATATTTAAGGAACTTTGCGTAATAATATCTATTTCTCTAGCAAGCACGGTTTTCCAAGTCGGAGAAATTTTTACAGAGGTTTTTATATATGTAGATGTAAATAAAATACTACTAAGATACTCAAATTTGTATTAGCTGAAATGTAAAAAATTAATTAATTAATTAATTCTTTTACGATTTTGCCCTGAACATGTCGACGACAGTAGGCTACTGACTACAGCCTGGCAGGAATTGAGTGCATGCGCTTATAAATATGCTTGCTTACGATGAAACCCATTTAAATTACATTGGTGTGATCAAATGTTCTTGTCAGAAATGAGCGAATGAACTAGACTTGTGTCGAACTCTTCTATCCGCTCGTTTTTGACAAGAACCTAACCTAACCTAACGTCTCTTATTATAATGTACGATTACAAATTAACGTGGACTTTAACGTCAAGTTAGGCATACAAAAGTAATCGTTAAAGTAACCGTTAACATACATTGATAGCACAGTGAAAATCTTAAATAAATAAGCGTTTAAAAAGCTAAGAATATATAAATTTTATATGAAATATGCATGTACTGAATGTGTTTATGGAGCAACACAATTGGCTAGATTTGACGATTTATCATCATTTTGCTTAAAAAAACCTTTTTGTGACTGGACGATATTTGCTTAAAATTTGACGCAATTTATAAATAATTATATCTGTTTCAATTGATTTGTGTTCGAGCAAAGTAGAGTATGAATACAATTGGTTTCAAAGTCAAAACAATGGTGGGCAATTTTGTATAGACCCACAACATTTAAGAATGGAACGCTATCTAAACATGTTAGTGATGCATATAAGCTGATTCCCCGAAGTAACTGAAATACAAATTGTATATGTATGTTCAAATGCCAAAATTACTTGATAAGTTATTTTTGAAAAATAAATTCGTATGAATATGAAAATGGGGATAACGGCTTAGCAATTGATTAGATATGCATATACATATTTCTGCTGGTAATAAGATTAATCAAATTGAAAAATATGTTATAATAAAAAATTTAAAAAGTCTTATATAGAACCGTGCAAATAAATGTTAATGAATTTTAAACCTAGTTCATGCAATAATATTAAAAGCAATGATACGCTGTATTTCTTATTATATTATAAAGGCAGACAAACGGACAGACATACAGACAGACATCGCTGTATATATTCTTTGAAGGACATAAAATATCATATTGTTACATAAAAATTTCCTGTTTTTCAGTTAAAAACAACATATATATCAAGTTAGAATAAACTGAAACAAACAACAGGTGAAAATCTTTTGACAATTTCTTGTATTTATTTTGACGAATTTGACAGTTTTCTGTATGAAATTTGACGAGTTCTTCCCTATTTCATCTGGCAACTACGTGCATCACAAATAATATATTTGCTATTTCTAATAAGCCATACAGCGAAAACAAAAATTAAAGAATTTGCAGTGCACTTTCGTGTTCTCGTATAGAATATTTGACAGCCAAACAACATCGTAAAAACTAAATGCTGTATTCACAAAAATTAATGCGTACTTCAAGTGTGCTTTAAAGTAAAAATTTCATAGAGAATTTATTTTAAAGTGTTGATCAAGTCTACTTTATTTTTTTGTGAATACTGCTGTAAATAAATTATCGCAGTTCGATAAGCATTGCCGACGATCGTCTTTATCTGTATGTGCATATTATTGCTTATTTTTTCGTAGTTATATCAATTATTGTTTACTTGAGAGAATTAAATGTGCATGAGCACTCTCAAAGAAGCCGACAACTAATCATCCGTAATCGGATGAATAAGAGTCAGTGTTGGCAAAATGGGCACAATCAAGTTTTGTCGTATTTTTCGAACCCAAACACCACCTAACAATTGCTGATAAACGTAGATATACATACTCGTATATAACAATCGATAATAGAAAACAGTATTACTCCGTTGTACAGGTTCGAAAATAATATGGATTGCGTTGAACTGCTCATCATTTCTATTTCTTTAAATATATCAAGTTTTACACTCAATTTATTTTAAATATTGAAAAATATGCGAAGTAGAACTTCAACTTCACTGAAAAAAAACTTTTTAAATGTTGCCACCTGAAAATACAATATTAGGGCTGTTTAGGGGTCAACAACAATCGAAACAATTGACTTTAAATTAAAGTTTTAATTATAAAGGAAAAACATGTTTGTACATGAAACATGTTTGTACATGATAATTGTTGTTATAGTGAACAAGTAAAAGTGCTATGCCGAATGTTAAATACTGATACTCATGTACATCTGGAGTATATGCACACATTTCAACTCTTTTTGATTTCTCTGATTATCGTTATTAATTTATTTATTTCTAAAATATAATAATAGAAAATAGGTTTAATTATAAAAAAAATAAAAGTTTGTTATCAGCTATTTTCATATTTAAGCAAGCGTTTAAATTTTTTAGTTCTGTAGCTTTTTGGCTTTTCTTATTTCTAATACCCAATAAAAGTGTTTCAAAAATAAAAAATATGTTTAATTTATAAACAAAAAGAAAAAATTCGTTTCAGTTGGTTAATTTTATGTACCAAAAGAAAAACAAAATTAGGATCTTATGTGCTTATTTTATGTCCCAAAAAATTTCGATTTTCCAACTCAGGAATAGAATTTCTTTTTTGATTTTTTTAATACCAATTCAATATTTCGCAAAAAATAAAATAGTTTTAACTCACTAAAAAAATCGAGATTAGGAACTTATGTCGTTACTTTTATGTACCAAAAAAAACTTTAATTTTCCAACCCTGGAATCGAATTCTTGATTTTTTTTGGTTTCTGCAATTCTTACTGAGGCATAAAATAAAACTTGTAACCTTTTTAGCCACAACAAATTTCAATTTACAACAAAAAATAGTTTTTTTTTTCAATTGCCCAACCCTGGAATCGAATTTTTAGTTTCTTTTTTATTTTTAATACATATTTACTTCTTTTCGAAATATGAATAGGTTTAATTAATAAAATTGCAAAAATAGTTAGTTATTGCTAGTTAATTCTGTGGGCACAAATAAGTGTAAGCTTCCCAGCTCTGGAATCGTATTTTGGAGCTTAGTAAATTACAATACTACTCCATCTATATTCATTTCCAATCCATCAACCCAACAATGAAAACTCTAGCTCTGATACAGACAGACGGACAGACGGGCATCGCTTATTCGTCTTCCCTATTTATAAGAATCGAGAATATATACATATGTATACTTTATGGGGTCCCATGGTTATATTGAGGAAATTGCACTTTTTTGTTGAGGGTATAAGCATCTGCACGTCAAATTTAAATGGGTTAGTGTTCTAGGGTTAACGACTCACCTACGATTTAATAGTATCAAGAGCCCGAATTTGCAAGCACTGAGCTCAAATTAATATAAAATTATTTTTTGGTACAATATATAAAATGTTATTTCCATCCCTGACACGAGTACATACAAGACATATTCAACAAGGTGGACTTATTTTCACATTAAAATTATTTTCTTATTAAAATTAATAGAAGTGTATAGAACTCGTTACATATTTTATGGATTTTGACAGACATTGTTACGTCTGCCTTAAATGCACAAGTATTCGCAAAACATTTCGCTCGTAAATGTATCAATACTTTTTTGATTAGTGAACGAAAATTTGTCTAGATATTTGTTTGGTTTGTCAAATGTGTATTGAAATATCATTGGCGAAAATTTCAACAAGTTAGTTAAAAGAAAGCAATCAAAGAAGTTAAAAATCATGGCGGATGTGAATGCAGTGAATTCGAATAATGTGCCCTCTTGGGTCAATGAAAAACTATTTGAAAATTTATCAAAAAAACATGTAACAGCATTTAAAGAAATTAAAGAGTTCAAAACGTACGCAGGTCTACCACCTGGTGAAAATTATTCAACAATCATGTTGAGAATTGAAATTCTTATCGAATTGGAAGGTAAGAATATGTTAAACACTTGCGTGTAGAGTTAAGTTGTGTACTCATATTCATACACACACACACAAACACGAGTATGTAATATTTTATTCCATATCAGGACATTAGGGTGCACCATACCTTAGCTAACTGAAATTCGTTGCAAATCTTCGATTTTATTTGTCCCTAGCTATGCACTTCATATTGAGAAAAAACAAGTAAAAGTGCTATACTCGGCTGTGCCGAATCTTAAATACCCTCCACAGATGTAATTCTTTTTTCTTTCTTGCTAAAACAGAAAGTAGCTTTAATTAAAAAATAATTAAAAAAAACAAAATGATGTTATCAGTTACTTTTATATTTAAGAAAGCGTTTAAATTTTTTGGTTAGGAAGCTAAATGTTTGGCTCTTCTTACTTCTAATACCTCTGAACGTCTTTCAAAAATATTAAATATGTTTAATTTACAAACAAAATCAAAAAATCCGTTCGTGTACCCCAAAGAGGTTTCTGATACCAATTTTTTTAATACCAAATTATTTCTTCCTGATATATAAAGTAGGTATAATTCATTATAAAAATCAAACATAACAAATTATATATGGTTACTTTTATGAATCAGAAAATGTCGATATTTCAACCCTGAAATTGGATTTTTACTTATTTTGGTTTTTAATACCAATTTAACTCTTCCCGAAGTATAAAAAAGATTTCATTCACTCACGACCAAAATAAGGAACTTATATGGCTACTTTTATGTACCGAAAAATTTTTTCCAACCCTGGAGCCGAATTTTTAATACCAAATTAAATCTTCCTGAAGTATAAAATAGGTTTAATTCACTAAAAAAAACAAAATTTGGAATTTATGTGGGTACTTTTATGTACCAGAAATATTTCGATTTTCCAACTCTGGAAGCGAATTTTTACTTTTTTAACAACGCAATTCTTAGTGAATTTTTAAGCTTTTTGGTCACTTTCATGTACCATAAAATATATTAATAATGAGGTTTATGCAACTCTTAATAATGAGATTTATTTAAGAAAAACTTAAAATTTGTAACCATTTTGGTCACTTTCATGTACTAAAATATATTGCAGTTATCCAACCCTGAAATCGAAATTTTGGTTTGTTTTAATATCTGATACCAATTTTGTTTTTCCTGAATTAAAAAATTGTTTTAATTAGTAAAAAACCGACGTTAGTTGGCTTTTTGGTTACTTTTATGTATAAAAAAAATTTCAATTTCCCATCCCTGGGAGCGAAATTTTAATTTTTGTCTTCTTTTTATACCAATGCTAGTTTAAATTACTTATAAAGTAGTTTTATTCACAAAGATCTTAAAATTAGCAACCACTTTTGTCACTTTCATGTTCTACAATATATTGCATGTACTAAAAAAACTTGCAATTTCGCAGCCCTGGAATTACAATTTATTTTTTTTTTTTGCTTTTTTATAAATGCGACTTTTCATGAGGTCTTTATACCTCATGAAGATTTGCATTGAAAAAGAAAATGTTAAAAAAATAAATTTCGCTTCCAGGGTTGGGAAATTTAAATTTTTTTTATACATAAAAGTAACCAAAAAGGCAATTGACGTTGGTTTTTACTAATTAAAACTATTTTTTAGTTCAGGAAAAACAAAATTGATATCAACAATTAAAAAAAATAAAAACTTTGATTCCAGAGTTGTATAACTGCAATATTTTGTGGTACATAAAAATTACCTAAATGGTTAAAAATATTAAGTTTTTCTTAAATAAAACTATTTCATGCCTCATTAAGAGTTGCATTGGTAAAAAAAAATTTAAATTTCGTTTCCAGGGTTGGGAAATTGAAATATATAAAAGTAACCAAATAGGCAATTGCCGTTGTTGTTTTTGCTAATTAAAACTATTTTGTAATTCAGGAAGAACAAAATTGGTATTGAAAACCTAAAATATCAAAATTTCGACCCCAGGGTTGAACAAATTAAATATTTTATGGTACATGAAAGTGACCAAAAAGTTTAAAAATTTTAATATTTATGTCAAATAAAACTATGTAACACCTCACTAAGAATTGCATTGGTAAAAAAATAAAAATTCGCTACATAATAGTACATACATTAATTCCAAATTTTGTGCTTTCAGTGAATTAAACCTATTAGATATTTCAGAAAAAATTAAACTAGTATCAAAAAATTATAAATTCGGTTCCAGGGTTAGAAAATCGACATTTTTGGATACATAAAAGTAACTATATAAGTTCCCAATTTTGGTTTTTTTTCAGTGACTTAAACCTATTTTATACTGCGCTAAGAAATAAATTGGTATTAAAAATGTTAAAAACTAAAAATTCCGCACCAGGGTTGGAAAATCGAAATATTATTGGTACATAAAAGTACATACATAAATTTCAATTTCTGTGTTTTTAGTGAATTAAACCTATTTTATACATCAGAAAAAATTAAATTAGTATTAAAAAATTCAAAATTCTGTTCCAGGGTTGGAAAATCGACATTTTCTGATTCACAAAAGCAGCCATTTTATTTGTTATTTTTGATTTTTATGATGAATTATACCTACTTTACATATCAGAAAGAAGTAAACTGGTATTAAAAACCGACAAAATCTAAAAGACGATTCTACAGTTGGGCAATTACAACTTTTTGGGGTACATGAAACGGATTTTTTGTTTTGTTTGTAAATTAAATACATATATATATATATATATATATATATATATATATATATATATATATATATATATATATATATATATATATATAATATTTTTGAAAGACGTTCATAGGTATTAGATATAAGAAAAGCCAAACATTTAGCTTCCTAGCCGCAAAATTTAAACGTTTTTTTAAATATAAAAGTAACCGATAACATCATTTTGATTTTTTAATTAAACCTACTTTCTCTTTTGGCAAGAAAGAAAGAAAGAAGAATTACATCTGTGAAGGATATTTAAGATTCGGCACAGCCGAATAAAGCACTTTTACTTGTTATTCCAGGTCTTATGGATTGATAGAATTTTATTATTTTAAAGCCTTTGAAAAAACTGTGTTCTCTATAGTGAACCTTGTAAGGGGACGGATACACTCTGGCATTTTCTATTATACGAACAAAATCTGTTGGAACAAAAAGTTCTTTATCTCTTTTCTTCCCTTTGATCTGAGAGTGATTTCACAGCGCCAAAAATATTTCGATTATGTTCCAGATATCTTGTTTATCCCAAAAACAAAAAAATGAATACAAAGAAATAAGTATATATTTTCATTTTGTATGGCGCTTACGAGGTTTTCAAAGTAACTAGCTTTGAGGGTCTAACCCCACAAGAAAAATTCTCTGGTTGACTTGAAATTTTTCCTATATTCTCTCTATCTCTAGGATAAAAAAAAAAGTTGTTCGTGAGACTTTAATATTTCCAACAATTAATATAAAGAAATTCAATTTTCTATGCAAATGTCATTTTGTATGGCGCTTACGAGGTTTTCGAAATGGAAATGGACGTAACTTTTTTTCGTAGTTTGTGAAGAAACGCGACGATATTTGGTTACTTTTAAGAATTAACAGCGAAATTTCAATAGTACCAAGAATGATAAAATAAAGATTACGCCTTGGGCATGATTTACCGTTTGATGACGTATTTGTTCCCTCGAAGAGATTGCCAAATGTTTATTATATGCAAAACTAATACTTTCTCGTACAAAATTAATATTTTATGCTAAATTTGGCAACTCTTCACACAATTTAATCAGAGAGATTTCTAACAAGCGAATGAAATCGGATATATGAAAGTGCAAGTTTTGTGTTATATTTTATAATAAATTGTGTTATAATTTAAAATAAATATATTAAAATAATTATTAAATAACTTAAAGTGTAAAAAAACTTATTAAAACTTGATTTTTAAAGCTCATAAACTGTAAACAAAAAACCTAAATTAAAGAGAAAAGAGAACACAAAGAGCAAGCATGAAAGATGCAGTGGGCAATTGCAAACAAAGTAACAGCAAAAAAACAAGTGAGAAATAATTGTGTTAAAATGTAATATTGTTATAAAATTTTTTTGTTTTCAAAACGCTGTCATTTTATAGTTTTCCAAGAGATGAAGCTCAAAGGAAGTTATGGCTGATATGTAGTAAGAATTTTAACGAACATTTTATATTGCTATATTAAATTGAATTAAGATTCTATAGGCTAATTGTTCGAAATTTTTAATTTAAATCTCAGAAAGACATGATAAATATGCCAAGGCACAAAGGCAAGTCAACATCAGTTTTTGTTATTCAACTTACACAGCAGAGCAGAACAGGTGTTTTCGAAAGACGCAACCCTTTCATCATCATCAGCGCTCATGTGTATTGTGTTTGTGGCTTAGTTGAATGTGATAACAGTTCCTATTAACACAAATTTTATTGTGAAAAAGCATACGAGAACTGCATCAAGCTGATGTTAACATGTTATTGTTATAATACCCGTGTTACCGTTTGATTATTTTTCTTCATGTCCCATTTTTCTGAATTTTTTGTTCCATCATACCTAAGTCAAACTTTTTTGGTTTGAATTTTATACTTAAGTACATGTGAACGTGTTTTCCAATTTATTATTGGTAGTTCAAGCCATAGCTTAAATTTGTATGTAGTAAGAATTTTAACGAACATTTTATATTGCATTTTATATTTTATATTGGAATATTTATCATGTCTTTCTGAGATTTAAATTAAAAATTTCGAACAATTAGTTATGGCTGATATTTTGCAAGGAAAAAAATTTATTTTGAATGGGGAAAAAAGAAAAATAATTAGCACTTGGGTTCAATATTTATATAAAATAACTATAAATGAACAATTTCAAATAAAAAAAGTGTAAAGTAAAATAATTTTTTAATATTGTTTGTTATCAAACAAATTTAATTTGAAAAATCGCAATTTGCCCCACTGTCCTGTTTTTACAATAACATAAGAGTTCTCCAACTGAATTTTATTACCCAATCAGAACACATGTTGAGTGACGTCAGAGTTTCATCATGCGTAGAAAAGTATTTTTCTTTCAGCTTGTTGGCGTAATCTTTATTTTATCATTCCTGAATAGTACAACTCTGGTATCGATTTTTATATCCTCAAAAAAAAAATTGTCATTCCGAGTGTAACGCAGCGAAATAGTCCCTAATATCAAATAAAATATATATATTCTTGATCAGTGATAAAATCTAAGACGATCTACCCACGCCCGTGTGTCCGTCTGTGGATATCACGATTCTAAAAAACAATATAATCTTTAAATTTTTTTTTGTAATTTTGTTAAGCAAATGATATATTTTTATATCACAGAAGGTCCAACGCGTTAAACTTGCAGCCATAACATCAAAAAAAATTAATTTTTAGACCCCGCCCCTTTTAGTGAGCGTTATTATATGCGAAAATAGTCTAAAAGTTTAGCCCGCTCCTTCCCCTTTGCACCCTAAATGACCCTAAAAAAAGAAAGATTTTTTTACTGGCAAAGGAGAAATGTCTCCCCTACGGCACTTGCCAGAGCGACCCCGACAAAAGACAGTTGTAGTATCCTCAAAAAAGAATTGGACCCATTAATATATATATATATATATATATATATATATATATATATATATAAATATATATATATATATATATATATATATACATATATATATATATATATATATATATATATATATATACATATATATATATATATACATATATATATATATATATATATATATATATATATATATATATGTATATCTGCTTTGAGTTCCATACACTTAGTCCAACGTATCTCCAAATTTTGATGATCTTAAAATAGGCATTTGCTTCTGAGATGATTTCGCCGTTGGAGTTAAACCTCTTTCCGCGGAACCATTTCCTTAAGTTTAGAAACAAGAAATATTCACTTGTTGCTAAATCTGAAGAATAGGGCGGATGAGGGTGTGTGCACCTTTGACTGCGAGCAACCGCGGCAATCATATTGAGGAAAGCTTTCTCATACGCAAGTGATCACTGAAAATTGAAACCATTGAACCACGTGAGATGCCTATGGCTTCCACAATCTTTCTCGCTTTCCATCTCCGATCGGATAAGACCATGTTGTCAATTTTTTCAATAGGTTCGGATGTGGACACCTCAACTGGGAGTCCAGAATTTTCGGAATCTTCCGTGAGGGTACAGCCACATTGAAATTCAGAAAACCACTTCTTTACCTATATAACTTATATAGCTTAGCCTTGCAAAAAATAATGCTTAATTAGCAGTCGTAATTAATTGTTTTCCATTTTCTCTTCAAAGCACGTTTTAGTCTGCTATTAACGGGTGCCAAACACAAACTAATTGACAGTTGCCTGTTGACAGGAGCAGTGCTGCCATTGAGGTTAAGAGGCGAGAAAAATCACTGACCCACCCTCGTATTTGATAAAAAAATTATTAAGAGTATCATTAAAAGTATTCCATGATCAAGCACAAACAAATTCAACTGATTGTAAATAGAAACTTTTAAAAAGTTCATGACTTATTTCAGAGAAAAAGTAAAAACGTGGCAGACAGTTCGCTAACTAAAAACCAAGCCTGCATCGCCAACAATAATTGTAAATAAAGCACATATGCGTTTGCTTACCTGACCATAATACTACTTCCAGGTAGAGATTTGTGGGCTCATGGAGGCCTTAAAAAATATGAAATAACACACCAAAAAAACCATAGGAGATAACAACAACGATTATTGTGAGTTATTTAATTTCTGAGGGTATTACTTATTTATTATCTTTGGGACATTATTTATTTGGAAACCGCAATAACAATGAATAAGTCCCCAAAAAAATTTTTGGGAGATCCATTACTTGGCATTGTGTAGTAAATTATATACTGTTGATTTCACTACTTACGTTTACCATTCTTAACAAAATATAGGTACCCTAAAAGTACCTGGTGCAAATGAGAATAGTACAAAAGATTCCTGAAACGTGACTGGTGAAAAGGGCAAATATCACAAAACTAAATTGAAAATGCTAACAAAATTCTCTCACTCTGCGTAGCATCGGAAGATTTATATACAATTTCTGTAAGTCGTTTGGGGAAAAAATGGCAAGTATTAGAGTTCTACATTTGTTTAATTTATGGTCATAAGTAACCTTAATTAAATATGCTATAATTTGATTAAAATAATAATGAGTTATACCAGGATTTAATCATTAAGAACTAGGCTTAGACAGTTTACTCTGGGTTTTTCTATAAGCGCTGTTAAAACACACAACTGGAAGTGACACTGGTACTAAAGATACCACAATAGGACAGGTGCGTAAAGGTTGGGTCTAGAACTTGTCACAGAGTATCCTAATTATTTCAATTGAACACCTACAATGACAACACCATGTAAAAGTTGCCGGTACCTCTCATTTAAAGTTCCGAAACTTGAACCGGTTGCCATTCCTCGAGAACCAGTCACGTGACGTGTCCAGCGTCAGGATATTTTCCTTCTAGGGTCATTAGTGTAATAACTTCTCAGCGCGCATTATTGAAAAAAAGAGCACATATTGGGTTCTTCCCTCAATAGCATCAATCTAGTAAAATAAAATATGCAACCGTAGCAGAGAGGATGTTTAACGCAACGCCGAAAATCGTTCTGAAATGTTGTTTTAAATAGCTTTGGATTAAATATATAAAATTCACATTTTAATATTCAACTTTTTCTTATGGAAAAAAAAATGTTTGGAATTATTTTATAAAAGCTTTTGACAACGGCGAATAATTCTCAAATACAACGTTAATCCCAGACAAATATTTTAATACTATTATTTTCCTCCAGACAAGTTATAACAAGTAAAAGTGCTATATTCGGCTGTGCCGAATCTTAAATACCCTTCACAGATGTAATTCTTCTTTATTTCTTGATAAAACAGGAAGTAGATTTAATAAAAAGATATAACATAGTTTTACTTGACAAAAAAATTTAAATTTTTAAACTTTTTGGTCACTTTCATGTACCATCAAATATTTTATTTGTTCAACCCCGGAGTCGAAATTTTGTTTTTTTAAGACTTTAATACCAATTTCGTTCTTCCTGAATTATAAAATAGTTTGAATTAGCAAAAACAACATCGTCAATTGCCTTTTTAGTTACTTTGATATATTTCAATTTCCCAACCCAACAAAATTAAAATTTTTTACCAATGCAGCTCTTAATGAGGCATGAAATAGTTTTATTTAAGAAAAGCTTAATATTTGTAACCATTTTCGTCACTTTCATGTACTACAAAATATTGCATGTCCCAAAAAAAACTTTAAACTTCCCAAACCTGGAAGTGAAATTTTAATATATATACACTTCACAAAAAAGTGAAAGGGTATACATATATAGGTTTGTCATTCCGTGTGTAATTTCTTCGATATCAATATAAGGTATATATATTCTGGACCCTTATGAATAGCGATGACGATTGAGCGATGTCCGTCTGTACGTGAAATCGGTTTTCCCAAGCCCCCAGAAAAGCTAGAGGCTTCGTTCTTGGACCGTTGAATTGGAAATGAACTTAAATAGAGTCCTATTGAAATTCAGAAATATCCGAAGTATGGTTCCAGAGCCGGGAAGCTTACACCTATTTCTCGACGGAAAATTTATACCAAAAATCAATTATTTTGTTTAATGTTTGTAAATTAAACCTTTTTCGTGCGTTGGGAAGCCTCAATGGTCTATTAAAAACTAAAATAATAAAATTTTTTTTCCAGGATGGGAAATAAAAATTTTTTTTTCGGCTTATTCCGTATATTGTAGTACATGTAGTAACTAAAATTGTTAAAAATTTCAAGTTTTTCTTAAACAAAACCACTTTATACGTCATGAAGATTTGCATTGGCAAAAAAAAATTTTTTAAATTCAAATTTTTCTTCCAGGGGTAGGAAATTGAATTGTTTTTATACATGAGAGTAGTCAAACAGGCAGCTGATGTTGTTTTTTTTTTGTTTTTTGCTAACTCAAACTGTCTTATAATTTATGAAGAACAAAATTGGTATCAAAATTTCAAAAATAAAAAATAAAATTTCGAATCCAGGGATGGACAAGTGCAATATATTATGGTACATGAAAGTTACCAAAATGGTAAAAAAATTGGCAATTTTTCTTAAATAAAACTACTTTATACCTCAAGAAGCGTTGCACTGATAAAAAAAATTAAAATTTCGTTTTCAGGGTTGGAAAAATTTATTTTTTTTTGGTACATGCAATATTATGTAGTACATATAATAACCAAACTGATTTCAAAATTCGAGTTTTTCTTAAACCAAACTACTTTATACCTCAAGAAGATTTGCATTGATAAAGAAAATTTTAAAAAAATTTAAATTTCGCTCCAAGGGTTGGGAAATTGAAAATTTTTTTTATACATAAAAGTAACCAAAAATGCAATTGACGTTAATTTTTTACCAATTAAAACTATTGTTTGGTTCAGGAAAAACAAAATTTTTATCAAAAATTAAAAAAAAAAAAAAATTTTATTCCAGAGTTGGATAACTGCAATATTTTGTGGTACATAAAAATTACCTAAATGGTAACAAATATTAAGTTTTTATGAAATAAAACTATTTCATGACTCATTAAGAGTTGCATTGATAAAAAAAATTTAATTTCGTTTCCAGGGTTGGGAAATTGAAATAATTATTCTGCATAAAATTAATCAAAAAGGCTATTGACGTTGTTTCTTTTTGCTAATTAAAGCTGTTTTATAATTCAGGAAGAACAAAATTGGTATTAAAATCTTAAAAAATCAAAATTTCGACCAGGGTTGGACAAAGGAAATATGTTATGGTACATGAAAGTGACCAAAAAGTTTAAAGATTTTAATTTGGTTGTTAAGTAAAACTATGTTACACCTTACTAAGAATTGCATTGGTAAAAAAATAAAAATTCGCTTCCAGAGTTGGAAAATCGAAATATTTTTCGTACATAAATTCCAAATTTTGTGCTTTTAGTGAATTAAACCTATTAGATATTTCAGGAAAAAATTAAACTAGTATCAAAAAATTATAAATTTGGTTCCAGGGTTGGAAAATCGAAATTTTAGGTACATAAAAGTAACCATATACGTTCCCAATTTTGGGTTTTTTCAGTGACTTAAACCCATTTTATACTTCGCTAAGAATTAAATTTGTATTAAAAATTTTAAAAACTAAAAATTCGGTTCCAGGGTTGGAAAATCGAAATATTTTTGGTACATAAAAGTGCATACATAAATTCCAAATTTTATACATCAGAAAAAATTAAATTAGTATTAAAAAATTAAATATTCGGTTCCAGGGTTGGAAAATCGACATTTTCTGATTCATAAAAGCAGCCATTTTATTTGTTATTTTTGATTTTTATGATGAACTATACCTATTTTATATAACAGAAAGAAGTAAACTGGTATTAAAAACCGACAAAATCTAAAAGACGATTCTACAGTTGGGCAATTACAACTTTTTGGGGTACATGAACCGGATTTTTTGTTTTGTTTGTAAATTAAATACATATATATATATATATATATATATATATATATATATATATATATATATATATATATAATATTTTTGAAAGACGTTCATAGGTATTAGATATAAGAAAAGCCAAACATTTAGCTTCCTAGCCGCAAAATTTAAACGTTTTTTTAAACATAAAAGTAACCGATAACATCATTTTGATTTTTTAATTAAACCTACTTTCTCTTTTGGCAAGAAAGAAAGAAAGAAGAATTACATCTGTGAATGGTATTTAAGATTCGGCACAGCCGAATATAGCACTTTTACATGTTTGTATTAATTTTATCCCTGGATACTACCTTTACAAACTTTTTTTTCTCATATGCTGGCAATGTTTTAAACAAAATTTTCATTGCAATTAAAATTCTTTTATAAATATAATTTCATGTAAATAAATAAAACCAAAATCAAATGTTGTAAAAACCAACTATGACCATACTAAAATTACTAGAGAGCTCGACTAAGAGACATTGTATATATTGGAAAACAATTATTTATATTGTTAACTATTGTTTATATAGTTTAAATATATTTTTATGGCCAATAAACAAAAGAAAAATACCTCATGAAGATTTGCATTGATAAAAAAATTAAAAAAAATTAAAATTTCGCTTCCAGGGTTGTTTTTCTTTCTTAACTAAAACTATTTTATATATTAGGAAGAACAAAATTGGTATCAAAAATTTCCAAAAAAAATCAAAATTTCGAATCCAGGGTTGGACAAGTGCAATATTTTATTGTTCATGAAGGTGACCAATATGGTTGAAAATTGTAAGTTTTTCTTAAATAATACTACTTTATACATCATGAAGAGTTGCATTGGTTAAAAATAAAACAAAAAAACTAAAATTTCACTTCCAGGGGTGGGAAGTTTAAAGTTTTTTTGGTACATGCAATATATTGTAGTACATGAAAGTGACCAAAATGGTTGCAAATTTTAAGTTTTTCTTAAATTAAACGACTTTATACCTAATGAAGACAAGGATTGGTAAAAAAAAATTAATCTTCGCTTCCAGGGATGGGAAATTGAAATATTTTTTATACATAAAAGTAACCAAAAAGGCAACTAACTTCGGTTTTCTACTAATTAAAACTATTTTTTAGTTCAGAAAAAAACAAAATTGGTATCAAAAATTTAAAAAAAATCAAAATTTAGATTCCAGAGTTGGATAACTACAATATTTTGTAGTACATGAAAGTGACCAAAAAGGTTACATATATTAAGTTTTTCTTAAATAAAACTATTTCATGCCTCATTAAGAGTTGCATTGGTAAAAAAATTAAAATTTCGTTTCCATGGTTGGGAAATTGAAATATATAAAAGTAACCAAATAGGCAATTAAAGTTGTTGTTTATGCTAATTCAAACTATTTTACAATTCAGGAAGAACAAAATTGGTACTATAATCTTAAAAAATCAAAATTTCGACTCCAGTGTTGAACAAATAAAATATGTTATGGTACGTGAAAGTGACCAAAAAGTTTAAAAATTTAAATTTTTTTGTCAAGTAAAACTATGTTACATCTTTTAATTAAACCTACTGCCTGTTTTAGCAAGAAAGAAAAAAGAATTACATCTGTGAAGGGTATTTAAGATTCAGCACAGCCGAGTATAGCACTTTTACTTTTTTTTTTTAATTTTCTAGTTAATAAATTTAATATCAATAACTGAACTTCAACATGGCTCCTCATATTTTGTTCATGGTTTTTTTAGTATATCTATATTTTAGGTGCCAAGTCTCTACTAACTTTGTTTAGTGAGTTTTGTTTTGGGCACTAAACACCCTTTTTAGCTGTGCGGCATTTCTAGTTTTACTCGATTTTATAGCAAATAAATGTTACTTTAATAATCACGAAAATTGCTTCTTCGATATATAAAATCTTCGAAGGCGGCAAATACGGGCTATTCCATACTGTCGCACGGGACAGTTGTACGCATTTACAGTGGAAAACAGATGAAAATAAAATAGATTTTTTTTTATTATAAGCCAAAGTTATGGCCCCTGACTAGCTCTATTGATGGTGCTAAATCGAATTATAACCAATTTTTAGTTTGAATGATAATTGCAAAAAAGGAAAGCCTGTCGTACGAGACAAAAAAAGGAAGTAGGTTTTGTAGCAAACAATTAAATTAATGTGACTACAATAAATTAATGTGACTAATTTTAGAATGAGTTGAGTCAATGTTTCTTAAAATGGGCTAGATTTTACTAAAAAATTATGAATAGTTTTCTTCTTATATAACTTTAATAATAATCGTACGTGGCATGTACCGCTTGCAATTCTCGCTGTTTTTATTCATCTTGATTAAAATAATTGAATTATAGGATGCTCTTCCAAATATAATTACAGTCGACTCCGCTTTAATGGAAATAACCAAAACCCAATTTTTTTTAGTTATCCGATTTTTCCTCTAAAACGTAGTTGGGATTACTGAAATTTGTAAAACAATATTTTTAATATCATCAAATTTTTCATTTAAAATCAGTGCACTGATTTGTATTGCTTTCAGTAATCTGATTTTTTTCAGTAAAGCGTGTTGCGCTAAAGCGGATTCGACTGTAGTTATTACAGACTATATATATTAAATTGAATTAATATTCATAGGCTAATTGTTCGAAATTTGTTTTTAAATCTCAGAAAGACATGATAAATATTCTAAGGCACAAGGGAGAGTCAACATCAGTTTTATTCAACTTACACAGCAGAGCAGAACAGCTGTTTTCGAAAGACGCAACCCTTTCATCATCAGTGCTCATGTGTATTGTGTTTGTCACCACTTATGAGGTGGCTTAGTTGAATTTAATAACAGATATATTCTGTAATTTGATAACAGAATATATTTTTTTAATACTAAACGTAGAAAAACTAATTTAAGTGTAATTATTATTTTCGGCTTAAGGTCATGTTTCTATTATATACAGATAAATTAATAAATGCATATATTTTTAATCTTTAATCTAATATTTCGGTCAACTTTGCTGACCATCTTCAGGGATCTAATAAAAAACAATAAACAAATCAACAGATAGTAACATTAATTAATTCTGAGTTCAGATAAAGGCAATAAAACGTTGGCATTGGAAAAAACGGATTATGAGGGAAAAATTAAAAATATGTTGAGCGATATGTGCTTGTAAGCAATAGCTCCACGCTTATACGGATTACCAAAAATCCATAAAATTAATACTCCGTTAAGACCGATTTGCTCCTCCATAAATTCCCCAGCATATACACTTTGAAAATATATGGTACATATGTATATTAAAAAGTCTTACGAAAGATTCAATATATAATGTCAAAGATGCTATACTCGTAGAGTTTAAAACAAAAATAAATGACATGAAATTGGAGAATGATGATAGGTTGATATCTTTTGATGTAGTGTTCCCTAGCATCCCAATAAATCTGACAATAAAAATCATTGAAGAGAAATGGAATGATATCGAAAAATACACTAACATACAGAAGAAATTATTTATGGATATATTAAAGTTCTGTATCACAGATACAAGGTATTTCAAATATGATAATTATTTCTACGAACAAGGTAGGTTTCTACCGATGGGTTCATCTGCATCACCTGTAATTGCTGATATTGTATTGGAAAATTTGTTAGATCAATGCACAAGATTAATGACCAAAAAACCTAAAATTATAACGAAATATATAGACGATTTATTTGCCATTGTAAAAGAGGACGCCGTCGAAGATACATTAAAAGTGCTCAACTCTTTTAATAATCAAATTATGTTTACCAAGAAAATAGAAGAAAATCAAAAATTACCTTATTTAGATTGTGTAGTCATTCGAGATAACAACATATTGAAACTTAATTGGTACAAAAAATCAACATCATCAGGTAAACCAATAACTGTTCATTCTAAACAACCAAGACGAATAATTACAAATACGGCTACTAACTTCATCCATACAGTTTTAAATATAAGCCATAAAGAGTTTTATAAAGAAAACATGGAACGGATAAAAGAAATACTGAGGAAGAATGATTTTCCAAAGAAAACCATACAAGAATTTATTTAAACAAACGAAAATTAACGACAGAAGACGATACTGAAAAATGCTACAAATCAACTATATATATACCAGGCTTATCAGAGAGACTAAAAAAATCAAATATATACAACCACGACAAATATGAAATAGCCTTTAGAACAAGCAATAAAGTGGAAAAATTATTTAGTAAAAAAAAATCAAAAATAGAAAAAGAAGACAAATCAAACCTGATTTACGAAATTAGGTGGAACGGAGATGGCTCTAATAATTGCAATAAAGTTTATATCGGAACTACAAAATCAAAATTGAAAACACGTCTTGCCTCACACAAATCGGACCAACGAGCAAAAGCCAAACGAATAGAACAAAAAAGCAAATCACTGTACAACAACAGGGCATACACCTGCATTCGAACAAACTCGTATATTACATGAAGAGAAAAATTATATAAAGAGATATATTTTAGAGATGCTCCATATAATTGACGTCCCACAAAACAAACGATTAAATTACAAAAACGACACAGAAAAATGCGCCGAATTATACAGAAACACAGTAAACAATTACAAAAAACAAAACAGATCAGCACAGTAGTTAGAAGTGGACAGAACTTAATCAGTTTTCCAAAATAATGAAAATACAACATATACATATTTAATATTAAATAAAACAAGTAAAAGTGCTATATTCGGCTGTGCCGAATTTTAAATACCCTTCACAGATGTAAATTTTTTCGTTTAAATTTCTCGGCTCGGAAGCTAAATGTTTGGCTTTTGTTATTTCTAATACTTTTGAACGTCTTTCAAAAATATTAAATATGTTTAATTTAAAAACAAAAAGTAAAATTACGTTTCATGTACCCCAACAAGTTCTGATTGTCCAATCATAGACCTGGAACCGAAGTTTTAATACCAATTTAATTTTCCCTGAAGTATAAAATAGGTTTAATAATTTATAATAATTTATAATAGGTACTTTTATGTACCAAAAAATTTCGATTTTCCATCCCTGGAACCGAGTTTTTAATATTTTGATATTAAATTAATTTTTTTCTAAAATATAAAATAGGTTTAATTCACTAAAAACACAAAATTTGGAATTTATGTGGGTACATATACATATGTACCAAAAAATATTTAGATTTTCCAACTCTGGAAGCGAATTTTGATTTTTTTACCAATGCAATTCTTAATGAGGTGTAACATAGTTTTACTTGACAAAAAATTAAAATTTTTAAGCTTTTTGGTCACTTTCATGTACCATAAAATATTGTCCAGCCCTGGAGTCGAAATTTTGATTTTTTAAGATTTCAATACCAATTTTGTTCTTCCTGAATTATAAAACAGTTTAAATTAGCAAAAACAACAACGTCAATTGCCTTTTTGGTCACTTTTATGCAGACAAAAATTATCAATTTCCCAACCATGGAAACGAAATCTTAATTTTTTTTTTTTTTGTTTTTTTACCAATGCAAGTCTTAATGAGACAGCGTTGCCAGAAGCTTTGAGAAGAAAATCATCATATGCCGGAAAAAAAATCATATTTTATGGATAAAAATCATAATTTTTTTATTAAAACATTTTATTTAAAAATTATAATTAATATATATTAACATATGTATTTAAATTATTATTGTTTAAAGCATTTACGGCGAAACCTGTACTTATGTTTATATGGTGACAAACCATATTTTCGCTGGTATTGTCGTCATTGACAAAATCGGAGAAAAGAAGCAAACTTAAATTTTTAATCACACATTCACCAACCAACAAATAGAAAACTTAGAAAAACTCTCAACTGATTTCATTAGAACAATAACAGTATGCATTTATTTAAATAAATATTTACTTATTTAAGAAAGCTTAACAAAAAATAAATTCAGATTAAAAAGCACATGTCCTATGAAAAAGTTTTATGAAGAATTATTACTAACTATAATATATACCGGGTTTCATATTTTTAATAATATCTTGGTCTATTTTTAAATTATAGCAGGAACAGTTTCTTATTGCTAAGTAATCTTTTGCATATAAGATACCTTCGAGAGTGCTGTTGTCTAATCTATTTCTATATTTAGTTTTTTTTAAATTCACTGTTGAGAATATTCGTTCGACATTTGCTGACGAAATGGGAAGACATATTAAGTTTTGAACAAATTTTGACAGCACCGGAAAAGCTGGAATGTTGTCAGAACGAGTTAATTTTGAAACTTTTGACCAAAATTCTTCACAGCTAAGATTATCTAGAGTTGTAAAATGGTCACTGAATTTTATAAAACGGAGTTCTCTAAATTCGTCATCTATGTTTTGAATATCCTTTTCACTAATTAAATTTGGAAAACTGTGTATTAAGCCTGTCAAAGAATTAATTTTTCTATTTATAATTTTCAAAGGGCCAAGACATGAGAGCTCTTTTAAAAACATGTTAAAATCAAATCGTTTTAATATTTGTTTACATAACTCAATGTAAAATGCCACACAATTTTCAATAAATTCATTTTTTTCATTTGCTTTGAGCTAGAAATCTTTTGTTTAACAAAAACACCCAGATAGACTTCTTCGCTATGTAGAAATAGACTTTTGTTTTCAACGTCAAGGTCGTTATTGAGACTCATGTTCACAAATTCTGTTTTTATAAAATTGTCTAAAATTTTTAAGTAAAGGCGTTGCAGTTCCTCATACATTCTATGTATTTGACAGGATGAACTTTGAAAAAGTTTGTTTACGTTATTTACAATATGGAGAATATACTTTAAAAAACACAAATAAAGTTCATTTATGTCATTCAACTTGTTTTTTACAAATTGGGTGCTATCTATATGATCTATATTAGAGGCAAACGCGAAATATATTTTTAATGGTTCATATAACTCGAGAACTCTTACAACTACAGACTCTAATGATAACCACCTAGTCTGTGAGGGGTGCAACATTTTTTTTGGTTTATATTCCAAAAGCATTGCAACTTTTTGGAATTGCGAATTGCGTTTTGGACTATTCGCTATGTAATTATATATATCGCGTACTAAGGACTCTACTTCAGGTGGAAGTTTAAGACAAGCATAAGAAGAGCAAAGCGCAACTGAATGACAAATACATTTAACCACAAATAAATTTGGAATTTCATTCTTAAATAACCTGGCAACGGAATGATTTTTGCCTGTCACATTTGGAGCACCATCTGCTGCGAATCCTATTAAATTTTCTTTGTACAGTATTTTGTGTTTTTCAAAATAACCTTTTATACAATTAAAAATTGTTAAAGCTTCATCACTCTCCACTTCAATTAAGCCAAACAATAAGTCTTGTACTGTATAATTTATAGTTACCCGGATTACTAAACAAAGCGATTTTTTATTGCTTATGTCAGTAGACTCATCCACACATAAGGAAAATTTCTGCTGATTCAGTATATTACAAACAACTTCAAATTGTGTCCGGCCTAAAACGTTTTTAATAAGGCATGTAGTTTTTGCAAGATTAGGTGTTATTTTTGAATCAGGAATGGAGGATTTTAAAACTAAAGTTAAGTGATCCATACACGAAAATGGAAGGTTGTGTTCTGCAATAAACGCACTTAATTGGAGTTCTAAGTTTTTTACACTCCTCATCTCAGCAGTTTTACCTTGAGATTGTGATTTAATTTTTGTTTGGCTGCTACTTATACAATTCGCTCTGCTTATGTGCTTTTGGGTTGATTGGTGTTTTACTAGATCCGCTCTGCCAGCACTTGCTTTAATAATCGAATTGCATATTGTACAAAAAATTTCTTCCTCACCTGATGAACTTATTTTTGTTGTTAACCAACTAAAATTTTTCATCCTAGATGGGTTTACTTTTCGTCTTTTTTCTTCTGAAATCTAAAATTAGAAATTTATTTTCAAAGTATATACGTTTATATAAGGCAAATTAATTTAAATAACTTTATCTTACTTTATCATCTTCAACCGTAGTTTCTTCGTTTTCTGCTTCACGAGGATTGTAATTACCATCTAAAAGTGATAGTAAATAAATGGATTATAGATGCAAAAAATTTATAATAGAAATATTAATGTTACCTTTTCGTATTAAATACTTGTACATTTTTTTTTATTTTTCCTTTTTCTTAAGAAAGAATATAATTTGTACTTCCCACTAAAATAACAGATATGCAGAGATGCTCTTTAAGGTCTTTATTTCCAAAACAATGATGCATTTTTGTGCACATACATACATGTGTTTGTTACAGGGTAACAATTGTAAAGCAAATAAAAGCAACGAACAACAAGATGATACAAAACTTAACTTAACGCTATGTAGTACAATTACAATGAAAATAGTACACACTTGAAATAAAAAAATCATAATTTTTATAAATCAGAAATCATAATTTAAGAAAAGAAATCATCAAATCATATTTTGGTTCAAAAATCATCAAAAATATGATAAAATCATCATTTTGGCAACGCTGTAATGACACATGAAATAGTTTTATTTAAGAAAAACTTAAAATTTTTAACCATTTTGGTCACTTTCATGTACTACAAAATATTGCAGTTATCCAACACTGGAAACGAAATGTTGATTTGTTTGAATATTTGATACCAATTTTGTTTTTCCTGAATTAAAAAATAGTTTTAATGAGTAAAAAACCGACGTTAGTTGGCTTTTTGGTTACTTTTATGTATAAAAAAATTTCAATTTTCCATCCCTGGGAGCGAAATTTTAATTTTTGTCTTCTTTTTTTACCAATGCTAGTTTTCATTACTTATAAAGTAGTTTTATTTACAAAAATCTTTAAATTAGCAACAATTTTTGTCACTTTCATGTTCTACAATATATATTTGCTTTTTCATAAATGCGACTCTTCATGAGGTATGAAGTAGTTTTATTGAACAAACATTTTAAATTTTTAACCATTGTGGTTACTTTTATGTATAATAAGCTTCAATTTCCCACCCCTGGAAGCGAAATTTTAATTTTAAAAATTTTTTTATCAATGCAAATCTTCATGAAGAATAAATTGATTTTATTTAAGAGAAACTCAAAATATATAACAATTTTGGTTATTACAAGTACTACAAAAGATTACATGTACCAAAAAACTTTAATTTTCCCAACCCTGGAAGCGAAATTTTATTTTTTTATTTTTTATCAGTGCAAGCCTTCTGGAGGTATAAAGTAGTTTTATTAAAGAAAAATTTAAATTTTTTAACCATTTTGGCGACTTTCATGTACTACAAAATATTGCACTTGTCCAACCCTGCATTCTAAATTTTGATGTTTTTTATTCAATGCAAATCTTCATGAGGTATAAAAAGGTTTTGTTAAAGAAAAACTTGAAATTTTTTAAAATTTTAGTTACTACAAAATACGGAATAGGCCGAAAAAAAATTTTAATTTTTTTAGTTTTTAATAGACCATTGAGGCTTTCCAAAGCACGAAATAGGTTTAATTTACAAACATTAAAAAAAATAATTGATTTTTGGTATAAATTTTTCGTCAAGAAATAGGTGTAAGCTTCCCAGCTCTGGAACCGTACATCGGATCCTTCTGAATTTCAATACCACTCTACTTAAGTTCATTTCCAATCCAACGGTCTAAGAACGAAGTCTTTAGTTCTTCTGGGGGCTTAGGAAAACCGTACAGACGGACGGACAGACGGACATCGCTCAATCGTCATCGCTATTCATAAGGATCCAGAATATATATACTTTATCGCATATTGATATCGAAGACTTCACTTTTTTGTGAAGGGTATAAAAAGCATTTATATAAAAGTAAATACTAATTAAGATATAATATTGCTGTTATAAATTTCTAAAATTTGATGTCTGTTAATTTGTTTATTGTTTTTTATTAGATCCCTGAAGATGGTCAGCAAAGTTGACCGAAATATTGGATTAAAAATATATATAAATACACAATCTATAAATATACACATTTATTAATTTATCTGTATATAATAGAAATATGACCTTGAGCCGAAAATAATAATTACACTTCAACAGAAAACACAGGTCAACAATTACATAATATCAATGTAAAAAAATGTTTAAATTTCACAATAGCTATGTGGACGACACAAATTTGCACGGCCCCGTAGTTTTTTTTTTTTTAGGAGTAGGACCAGCACTCAGGGGATGACCCTTACATATGCAATGCATTGCGTTGGAACTGAAAACGAGAAACAGTTTTTTTGTAGCTATTTCAACCTCTTTTACTTCGCCGGCTAATTTTCGCTACAGGGCCGACGAAGGTGGGTGCTGTTACTCTGCTTTTTAGTACATGATAGTGTCAGTCGCTTCCAATTATGTTCAGTGACTATGCCTTCATCATTGAAACAGGCTGGCAACAACTAACACAACCACTCACTAATGCTGATCAGAAGAATTCAACACAATATTTCATGACACAGCGCGAACTCGAACTCAGGACCCTCCTCTTCATAGTCTCGTGTTCTACTACTTCAGCCAGCAGCACACACAATTGCAATTCTTTATATTTTCAAAATATTTTTATACCCTTCACAAAAGAGTGAAAGGGTATATATATATATATATATATATATATATATATATATATATATATATATATATATATATTGTCATTCCGTGTGTAATTTCTTCGATATCAATATGGGACCCCATAAAGTATATATATTCTGGATCCCTATGAATAGCTATGACGATTGAGCGATGTCCGCCTGTCTGTCTATCCGTATATCCGTCCGTCTGTACGTGAAATCAGTTTTCCCAAGCCTCCAGAAGAGCTAGAGACTGCTTTCTTGGACCGTTGGATTTAAAATGAACTTAAATAGAGTGCTATTGAAATTCAGAAAGATCCTAAGTATGGTTCCAGAGCTGGGAAGCTTACACCTATTTCTCGACGCAAAATTTATACCAATAATCAATTATTTTTTTAATGTTTGTAAATTAAACCTATTTCGTGCTTTAGGAAACCTCAATGGTCTATTAAAAACTAAAAAAATAAAAAATTTGTTTCCAGAGATGGGAAATAAAAATTTTTTTCGGCCTATTTCGTATATCGTGGTACATGTAGTAACTAAAATTTTTAAAAATGTCAAGTTTTTCTTTAACAAAACCTCTTTATACGTTATGAAGATTTGCATTGGCCAAAAAAAAATTGTAATTCAAATTTTGTTCCAGGGGTGGGAAATTGAATTTTTTTTAAACGTGAAAGTAATCAAACAGGCAACTGATGTTGTTTTTTGCTAACTAAAACTGTCTTATAATTTAGGAAGAACACAATTGGTATCAAAAATTCCAAAATAAAAAATAAAATTTCGAATCCAGGGTTGGACAAGTGCAATATTTTATAGTTCATAAAAGTCACAAATATGGTTCAAAATTTTAAATTTTTCTTACTTCATACCTCATGGTAAAAAATATTCAATTTCACTTCCAGGGTTGGGAAGTTTAAAGTTTTTTGTAGTAAAGACTAGGATTGGTAAAAAAATTAAAATTTCGCTTTCAGAGCTGGGATATTTAAATTTTTTTTATACATAAAAGTAACCAAAAATGACAACTACATCGGCTTTTTACTAATTAGAACTCTTTTTTAGTTCAGGAAAAACAAAATTGATATCAACAATTAAAAAAAATCAAAATTTAGATATCAGATCTGGATAACTGCAATATTTTGTAGTACATGAAAGTGACCAAAATGGTTACAAATATTACGTTTTTCTTAAATAAAACTATTTCATGCCTCATTAAGAGCTGCATTGGTAAAAACAATTAAAAATTTCGTTTCCAGGGTTGGGAAATTTATATATTTTTTCTGCATAAAAGTAACCAAAAAGGCAATTGACGTTGTTGTTTTTGCTAATTAAAACTATTTTTATAATTCAGGAAGAGCAAAAGTGTTAAACTCTTAAAAAATCAAAATTTCGCCTCCAGGGTTGGACAAATGAAATATTTTATGGTACATGAAAGTGATCAAAAATTTTAAAAATATTAATTTTTTTGTCGAGTAAAACTAAGAATTGCATTGGCAAATAATAAAAATTCGCTTCCAGAGTTAGAAAATCGAAATATTTTTGGTACATAAAAGTACCACCATTAATTCCAAATTTTGTGTTTTTATTGAATAGCTAATTTTATATTTTAGGAAAATATTAAATTAGTATGATTATATTAAAAATTCGGCTCTAGGGTTGGAAAATCGAAATTTTTGGTACATACATTTGGTACCCACATAAATTCCCAATTTTGGTTTTTTTTCAGTGAATGAAACATATTTTATATTTAGCTAAGAATAAAATTGGTATTAAAAATTTTTAAATTAAAAATTCGGTTCCTGGGTTGGAAAATTTAAATTTTTTTGTTCATAAAATAACCATATAATTTCCCAATTTCGGTTTTTTTCAGTGAATTAAACCTATTTTATACTTCGCTAAGAATTAAATTGGTTTTAAAAATTTTAAAAACTAAAAAACTTTAAAGGTTTTCTTAAATATAAAAAAATTAAACGTTTTCTTAAATGTAAAAGTAACCGATAACATCATTTTGATTTTTTAATTAAGCCTACTTTTTGTCTTGGCAAGAAAGAAAGAAAGAAGAATTACATCTGTGAAGGGTATTTAAGATTCGGCACAGCCGAATATAGCACTTTTACTTGTTTTTATTTAATAACAATGTCGGTTTGTAATCATTACTTGAAGAACTTTCTTCAAGCAGTTTCGATGTATTAATTCTAAGTGGTGTTTTTCAATGATGTACGGTACATTGAATTAACGGATAATGCAAAGCAAAATTCTATAGTTATTTTCAATCGCATTGAATATTAGGCATTATTTTTTAACTCTTGATATCCTTACGGAGATCTAAAAGAGAAAAACTCAATCTATAACGACTAGCGCCTAGGATATTTTAAAAATAAAGCCTGCTCTTCAAATTAAAAATAAATGGAAAAAATTTTCACTTGCTTGACTTTAGACATGAATATCTCGAAATCAGTTATGAATAAATGCAAAATTGTATATCTGAGATTAATGCATGCATATATTGTATTTCTATAAAATGGTGGCGCTAGCTCTAGTTCCATCAAAACTAACCAGTGTATATAAATGTTATTCTACAAAACTTTTATAAAAAGTTTATCTTGATAATTAAGAGTTTTGGGATGTTATTTCATTTCAAAAATTAGGATTTGATTTCATGTGAAATAGGACCCCAACTATGCCGTACCATTTAATTTTTGTTTTGGGAATGATTCATTTCATTGGGGTATTACTTCATTTTAGAAATTGGAGTACTATTGCAAATGAAATAAAGCCCCAACTTTTTGTTTGTTTCTTTTATAATTCGTTTAACCAAGAACGCAGTAAAATTTATTTACATTTTTTAAATTCTTGTTTTCATTTGGTTTCACTTTTGGTCTTACTTTGCTATCAACAATACCCATCATTATTATGCGCTTCGTTTCCGTTCAACAGAACCGTAAAATTTCATTTATACGTTCTCAGCTTTTTAGACCGTTGAATTTCCTCCTTTTATTCTACCCACACAAAAGGTTAAACTTTTAAAAGAGATCATTTGGTGTAATATATTATTTCCTTTTTTCAACAAAGTGTACAGCTTAAAACCAAATACAAGTTTGCATACGGCGGCTACATACATTCATGAACAAACGTTTGCACAGTAGCTTACTTACACTCATTTAGTTATTATTTTTTATCCTTGAAAATAAAAAGGAATTCATAAACACAAGCCAACAGCCATGGAAATTTAATCATATTTCCTTACTTACTTTTCCTTTGCTTTTCTTCATGAAACTTGAAAATTCTGTTCTGACATAAAATGCAAAAAGCACAAGGAGCACTTATTGTACACAAAAACTTGACATCAATGTAGACTCACCATGTGTTGAGCAAAAAACTGTGATCCTTATATATATTTCACCAAGGCATCAGCTGTTAATGAGTTTGTGCTTCTTCTTATTGTTATTCTTTTTTTTTAATATTATTGAACTCAATAATTCAATAGTTTTTGACAAGAACCTATGATCAAACTCATTTAAATTACATTGGTTTTAGAATTGTGTCCAGCTAGCTCATTCGCTCAGTTTTGACAAGAGCCTTTAATCAAACCTATGTAATTTAAATGGGTTTGATCAGAGGTCCTTGTCAAAACTGAGCGAATGAGCTATGTAGTTGGACGCAAGTCTAATTGATTTTAGACTTGTGTCGAACTCCTTCATCCGCTCGCTTTTGACAAGAATCTTTGGTCAAACCCATTTAAATTACATAAGATTGATTAAAGGTTCTTGTCAAAAACGAGCGGATGAAAGAGTTCGACACAAGTCTAATGTATTAAACACATTTACGACAGCAGGCTACCGGCTACACGACTACAAAAATAGAAAACATGTGTTTATCAGGGAATGATCATTTTTACGGTCACACGCCAGGCTGTTGTCCGTGCTACTTTTCTCATATTAACACATGGAGTCAATATCTGTAGTCGTGTATTTAGTAGTCTTCTGTCGTGAGTATGTTTAATACATAATATGTTTGAACAAAGGCTCTTGCCAAAAACGAGAGGATAAAAGCGTTCGACACAAGTCTAGTTGTAGGACATCCAAGCAAAGTCACAACTAATAACACTGTAGAACAAAATTCAACATATTTAGTTAAATTCAGAAAGATATGATAACAACAAGGTTTTTGCTAAGAAATATAATATGTATTTGCAGTCGAATTTAATCATTAATATTTTTGTCAGATACGCTATAGCCGTATGTGCGAAATATATATAATTTTTTTTTTCTCTGCATAAGAACATAAAACTGCCGGACGGACATGTCTTGCATCTAAAATTATAATATTTCCTAGAAAGAGGAACCGTATGAAACATGAAAATTCTCAATATGACGGTACGGGCATATGTTATCTTTCAATTTGCTATAAAGTCCATTACCACCTTTTTATTTCTTTAAAATTGTTTTTGTTTCTTTGTTGTACAGTATTACTTTTTCACAAGTCATATTCCTTTAGCCTACTTCATCTAATTTAGGATTTCTGTAACGTTTAACAGACTTCTGGGTAAATTACCGACAGCAGCAACAAAATCTGCCACCCGGCATGCATACAAGAAACCTTTTTTTAAATTTTCATTACGAATCCATCGCAACCAGGCCACCTGGCTGCGAATGTCTTTACAGACAATATATGATGCGTTGATTTCACTTAGAGTGGCATGAGGATTATTTACACCAATTAAGGCTATGCCACGCAAGGGTTGATGTGCACTATCAATTAGTACACGGTAAAACAACTGGGGTACTGGTAGCAAGCCATTGTTGTTCTTGTCAATGATTAAATAAAAATCACGATTTTCCATGATACAAGATGCTGAAGTGCCATTCCAATTGCCACCCTCACAACTTTTATATGGTAATTGTAATGTACCAAAGGTGCCTGTGTAACAGTCAACCAGCAACTTCGACCTTGCCACAAACCTACGCACCTCATCTTCCAGAGTGGCCCATTGGCCACCATTAAATGATTGCCATTGGGGTGCTGCGTTAAAGAAATTAAAGGTGGCTCGCTGTTGATTACCATAAATAAAGTCAGATTTTGCAGCCAAATGGCCACGGGCCAAAAACAATGTTCTGTTGTCAAAGAGATGTTCATGTTGGCCTTTTAATAAAACTGCTACTTGCTGTCGTTGAGATTGGTGTGAATAGTGGTGATTCATGTTTACATCCTTGAAATGGCCGGCTTTGCTGAAACTCAAGCGTTTAACGAGTTTTTGAAAATGTATGCTGGCCGGCCATAATTTATGCTGCACGTATAGTGTACGCAATACCGTGTCGTCATAGCAGATACGCATTGTCTCCATGAAGCGGTTGTCGCTGATATTGAAGCCTACACGATACATGTTAGCTGCTGTAGATATCCGGTCGTCTGTCATAGTGCGAGGAAATTTGTCATGCAATTGCTCAACTGTATACTTCGGCCACTGCTCACAAATAAATTGCTGCAGCTCGTATTTTTCTCCTTGCCAAAGAAACATTTTACCATGGAGGCAACGTGGACGCAGTATCCTTGTGTTCTTGGCTATTTTAATGTTATTAGCGAATTCCATAGAACGACTGTTAATGGATGATGTGCCATTGTTTTCCTCCGTTGTATTGGCAAATGACTTTGAACAGTATAATTCTATAGCTGCACCGCGCGGCACTCGCAATTTACCTTCAGCATTGGGTAACCAAAAGCGATTTCTATCTGGTATAATATATAATGGTTGGGGGGTGTTTCTTTTTGGTAGATCCTGTTGTACGTCCAATAAACAAGGAGAACCTGAATGACAGAAAGACAAATTAAAATCAAGCACAATATTTGTTATTCATGTATGGTGGTCGATTATGTGACTTTCCAGTTAAGTGTCTTAAGAATGCCTGTTGACAAAGAAGATGTACTGCGAGTATCAATAGAGAAATACTGAAACGCATATGCAGTTGTTTGTAAATTTTGAGTTAAAAAATTAAGATTCAAATAAAAATACGTACATGGAACAAGCGGATATCTGGTCGTGTCATTACGTTAAAAGAAGAGAAATATTTTATGTGTAAAATATGGAAAACAGTTAGCCATTAAAACCGTCCCTGTGATATTTTATCCACAGCGTAACGTGGAATTACGATACGGACTTTTTTTAAGAAAATCATTTTTCGAATCTCTCGAATACATCAACCGATTTTGACCTGGTTTGTGGCGATCGACGTGGGTTTTGAATGTCAAGAGCTTATTAGAATGTAGAATTGGTCGACAAAGCTGTTTAAAAGTTATTTAAAAATCGCTTTTGAAAAAATTTCTGTTTTTTTTAATATCTCAAAATTTACCTATAAGAATCGGTTCCATTTCACAGGAAATTTAAGTTTGAAAGAACCCTTTGAACGCGATTTGATTCAATGGCCGAAAGTTATAAGCAAGGCACATATTTACTCACACACACGCAAACATAGTGACACCTTCTCAGGAGTAGCCAGGAAAGCTTCCTAGGAACTCAAACGTACAGATATGGTGAAGACTAGATTTTTTCAAAACGTGGTAAAACGACTGACTTCCCTATTTTTTTAAATTTTAAATTTTCTTATCGGAAAGTTAAAAAAAAATTTTATTAATATACTTTTTGATCTTAATGCTAGCATTTTTCTATTAAAAATAGGGATAAACAATTGCAATCAATAATGAAAATGACCACAGAATTTCACAAAAGGAAATATTTGTTTGCTATTAACAAAAAAATTAATGGTATAGCTTTTTCGTTACATGTGTAACTTCCTGAATACCAGTATGCGACTCAATAAATTATATTCTCGGTCCTTATGAAAAGAGAAGAAGAACAAGCCAAGTCCGTCTTTAAGTCTGTCTGAACGTAAATTCAGATTTCCCAAGCCCACAGAAGAACTAAAGACTTCATTCTTGGTTTGAAAATGAACCTAAATAGAGCTCTATTGAGATTCAGAAAAATCCAAACCATTGTTCCAGAGCTGGAAAGCTTAAACGTATTTTGGTTCAAAAAATTACTTACAAAAATAAATTATTTTTTGGTTTTTGTAATTAAACATATTTTCTACTTTAGGAAAAATTAAATTTGTCTTAAACACTTTAAAAAACAACAATCCGATGCCAGGGAAATTAAATTTTATATATTTTTATGTTCATAAAAGTAACCAAAAAGGTTACTAATTTTGATTTTTATGAATTAAACATATACAACAAAGATACCAGAGTTGGGCAACTGAAACTTTTAAAGAGGGGTTTATTTTTAATGAAAACAGTTTTATACTTAATGATAGCTGAAATTGGTAGCAAAAATCCAACAAAAAATAAAACGACGACAAATTAAGCTTTTTTTGTACATGAATGTAACCAACCGAAACAGTTTTTTATCTTTTTGCTCAGAAATTAGACGGATTTCATATATTTGAAAGAAATACATTGGCATTAGAAATCCAAAAAGCAAAAAAGACAGCTTCATAGCTATACAATTTGAACTTTTTTAAAATACTAAAGTAACTAAGTAACACAAATATGTTAACTTGGTTATTAAACATATTTGCTATTTTAGAAAAAAATTAATTAGTATTGAAAACGAGGAGATCAAAAAGATGGTTCCAAGGTTGGAAGCACCTTTAGTTGTTGCTTTTAAATTCATATCTCTCGCTTGGTAGAAGCAAGTTATATATCACACGCTTTTAACTCAGCAGGAAGCAATGGACGCTCGCAGTTGGAAGTTATGGTAAAACCCGTTTGAATGGTAACTAAATTTTTTACTGGGATACTCTTAATAATGTAATTTACAAAAGAAAATTAAATATTGTCTAAGTACTCAGCACAAAATTTAAACAACAAAAACAATGGAAGTATCGCAAATAAATAATAGTCGTTACGTGTATTATTTAATTACCTTCATTAGCAGTTGCACCTGAACTTATTGCACTTAGCCGTTTTACAATATCTTCCACATCTTCTATGGGTGGAATGACTCGCCGACTCTCAATAGCAACAAAAACTAAGCTCGTACTTAATAACTTCAATGCAAATAAAACGACAGCATGATTTCGATAAAGTTTCACAAAAACTCGCGACAACATTACACTCAACGGCTGCAACTGATCGGCACATTAACTGCAACTACCACTTTAACTCAAGTTTACAAAATTTATTCATTTACACAAGTGAAAAAGTATGTATTTTACAGAGCCAATAAATAAATTGTTAAATCTTTCACTTTTGTTGTTGAGCTCACGTTTATTTAAATATATTGTAGTTAATTCATTGATTTTTCTGATCACTTACTTCTTATTAGTTGCTTTTAGAGATCTTACAAACCAACAAAATCAAACCAGAGAAATGGAGAGGTCATGTACATGACGTAGACAGAACTCCTATAAGTTGACATTGCCATTTGAAAATTTGGCACATTAGTTTTTTGTATGATCTTAAAAATTGCTACAAGATGATTTAATTTATTTAACAAACGCAAAGTAACAACTAAGATATTAAATTATTTTCTCTTCAGACCACATTGTATTTATTTTAAAATGCTTTCTAAATATGCACAACTAACTAAAGCATGAACACATCTAACAGACTTGTTCGTGAGATCAACGCGTTGAACCCAATTCAAACATCATACAAAGCATTGGCATCAAATGTTAGATTTAATAGTGTGGTTTTTCTAAAATTTTAAAATTCATAAATATCAAGGTGATCATTTAAGAGGTTTTAACTTAATTCATACACGCATCTCAATGAATCTAATGCAGGCCATCAGGGCACCTTTATCCAAGCTCTCTTAGACTATGTCCACACGGTGAAACATTTGCTGCAGAAACATTGTGTTTGTTGATGAGAGGGGAAAGACGAGTGGAAAAGGGTACGGTGTTTCATGTACATGAAACATTTGTTGAGCTCGCCATTCTCCGCTTCAGCATATAATATAATATATGTATGCTGCAAAACAAATGTTTCAACCGTGTGAACACGAATGCAGCTTCAAAAGGGAATTAATAAATGTTTCTGCAGCAAATGTTTCAATGTGTGGACATAGTCTTAGCAAAACTAGAGATATTTTTGTAAAAGATATACGAGGGGGTTTGATATTGAAGCTACTTAGCGCTAGATGGCAGCACAAACGCAAAAACTTTTTTTTTAGAAATTGCGATCTGTCAAACGTCAGCTGTTAAAATTTCACCCAAATTCATCGATTAGTTTATTTGTTGTATTCGTTTGAAGTAAGCAACTTTTGTGTTTCTTGAAAAATGGAAAAAAGTGAATTTCGTGCAGTGATTAAACACTATTATTTGAAAGGGAAAACGGCGAAATAGACAAAAGAAAAGCTCGATAAACATTGCGGTGAGTCTGCTCACTGATTGCTGAATTTAAACGCGGCCGAACAAGTACTGCAACAATACCATCAAAAGAAGGAAGGTCAAAAGAGGTGGTTACTGAAGTAAATATCAAGAAAATCCTCGATATTGTTATGAATGATCACCGAGTCAAGTTACGTGAGATTGATGAAAAGGTAAACATATCATATGAACGTGTGTTCAACATTTTGCATGAACATTTGCATATGAATATGGGTGCCGCGATTGGAAAGTAACCTAAATAGAGTTGTATAGAAATTCAGAAAAATTCAAAATACCAAAGCTTGCACCTATTTGTGGCCGCAAAATTACCTACTATTATTTTTTGTTTCTTAGTTAATTACACTTCTTTTTTGGTACATAAATATATTCAAGGAAGTCATTAATTTTGGTTATTTTATGCCCTCCAAAAATAATTGGAGGGTATATTCACTTTGTCAGCGAAATATCCCTCTAAGACCCCATAAAGTATATATATTCTTGATCAGTGATGAACTGAGCATGTCCGTCCGTCCGTCCGTCCGTCTGTGGAAATCACGATACAGTCCAAACGAAAAGAGCTAGACTCTTGAAATTTGGCACAAATATATTTGAAAACTTAGAGCAGGTTAAGTTCGAAGATGGGCTAAATCGGGCAAGAGGGAAAAAAGTTCCCCTAAGAAGAACTAAACCAACCCAGAAAAAACAACATAATTTTTAAAGTTTTTTGGTTATTTTGTTAAGCAAATGATATATTTTTATGTCAAATACGGTCCAACGCCTTAAACTTGGAGCCATTAAATAAAATAAAAATATTTTTTGACCCCGCCCACTTTAGTGGGCGTTATTATAGGCAAAAATAGCATAAAAATTTAACAAATTGTTTTACTTAAGCCTACATTCCTTAAAAATAACACTTTTAAGCTTTAATGACGAAGCTGAAACGAAACCTGGTACTACTCTGCCCTACTCCCTCCTTCCCCTTCGCCCCCTAAATGACCCTACCAAAAAAAAATTTTTTTTAAATTTTGTATATAATCATCCCAAGCATTTATCTTTAGAGTTTTATGACTGCCGATTTCTGCCCTACCTACCCCCCCCCCCCCCCCCACCTCTTCCTTTGCCCCCAAAATGACCCTGCCAAAAAAAAAAGTTTTTTTAAATTTTGTATATAATCATCCCAAGCATTTATCTTTAGAATTTTATGACTGCCGATTTCTGCCCTAGCCCCCACCCCCTTCTTCCTTTGCCCCCTAAAATGACCCTACCAAAAAAAAATTTATAGGCAAAAATAGCATAAAAATTTAACAAATTGTTTTACTTAAGCCTACATTCCTTAAAAATAACACTTTTAAGCTTTAATGACGAAGCTGAAACGAAACCTGGTACTACTCTGCCCTACCCCCTCCTTCCCCTTCGCCCCCTAAATGACCCTACCAAAAAAAAATTTTTTTTAAATTTTGTATATAATCATCCCAAGCATTTATCTTTAGAGTTTTATGACTGCCGATTTCTGCCCTACCTACCCCAAAGTGAAATGTTTCCCCCACAGCCCTTGCCAGAGCGACCCCGCCAAAATACAGTTTTTATACCCTCCAAAGAGAATTGTGATGAAGTCTAAGACGGTCTAGCAATGCCCATGCGTTCGTCTGTGGAAAACATGATATTGTATATATTTGAATCCCGCCCCCTTTAGTGGGCGTTGACGTACGATATTATATAAAGGAACTCTGTCCCACCAAGTTAAACATTTCAAATTCACTTAATAAATATTTGGAGGGTATTTAAGATTCGACCCGGTCGAATATAACGTTTTTACTTGTTTATTTTAAATTCCTAAATAAAGATTAATTTGAATAATAGGTTATGGGCCTTCCTTCAGAAAAATCAACGGGAATTCAACAATTTGCCGGTGGAAATTTCATAAATTGGAAATTTCGGGTTGAAAGGCATTTGGCTGCTGCAGGTTGTTTAGAAGCTGTGTCTGTGACAGCGCCTGCGACTGATAAAGAGCGAAGAGAATTTTTAAAAATGGATGCAAAGGCGCAGGATTTAATCACATCGTTTATACATGATGATTATTTGAGTTATATCCATGAAAAACAAATGGCAAAAGAAATGTGGGATGCGCTAATAAGCTGTTTTGAACGCAAGTCAAATCAAACGCAGACTTTAATAAGAAAAGACCTGGCGTGTTTAAAATTTCGTGATGGTGATGATATGAATGGCCACATTTTGAAGTTTGAGTCCTTAGTTCGGGACTTAAAGGCTGCTGGGGCAAAACCAGAAAATGCGGATTTGGTTTCACAATTTTTTTTTAACACTTCCAGAGTGTTATGATGCAGTTGTAACAGCAATAGAAAGTTTGCCGAATAATGAAATAAACCTTGATAACGTTAAAATTCGAGTCCTGGCTGAAGAAGCTAAGAAAAACACAGGTTGGTTCAAGAAAAAGAAGAAATTCCGACAGCTTTTGTTTCTAGAAAGAAAAACAACAGGTTTAATGGCAAGTGTCATAATTGTGGTTGTTATGGTCATATGAAAAAGGACTGCAGAAGAAAAAATAGCTATGTAGCTGCAAAGGAAGGTATAAGTTTTATTGCTAATAGAAAAAGTAACAAAGAGAATAATTATCAGGGGGATGAACTGTTTTTTACTCTTGACTCTGGAGCATCAGACCATTTTGTAAAAGATAAGAATATGTTTTATTCTATAAAAGAATTAGGTGAACCACGTATTATTAAAATTGCTAATGGAGAAATGGTTGTGGCAAAACATATTGGAGAGGTGCATGTATTAAGTAATACAGGTTTTGAACTAAATCTGAAAAATGTTCTCTTTAGTCCAGATTTCCAAGACAATCTTATATCTGTTAATAAAATAGTAAATGCACAAATACAAGTCAACTTCAATGAAAACTATGCAGAGTTGGTTAAAAATCGTTTAAAAGTTGCAATGGCAAAACGAGTTGGCAACTTATTTGAACTGAAAGTAAAAATCCAACGGTCAATGTGTAATTTAACAAAATCTGAATATGGCGAATTATGGCATAAGCGGTTAGGCCATATTGGGAATCAATCTCTAAATCAGTTAATTAAAAATGATATGGTTGTTGGCATACCTCCTGTTGAGCTTAAAGACTTTTGCGAAGTTTGTACTCAAAGCAAGCAACATAGAAATTCGTTTTGTGGTACAAGAACAAGAGCAAATAGAATTATTGAACATATTCACTCAGATGTATATTGTATCTTTTATAGATGACTACACTCATTTAGCTTGTGTATACTTATTAAAAACAAAATCCCAAGTACTTGAAAAATTCAAGGACTATGAGGCGCAAGTTTCAGCAAAATTTGGAGCTAAAATATCAATTTTGACAACAGATAATGGGGGTGAATATAGTTCTAATGATATGATGGCATTTTGTAAAAGTAAGGGAATACAAAAGGTTGAAACGATACCATATACACCTCAACAAAATGGTGTATCCGAAAGATTTAATAGAACTCTTATTGAGAAAGTTCGTGCCATTATGATTGAAGCTAATGTACCGAAGTATCTATAGGGAGAAGCTGTTTATGCAGCCACTTACATCATTAACCGTATTCCAACAAAATCATTAAAGTACAATAATACACCAGCAGAATTATGGTTTAACGTCAAACCTAATCTCAGTAAATTGAGGATATTTGGGTGTCTTGTATACGCATGGGAGCCACAACAGAAACGAAAAAAACTTGAAGCTAAGAGTAAACCTTATGTTATGATTGGTTATAGTCACAATGGGTACAGATTGTGGGACAAAGATAATCGCAAAGTGATTTTAGCAAGGGATTGCAAATTTAATGAGTTTGTGTATCCATTCATAAAACCTGATAAAAAAGAAAAATCAATGTTAATTTTAGAAAGAAACGATCAAGAGCGGGAAGAGGAACATAATGTCGTTTCTATCGAAGATGAGTCCATCATTCAAAGAGATGTTGACAACTATAATCCAATTATTGAATCGAATGAAAACGAAGATACGGATGAAGCGCCTATTTCAATACACAATGAAGAAGCGATCGTAGAAATTGTCGAACCAATTCTCAGAAGAAGTGAACGTATTAAGCAGAAACCGTCGAAATTTAATGATTTCTATCAAAAGTTATTTGAAGCAATTTGTACTGTTCCTGTTCCAAATACGTATGCTGACATAAATAGCAATCCTGAGCGCGAAAAATGGTTATCAGCTATAAATCAAGAATTGGAATCGATGAACAAAAACAAAGTATGGTCTATTGTAGCAAAACCCCCAGATAAGAAGGTAATAAAATCAAAATGGGTGTTTACTGTTAAAACTGATGAGGTTGGAAATCCTGTACGATATAAAGCAAGACTCGTTGCAAAGGGGTTCCTTCAAAAATTCGGAACTGATTATGAAGAAACGTATTCACCAGTAGCAAAGTTAGCAACACTGAGAACAGTTTTGGCAGTTGGCGTTGCTAAAGGTTTAAACTTTTACCATCTAGATGTTAAGACTGCATTCCTTCACGGCGAACTAGAAGAAGATATTTACTTAGAGATTCCTGATGGCTTAAGAACGAAGCCTGGTATGGTCTTAAAACTTTTAAAGTCGTTGTATGGTCTAAAGCAAAGTCCAAGGTGTTGGAACAAGAAATTCAATTCATTTTTAATAAAGTTAGGCTTTAAGAGATCTTATCATGACTACTGCCTATACATTCGAAATAGCGACAAAGGGATGATATATTTGTTGTTGTACGTGGATGGCATATTACTTGCTGGGCATAACAAAGAGGAAATTGGTTCCTTAAAACAGAATTTACTATCTACGTTTGAGATGTCCGATTGCGGATTGCTAAAATATTACCTTGGAATAAGAATAGAATATGACCAGCTAAATGGTAAAATGTTTTTGAGTCAAGAAGCGAATATTGAGAAAATACTGAGCAAATTTGGGATGCTCGACTGCAATACAATAGAAACCCCAATGGAAAAAGGTTTAAATATTCAACGTAGCTCACAAGACTGCTCTAATCTACCTTACAGAGAGTTGTTGGGAAGTCTCATGTACTTAATGTTATATGTACGTCCAGATATTTGTTTTGCTGTTGGCTATATGGGAAGACATCAAGTGTATTATAACGAAGTTCATTTCACCGCCTTAAAAAGAATTTTAAGATACCTAAAAGGAACAAAAAAATATGAAGCTGCTATTTGAGGAAAATAATACCAAAGATGTTTTGTATGGATTTGTTGACTCTGATTGGGCTTCCGATTCAGAGGACCGAAAATCTACCAGTGGCTATATCTTTTATATTTATGGTTGCCCTATTGCATGGTGTAGTAAGAAACAGACCACTGTAGCCACCTCTTCAAGCGAAGCTGAATACGTCGCTTTAAGTCTTGCAACATCGGAAGGTATTTGGCTTAAAGGTATATTGGAAGATATGGGTATTATAAAGAAAAATTATTCTATCAAACTCTACGAAGACAACATTGGATGCATTGCCATGGCGAAGAATGAAGAGTCAAAAAGAACTAAACATATTGATATAAAGCATCATTTTTTGAGAGATCACGTATTGAAAGGAAATTTAAAACTAGAGCAAGTATCAACAAAGAATCAAGTTGCTGACATCTTTACCAAAGCCTTGGATAAGAAGAGTTTTGTTTCAATTAGAAATTTATTAAAATTGTATAATTGAGAGGAGGTGTTATATTATATTCATGTTGTTTCACTTTGTTATACTTTGTATATATTTAATCTAGTTTGATATGTAATTTTCTATTTAGAAAATTAGCTTTTGAATTTAAGTTAGTTGAAGAAAATATTTGAAACGAAGCAGACCGAATTAATATTTTTGTTTTTTTCTGTAAATTGTTTTTTATTTTAAATTCCTAAATAAAGATTAATTTGAATAATAACTATATCGTAGATATTGAAAAACTTCTTGTAAAATGTATCGTTCTTAACAGCAATTTCATTTTGAGTATTTTATCAAAATATGATTTTAGTTGCCTGTTAAATATCATTTCCGCTGGCGAGCGGTTTGTGCTGCTATTCGGGATTATATGTTGCAGAAAACATGCAAGATGTAATTAAGTACTCAATGGTAACTTTTTTTTAAAAATCTTTTGTAGTCTGCACCATTCGTTCCACCTGGCCATTAGACGATGGGTGAAAAGGTGCAACACGTATGTGACGAATTAAATTGCTACTCAAAAAATTATTAAATTCTTCTGAGGTGAATGCGGTTGCATTGTCGGACACTATGCTTAACTATGCATCCCTTAACGTCGAGCTATAAACTTTCGATAATAAGCGGTCCTTGCCAGTTTCTTTGGCGATTTGTGTAACATCTGTGGGAGGACAATCTACATTTTCAATTAACAAGACATCAATCTCTTCACTGTTTGATGTTTCTTCGGAAAGAGGACAGCGGCTCAAAAAATCAGCCTTTCCTAATTTGTTTCCGGAACGATATACTAAATCGAAATCGTATGCATTTAAGAAAACAGGTTTCGACACTCTAAATATTCCTAACATAGGACGGTGATCGGTCACTAAAGAGGATTTACGGCCATGTAAGTACTCGTGGAATTTTTTAAGTCCTGCAACCAATGCCGTAGCTTCTCTATCAATTTGAGCATAATTTCTTTCAGCTTTATACAAAGTTCTGGAATAGAAAGAAGGATATTGATTTCTCGATGACCAGCGGTAGTTTTTCATCAAAATGAACGAGAACTCGATCCGATGTTAACAACTTTTTAAGCAATTCGAAGGAATATTGATTGTTGCTCTTTGCCCCAAACAAAACGAACATTTCTGTCTAGCAAACTATGCAGCGGTTCGGCAACTGTAGCTTTATTTGGCAAGAACGCATGATAAAAATTAAGTAAACCAAGAAACGATTGTAACTGCTTCTTGTCTGACGGTGGTGCTGCATCATGTATTGCATTAAGTTTGAAGGGGGCTGGACGTATTTCCAACGAATCCAATTTAAACCCTAAAAATTCAATACTAGAAACTCCAAACTGACATTTAGCTTTTTTTAATTTGAGTCCTGCTGAACTTAATCGCTCAAAAACCTCTTCTAATCGTTTTTACCCATGATCATAATGTCGTCAAAATAGGGTAAAACTTCATTAATATCACGTAATAAGTTTTCAATTAGACTTTGAAATGTACCTGGAGCTGATGAAATACCAAACTGCAATCTCTTTACTCTAAAAGCTCCTTTATGAGTGACAATAGTTTGTAAAAGTGAAGTAGACTCTATATTAAATTGAATTAAGATTCATAGGCTACTTGTTCGAAAATTTGTTTTTAAATCTCAGAAAGACATGATAAATATTCCAAGGCACAAAGGAAAGTCAACATCAGTTTTATTCAACTTACACAGCAGAGCAGAACAGCTGTTTTCGAAAGACGCAACCCTTTCATCATCAGTGCTCATGTGTATTGTGTTTGTCACCACTTATTAGGTGGCTTAGTTGAAATTGATAACAGTTCCTATTTAGACTCATCTACTGGTAGCTGCTGATAGGCTTGAGCTAGGTGTACTTTGTCAAAAATATGACCACCTTCAATAGACGACAACAAGGTACTAATTGCTGGAATTTGAAAGCAATGTGGTTTCATAGCTTTGTTTACTGTGGATTTATAGTCTCCACAAATACGAATTGATCCATCTGACTTCACTACTGGAACAATTGGAGTTGCCCAGTCAGAGTATTTTACGCTCTACAGAATTCCTTGCGAGCAAAGGCGAGTTATTTCTTCTTCCAAGAGACTTCTAGTTGCTAAGGGAATTCGACGTGGTGGATATCAAATAGGGGAAACCCTAGGGTCTATTGGCAAATTAATCGGAGGGGCTGTGTAACAACCAAGGTTATCGTTAAATTACTCCTGATACTTTTCCAAAACCCCATTGATGGTTCTAGTGCTTTTTACAGTGTTTACACCCTCAATGCGAATACCAAGGGCTTGAAACCAATTCCAACCCAGAACATTTGATTGGTTCCCCTCAACAATTACTAAAGGTAGACCATCAATTTGTTTGTTGTTGTATTCTATGCACACATCCGCAATGCTTACACTCTAAAACACTTTTGTTGAAATTTACGTCAATAATAGTCGGCAACACTTTACCGAATATAAGACTATGTTCACACGGTGAAACATTTCCTGCAGAAACATTGTGTTTGTTGATGAGAGGGGAAAGACGAGTGGAAAAGGGTACGGTGTTTCATGTACATGAAACATTTGTTGAGCACGCCTTTCTCCGCTTCTGCATATAATATATGTATGATGCAAAACAAATGTTTCAACCGTGTGGACACGAATGCAGCTTCAAAAGGGAATTAATAAATGTTTCTGCAGCAAATGTTTCATCGTGTGGACATAGTCTAACTGACCTAAAATTACACAACATATATTTTCAAACAATTTGTGGATTTTTGACCAAAATATGTTTAATATTAAACAAGAGATGTTTACTACTTTTAAACATATTATGTCTAGTGTAGTTTCCCCATATTTTAGGTATTTTAGGTATATATATATATATATATATATATATATATATAATTTGAGTCCTATATAATTAAAAAAAAATAAATACACTTGTACAATTATTATTTAAAATTATATTTATTTTAAAATAGATATAAAAACTGAACTGTATTTAAATGAAATGTAAATGAATACTATATGTTCATGTAAATACAAATTAAATATTTACCCCGGTATTCATAAAAAAATAAAACGTATTTGAAATCTGTTTTAAGAAAATTTTTTATGAAAAAAATTTATTTAAATACATTTCAAACTCATTTTAAATTTTATGAATACCGGGGTTAGTATTTCATTACTTATTAATGTACATAGTACATATGTAAAATACAAACTAAAATAAAATTATTTATTTGAAATGAGGTATTATATTATATTAAGCCCGTTTATATATTTATACTTGTGCCCGAAATTTCAACAAATAGTTATCTCACTGATCATTTAATTACTCGAAACATAATTTTTTTTTTTCACAGAAAATATCACGTATCATATGCTAATGAAATAAAAACTCTCTAATGTTTCTTCTTTATGAAAAAGTTGCTATTATTACATTAACTGTTCTGTTTTTGGATAGATATGTTTAATTTTATACATTTTTCGTATTTTTAACTCACATTGCACACATTTTTAAACACAGTCGCTTAAAAGAAGACAATTTTTACATAATAATTAGTACTTTGTTTAAAATAGGACAAATTATGTTTATTTCTCATTAATTTTTTTCTGTAAGATCAAAATTGACGTAATTTTAAACAACAAGATTTTTTCAACAGGAATTTATGCAAAATATGAACGTAAATTCCAGCAAAAGTTTTAGAGTGTACAACAGGAATTTTGTTTCTTTAAAAATCCATAAGCTGAACGTCACCCTTATACTCATGTGGTATTTTATTAGGCCAAATGGAATGATACGGGTTTGAAGACATAATGGTGTAATTAGAACCAGAGTCTCTTTCGAACATTCAATTACGACCATTTAAAACAATTTTTGCTGATATTTTCATATTAGTGTTCGGCAATATTTGATTGATGGGTTGCTTTATTTTTCACCACTCGATTTTGCTGGTACTGTTTGTTGCTACCAGAAGGGGAAGGTGCAGAATCTGATCTGCAAACTCGTTGGAGATGACCCTTTCTTTTACAATTTGAGCAAATTTTATCACGATGTGGACATTGTGCACGTTGATGAGAACCTCCACATCCATTACACGTTGGCGTTGTGTGTGATTACTACTTGGAGTATACTTTTTATGAGTTTTGTGTGGTTTGTGTTGATTTATTGAGTGGACTTGATCTGGATGACGTATTTCAAATACATCTCTCATTGCCGAGTTGGCTCGATCTACAACTTTCTGCAGGAGAAGATCAGTTTCTGCTAATAGGGTCCTTTGTAACGATTCGTCACGTAGACCACAAACTAGGCGATCGCGCAGCATTCTATCAAGAGCTGATCCAAAATTACAATCTACTGCAATTTTACGTAATGCTGCCAAGGAGTCTGCAAAACTCTCATTCCCGTTTATGGAATTTATAAAATGCAGCAATTTTGGACGGACGAGGAGAGAAGTGGTCAGTCAAAATCTTTTTAATATCAACAAGACTCAACGCACTTACCAATTTTGGGGAGCCCAATGATGCTAGGAGATCGTATAGGTTTGATCCAGCTAATGTTAGAAAGGTTGCCTTTTGTCGCTCTTCCCGTTTTACGTCATTGGCAAGTAAAAACAATTCATAGCGCGCGTAGTAGCTCATCCACTTATCAGGATGCGTAATTTGTTCTTGATGATGCTGTTTGTTCTTGAACTTTTTGGGATTCATCTTTTTTCATTTATTCAGCGTTCAAATTGTGATTTTTTTTAAATATAACGGGATCGACTGCGCCAATATAATAACTTGAAACTCTACTTTACTTCTTTATTATATATTTATAATTCACGTCTTTACACTGGTAGATACAAAAAAGGAATGGCATGAAAAGCAAATAAGAAATATGAACGTGATGGAGATGACAATAATTATTACAAATGAGATTCATTATTATCGATTTTGTTATCATTACGGGAGTACATAACAATGATGTTGTTTTTTAGAGGTTGGTTTAGTTCTTCTTAGGGGAACTTTTTTCCCTAAGGTCCGATTCAGCCCATTTACGAACTTGACCTGTGCTATCCTTCAAGATATTTTTATACCAAGTCTCAATGATCTGGCTCTTTTCATTTGGACTGAATCGTGATTTCCACAAACGGACGGACTTTATTGGGTATAAAATGTATATTTCGCTGCGTTACACACGGAATGACAAAGTGAATATAGCCTCCAATTCTTTTTTGGAGGGTATAAAAAGGGAAATGAACATAGTTATTGCAGCTTAAAATTTTTATTTTAAATCTGTAGCGTGGATTAAAATTTATAATTAACAGTTTTTTTGTACTTTCGTTAGAAAATAAGATTGCAGCAACAATGTCAGACGGCAATTTGTTTCTTATATCAGTTCTGCAACTATTCAGTCTGAAAAATATCCTTTCAGCAGATGCGTTCGAAAAACCAGCACAAAAATAAAGTATCAATGTCGGAAAATTAGTTGCTTCAATGTTAGAAAATCTGCTCAGTTTTTGGATTAAAAATGTCCATGATATTATAAATCTCATCACTAAAATCAAATCTATTTTCGTTGGTTAATCTCCTCTATATAAAAATGTGTACAAATCGCAAGTGCAGTAATTCTTTCGGAATTAGCGCATAATGCCAAAGATTCGTATGTTGTAATACCAATAGATATAAATTTCATTACAATTTAAAAATATATTTTCGTCTGAGCTGTTAATATGTATATGTTTATTATCTTAAGAGTGATAAAACAAAACGACTAACTACAAAGAATATAACAATTGTGTTATAAAAAAATAATTCCAACTTCCTCATAAACTACACTTGAAAGCAATTAACAGTGCTTTACACATGCGCCTAAAAATTACACCTGTTTCAAGCAATTAATATACTTGTGTCGAACTCGTTCATCCGACCGATTTGGACAAGAACCTTTGATCAAACCCATTTCAATTACATTGGTTTGATAATAGGCTGTTGTCAAAAATAGACCTCTGCATAAATGTATTTGCAGAAAAAAGTACTCCTAAGATGGCAAAGCTTGTATATACATATTTTCCTACTGTAATCTGCTCTACAACAAAATGTTGTACTTATTTTCTAAAATAACAACATCAAGGAACAATGTTGTTGTTTTGTCAATTATAAACTTTTCTATCGTCTGTTAAAAGACTACCAAAATTAACACTTTTAGAAAATAATAACATCATTATTGTAGCAAATTCTACATGAGACATGTCATTAGTCATATTCACTGTCTGTATTTATAATAAAATATCTACTTATGTAAAATAATACTTTGAATATACGAAATAATTTAAGAAAGCAAGCTTATATATATAAATTAATTTGTAATAATAAAAAAAATAAGTCATTCTGAAAAAACTAATAAATAAAGAAGAAGTTTAAATAATATTCTTTGTTGAACTGGGAGTTTTCCTACCTAAGCTTGCTAAGGCTCCATGAAAAAGGAAAGACACCAAACCAGTTCAATTTTATATTACAAGGTATTTCAGCTTCTTGCTGTTTTATTGAAGGTTATTTTTGTACTTAAACTAAACTTAAAAAACTAAAACCAAGGAGGTTGCTACATGAATATTAGGATCAAAAAAAAAAGAGAAACACTTGTAGTTGAGAACATACAAAATAAAAGAATTCATTGGAATATTGAAAAAAAATAAAAATAACAACAAACAAAACTTTGTAATTCAATTACACTGAGAAAAAAAACTTAATTCGTTGAACTCGCTTCAACATACCCCCGGGACAAGATGACTTTACTCCGAATCTTCATCGCCAGTGGAGTCTGTCCACCCGGTTGGTATATCCAAAATAGATCGGAAATTTTTGAATTCCTCTGGATAATATCGGTAAATACCGATCATGTTGACGTTTTCGTCCTCTTTCGTCCCTTTCGCCTCTTCTTTCACCTCTTCTTTTGCCTCTTCTTTCTCCTCTCTTTGGGTTAAGTCCAATTGTGGCTCACCAAACTCCTCAAAGCTGGAGGACAGGGGGTCCCGTTCTTCTCGATGGAGAATGGTGTGGTGTTTGGCGTTACATAACTTGTTTGGGCCATATACAAATTCGCATCGTTTGCGCGATGGGCACCAATGACGAACATGGTCGAAAGACAAGCAATTGAGGCAATACCTCTTATTGATCAGAGTGAGACGTCTTACTGCGGGACTCCACTCTTTGAACTTCTTGCAGTACTTTAAGGGGTGATTGAGACCGTACATGTGGCATTTTGGTTTTCCTGTCGTCTAGATTTTAGAGAAAAAGAAACAAAAGAAATACAGACAGTATAAGAAAAACATGTAGTGCAATTGAATTATTTTAATTTTCAAAGGTAAGTATGTGGAAAATTGGCAAGTCTTGTATTTAAGTGGATTTTATTATCTGCTGGATTGGAGGATGATTGTTTGTTGGCAGTAAACATAATTTTACTACTGGACGCAAAATTGTGCCATTCTTAGTTCTTATTTCAGCAACTCTTATTTTGCTATCACGTCCATATGAGACTTTGGTGATACGGCCTAAAAGCCACTCAGTAGGTGGTAAAAAATCTTCTTTGACTATGACAATATCATCAGGTTTCAAGTTATCTCGTTCTTTTTGCCATTTAAAACGACGCTGAAGTTCAGTGATGTATTCACTTTTCCATCTTCGTGCGAAAATGTGTTGTAGAGCCTTTAATCGTTCCCATCGTTTCATATACATATGAGATATCTTTGCTTGGGGGTTCAGCTGGAGCTTCAGGTAGAGCTATAATTGGGGCTCCACGGAGTAGATGTCCAGGTGTCAGTGGTAAAACTTCATTTGGGTTTTCGGTTATTGAAGACAGTGGTCTTGAGTTCAAAACTGCTTCGATCCGCACAAGAAGAGTGGAAAATTCTTCGTAGGTGAATGAGACGTTTGCAGCGACCTTTTTCAAATGGGATTTCATACTTTTCACTGCGGCCTCCCAGAGACCACCCATGTGAGGGGCATATGGTGGTATAAATGATCAGGTAAATCCATGTGTAGAGTATTTCTCGATCAAAGCCTTTTCTGCCGATTTTAGGAATTCATTATGACTCTTGAGGAGTGCATAACTCGCACCAAGGAAGTTTCGGCCGTTATCGGAAAACATTGTCTTAGGAAGTCCTCTTCTGCCCGTGAATCGATCAAAGCATGCCAGGAATGCATCAGTAGAGAGATCTGAACAGCTTTCTAAATGTACTGCACGGGTGCAAAAACAAACGAATACAGCTACATATCCTTTGAGAATTTTGGAGTTTCGGAGGGTAGAAGTTTTAATGCTGAAGGGACCAGCGAAGTCGATTCCAGTATATGTAAATGGCAGGGAAAAATTCACTCGTTCTGGGGGAAGCGCAGCCATTATTTGATGCTGGAACTTGTGCTTATAAATTGTGCAAGTCTTACATTCTCTTATGCATTTTCTGATGAGATTTTTCAATCTTGGAATATAAAATCCTTGCCTAATTGCTAGCAACATAATGTGATGCTCAGAGTGAAGCAGGATACGATGCGTAAAATTTACAAAAAGTTTCGCAAACTGTGACTTTTCGGGTACAATGATAGGATGACGCTCTTCATAAGTTAAAGCTGAGTTCCCAAGCCTACCGCCAACTCGTAAAATATCATTTTTATCAATAAAGGGATTTAGACTTATCAACCTGCTTTTCTTACTTAAATGTTTTCTATTTGCCAAACAGTTATATTCTTGACCAAAGTAGATCTTTTGCGCAATCGAAATAAGTCTCAGTTTCATATGATCAATCTCCTCTGAGGTAATAAACTTTTTGAATGAAAATGGTTTCTTGAGAATTCGATTTATAAAGCGAAGTCTATAACAGAGGACTCGTAACGCTCGTTCAAAAGATGAGAATTCGTCAAGCAAATCCGAATTAATGATTTTTAAGTGAAAATTTGTAATCTTTTTCATTTCCAAGTCGCTTGGGTCAAAAGTACGGGGTGTTGGCCAAAGAATCTGTGTTAATTTTAACCAGGTGGGCCCATGCCACCATAATTCATTTTCTGCTAACTCTTGGGGGGAACAGCCGCGCGTACCTAAGTCAGCAGGATTTTCTTCTGTTTTTATATGCTTCCAATGATGAGTACTAGCAATATCAATAATTTGTGCAACTCTATTTGCGACAAACGTTTTTAATGTGTTTGGTGGTTTCTGTAGCCAACCCAAGACTATCGAGGAATCTGTCCACAAAAATAATTCATAGGAGAATTGACAGTTCACGATCAGATTTCTAATTAACTTCGCAAGTAATAAAGCTCCACATAACTCGAGCTTCGGAATTGTAGTCCTCTTAATAGGAGCTACCTTCGTTTTCGAAACTAGCAAATGACAGCTAATGTGACCTTCTGAATTTTCTGTTCTAATGTAGATGCAACCACAGTAAGCCTTTTCAGAGGCATCACTAAAACCATGAATCTGGATGCGATAATGTGGTGAGAACCCTACCCATCTAGGTATCTTTATATTTGAAATAATTGGCAAATTCTTCAAGAATGAATTCCATTTCAAAAGTATTTGAGGACTTACACCTTCATCCCAATCGGATTTTTGTTCCCACAACTCTTGCATAAGAACTTTAGCAATGATAACTACTGGGCCTAGCCACCCTAGTGGATCAAACAGTCTTGCTATAACTGACAAAATTCTTCTTTTTGTGGTGGAGGGTGTAATTTCAATTGGTTCTACGGTATAGTAAAATGAATCCAATAACGCGTTCCAGCGAATTCCTAAAGTTTTAATCGTACTGGAATCGTCGAACTTCAAAAAATCTTCATCCAGGAGATCCTCCCGGGGCAAGTTTTCAAGTAGAGATTGATTATTTGCAGTCATTTTTTTCAAAGGGAATCCTGCGGATTTTAGGACCTTTGTAAGTTCACCTTGCTTGAGTCTCACTTCCTCAAGACTGTGTCCACCAGACAGGATATCATCCACGTACACTTCATTTTTCAAAATGGCGGATGCTAAGGGATATAAGTTTTTGCAATCTTCGCTTAACGCAAGGAGAGTCCTGATTGCCAGAAATGGCGCGCAATTCACACCGAATGTTACTGTTTTTAATTGAAAGGAATTCACATACCCATCTGCTTTATCACGAAACAAAATCCTTTGGTATGGACGATCCTCTTCGTGGATCAAAATCTGGCGGTACATTTTTTGAATGTCCCCAGTAAACACGTATTTATAATTTCGCCAACGTAATACAGTCTGCATCAAATCTGCTTGCAAAGTTGGGCCTTGGTATAAGACATCATTCAGGGAGAAACCGCTACCCGTCTTCTTTGACGCATTGAAGACCACTCGTACCTTGGTCGTCTTACTTTCGGGCTTTACAACGGCGTGATGTGGGAGAAAAAATGACAAATGTTTTTCGCTTTTGGGCTCATAATGTACAACGGGTTCCATGTGATCCAAATCTTGATATTCTTGGAGAACAAACATGTACTGAGCTTTCAAGTCAGGGTTTTTTTCTAAAGTCTTTTCCATCCTATGGTATTGTGCAAGAGCCGTATTTCTGGATGGACCCAAAAATACTTCATGAGGAAATTTTTCTTTAAAAGGAAGCCGAACTATATATCGGCCATCAGCTTGACGACTTGTGGTTCGTTGAAAAAAGTTTTCACAAAAGGCATCGGCTTCGGACTCAATTTTGCTTTTTTCAGCATCTTCTAACTCCCAGAATTTTCTTAATTGTTCGTGAAGAAGAACATCCTCTGTCGGCGATACAGTCGTATGGAACGATGTTATTTCATTTATCGGCTCTGGTCCTGATAAATACCAGCCAAAATGAGATTCTCTAGCTTCTAAGCAGTTTCCTATATTGGACCTTACCCCGTCCAAGTTTACAAACGGCAAATAATCGCTACCTATAATCATATCTATGGCAGCCGGTTTAAAAAAGTAGGGGTCAGCTAGACTAAGGGTTTTAATTTGTTCGAAATTATGAATTCGAATTGGCCTAGAGGGCAAGAAATGTGCCAATTTTGGGACCACAATTGCTTTTATCTTGATAACGAAATCAGATTTTCGAGATTTGACCACTACTACACATCTTCCTTTGGAATTGCCTACAACAGTTCCACCAAGTCCAGATACTTGCGAGTTATGAGCTTCTAACGGTAAAGCGAGATTTTGTTGAAGACGTTTCGAAATAAAGCTTGATTCGGATCCTGCATCCAATAAAGCACGAATTGTGAATACTTCTCCTAGATGTTCTACATTAACTAAAGCAGTAGGTAGGATAGTAGTACCTCTATGTTGAGAAAAGTGACTTTGAATAGATTCCAAGTTTTCAGTGTTAGCAACTGTAATCTGCGAATTTGATTTATTTTGGCTTGCTGACGCATTTCTAGGGCTTGGGCATTTTGATTTAAAGTGACTAGTAGAAAAACAGTTCGCACAATATTTGTTGGAATAAACAAATTTTATACGATCATTGACTGACAATGACTTAAAATATTTACAGAATTTCAACGGATGATTCTGCTTGCACTTTTTGCAGCTAAAATTGCCTTTTGTGGAGTCATTTTGGGAGTAGAAAGCTTGCGATTTTGAAGTGTTATTATCTCTGTTGGATGACTTCCTCAAATTTGTAAAAGTTTCTAAAGTTTCAATTCTTTTGGTAAGAAAATCGCTAAGTTGTTGCCAAGTGGGCAGTTCCTTGTGATTACTCAAAGAGTCTTCCCAAGCACGAGAGGTTTCCTCGGGAAGTTTAGAAGTACAAATATGCATAAGAAAAGGGTCATTGTTCGCTACTTCTACATGAAATGATTTTATAATCGACAAAGCATCACTGACTGTATTCTTGAGCAATCTTAAAAATTTTAAAGTTTCTGCCGGTGGAGACTGAATGCCATAAATCTTCTTGATTTGATTATTTATTAAAATTCGCTTATTCTCATAACGATTCTTTAAAGCTTGCCAGGCTAACTCAAAATTAGAATCTACCAACTCATAGTCCTTTATGAGCTGGTAGGCCTCCCCCCTCGTCTTTGAATGCAGATAATATAATTTATGAGCTGGAGCTACGGAGGGCTCATTTCCTACAACTGCCATGAACATGTCCCTGAACGCTGGCCATTTATCAAAACCTCCCTCAAAATGTTGAATTTCCACTGCTGGTAGCTTAAGAGAAGATTGACGCACAACCGTTCTATTTTTATCAGGAGCAATAGCCTTGATCATATCTAATATCTTCGCCTTCAGCATTTGATATTGTTCACTGACATCCTCGTATTTGACGGACACTTCAGCAGTTTGATCAGCCTCTTCCTTAACTTGTTCATCTCCTACAATATACGCTTCATAGGATTCTACCATTTTCGACCACCTTCTTTCTAATTCCACTTGCTTAACTTCTAACAGCGAAAGCGTAAATGAATCGGGTGATATTTTCCCAAAATTTTTGCAAAAAGCGGCTAGTTGCTGCATATCGTATTTGCATTTCCTTTTCGAAGTCATTTTGAAATATAATGACTAAAACCTTTTTTAGAAAATCCGAAAAACGCTTAAAATTTTTTTATAAATCTGGCAACTCTATGCCTTAAAATTCAAGAGGAATATTTGCCTCCCGCAAAATATCAATTACCCAAAAAATTGTTGTTTTGAAAATAAATCCACCTTATATAGAAACCACTGTACCACTGAAACCATTGTACCACTGAAACCACTGTACCAGAAACCCAATGTAATTAAAGAAGAAAATTTGCTTCTTACAAAAATCAATTTTATTATAATATAAAAATTTTAAAACATTTATATTCAAGCAAAATATTTTATTCAATTTTAAGAGCCACCTTAATAAATTCAAAAATTCTTTTACGAACCGCTAGTTTTAGCGCTGTTGTTGTTTTTGTTTTTTCAACTTTACTTTTATTGCCTCCGCTTTGGCAATGTTGTTGTGGTAAATTCTTTTAATTTAAATTTCTCAAACTGTTGTTGTTGTAAATCAAAATTTTCCAATTTAATTCTTCCACAAAAATTGTCCACTTAAAATTTAACCCCTTTGCCAAATTTTTAATAAATTCATAAAAATATTAATTTTCATTGGAACTCGCCGTTTTCTTCTCGCTGAAGTCGTACCGTGAACTTTTTCCTGCACCAGACATCACACACAACACTTGGGAACCACTGATTTTTCCAAAAAATTAAAATCTTCTTGTTGTTGTTTTTGAAGTTTTGTTCGAGAAGAACTGATTCCTCTTTAGGTTTTTTTTATTTCAAATTTTTTTCCATTTTTTTTTTATTTAATTTGGTCACTTTACTCTTTTTATGCCTATATAGTTTTTTTTCTTTATATTTTTTCACTATTTTTTGTTCTTTTATTATTATTTTATTTAAATTCACCGATCCACTAACTTCTTGTATAATTAATTACTGTTTCTTTTTATTCTGCTTTTTGCTCTTTTTGATTTTACTTTTTGTTATTTTTGGGTTATCGTTGTCACTTGCTTTTCTATGCAAAAGAAGTAAGGGAACGATTGAAATTGCAACAAAGTAGTTGGCGCTAAAATAGATCACTTGAAGCGGGAAGAGTGTGACAGGTTAATTATTACATATACTCATGTGTGTGTGTGTTCTTTATATATCAGTGTTGGCACTTAGCATTAGTGATGGTACCAAGGGGGATTTTTTTTTTAAAAATTGAGGTTATGTTAATTTAAATAAATTAATATGTTTTTTTTTGGAGTTTTCTTTCGAAGATTTCGACTCCTTTACCTTATTTTGCACAGAATTTCAAACAATTGCACTAAATGTAATTAAAATACTGTACATACCCAATTATTTCTTTTTTCTTTATGATGACCAAATATCATCTACAAATTTTATCAAGGAGAGACTTTCCTGGTGGATTCACTGCCTTGTTGATTCTTCCTTCTTGTGCTAGGATGCACCTGTTGTATGTGGGATACGTCTTCTTCAGTAGAAAGGGATGCTGACTGAAGTTTTGTTGTAAAAAGACCTCTTGTCTTTAGGTGTTGTTGTGTATGTTGTTACGGACTAACAATCGATACAGCCAATAAGTGGGCCAAATCCACTGATTCTATCCAGTCCTAGCTCCTCTAGGACTCCTCGAAGGACCATATGTTGAACTGGGAGTTTTCCTACCTAAGCTTGCTAAGGCTCCATGAAAAAGGAAAGACACCAAACCAGTTCAATTTTATATTACAAGGTATTTCAGCTTCTTGCTGTTTTACTGAAGGTTATTTTTGTACTTAAACTAAACTTTAAAAACTAAAACCAAGGAGGTTGCTACATGAATATTAGGATCAAAAAAAAAGAGAAACACTTGTAGTTGAGAACATACAAAATAAAAGAATTCATTGGAATATTGAAAAAAAATAAAAATAACAACAAACAAAACTTTGTAATTCAATTACACTGAGAAAAAAAACTTAATTCGTTGAACTCGCTTCAACATTCTTAAATTATGAAACTTAATACTGCTGTTAAAAGTATTTGATGGAGCAAATAACTAAAGGTAAGATACACATTGTGTTCATACAGGAACCATGGACAATTAAGAAAAAGGTTTCTGGCTTGAACGACTGTAATTATCAACTTTTTTATGCAAAGACCGGGGCTAGACCCAGGGCGTGCATACTATGTCATAAGGGACTAAACTTTCTTTTTTCCCCAGAATTATCAACATCGGACGCCACAAAATTAGTATATGGCAGTCGAAACATGCTGATGGCTTCAGTGTATCTACCCTCGGATACCCCGACACCTCCACCAACGTCGGAATTGATGCGCATCATATCTTCCGCCAGGAGTAAAGGTAGGAATATCTTAATAGGCTGTGATGCCAACTCACATCATCTCTCTTGGGGTAGCACTAATTGCAACAACAGAGGTGATGCGTTATTTGAATATTTAATGGCAAATAACCTCTTCGCAGTAAATACTGCGAATGAACCAACTTTCATTAACAGAATTAGCGAAGAGGTTATTGACATCACTATATGTTCAGAAAACTTAATTGATGAAATAAGCAATTGGCACATGTTGAAACTGCATTCCTTCTCGGATCATCGCTATATTTTCATGACTTGAGACCATCCTGATCCTAACCCCATAACATTTAGGAATAGGGCCAAGACGGACTGGTCAAGATTTAGGTCTAGTTTACAAAACAAACTCGAGAACTATCCACCACCAGCAGATACTGTACGGCGTATAGATTCAGACATATATGGACTAAGTACTGATATTAGGGAATCCTTTGAGGACAGTTGTCCGCTCTGAAATAGGCAAAACCCAAAGGAAAACCCCTGGATGACAGGTCAACTTATAAATCTCAGGAGAGAAACCAGATGGCTATTTAATAGGGCCCGTAGGAAGGGACTCGATATACACTGGGAAGAATATAAAAGTAAACTTAACGTCTACAATAAGAAAATAAGGGATGCCAAACGCGAATCCGGGAAACTTTTCTGCGAACAGGTAGACAGCGTTAGTGAGGCTTCCAAAATAAAGAAACTTCTGTCGAAAACCCACACTCAACCTGAGACACTTCTCGACTCGGAGGGCAGAGACGATGGAGGAGTTATTAGGATTTCTTAAGGAGACACACTTCCGTACGGTGCAGGGGAGCCATCCAGAAGCGGTATACCCTCCGAGGAATATGGACAATACAAGGATAATAGTAGATACTCAAATGGTATGTAGAGCGATGAAGAGCTTTCCGCCCTATAAAGGTGCAGGGCCTGATGGCATTTTCCCGGCTCCTCTTCAGAGAAGTATGGACCTGATAGAGTATAGGTTAACTAATATCTTCACAATCTCTCTTACTAATGCATATACTCCCCTGGCATGGAGGGAAGCTAGAGTTGTCTTCATCCCAAAACCGGGCAGGGCAAGCTATGCGGATCCGAGGGCTTACAGACCGATTAGCCTAACTTCATTCTTACTGAAGACACTGGAAAGAATTGTGGATACAATGTTGAAGGAAAGGATACTGCACGATATACTGAAATTTAAACAACACGCTTATATTAGGGGCAGGTCTGTTGAGACGGCTCTACAAGAGGTTGTATATCAAATAGAGAGAACCTTCGATTTGGGTATACCATGGCTGTATTTATCGATATAGAGGGGGCTTTCAATAATATATCGACCTCAAGCCTTATTGACTAGCTAGGTCAATAATGACTTGGACCAGAGATTGACTGCATAGATCAGTCATATGCTGAGGAACAGGAAGATAAGTTTTTAGGTTAACGACACAAGGGTAGGGGGGAATGTGTGTTGCGGAACGCCACAAGGAGGAATACTGTCTCCCTTGCTGTTGGTGATGACCATAAATACCCTACTGAATACATTATCTCAGGAAGGATTTGCTCCCGTCTGCTATGCAGACGATGTAGCGATACTGATAAGGGGAAACAATTTAGCTTGTAACTGGGCTACACAAAGGGGTCTCAATGTCAACCCAGAGAAGACAGAAATTTGTATGTTTACAAGGAAACGGAAGATTGCACATTTGGAATCACCGGTTTTTCGAGGTAGGACGATACAGATTAATAAGAAGGTCAAATATCTAGGAGTGATACTCTACTGGAGGTTATCCTGGAAGGACCATATAGAAAGTAGGGTGATCAAGACCCAAAGAGTCTGGAGCTATTGCAGAGCTCAAAGCTCTATACGAGTGTGGTAAGACCAATTGTGACGTACGCCTCGTTAGTATGGTGGATGTCCTTGGAGAGGAAGGTGAATATCAAACATCTTCAAAGGATACAAAGACCGTGCTGTATGCTATGCGCGATAAGAACCACATCAACTAAGGCGATGGAAAATATTCTATCAATACTGCCTATTGATATACAGGTTAAATACGAAGCAGCTCTGGCTGCTACGAGATTGATGGTGATGGGTGAGTGGCTGACGAGGGAATACACAACCAAACACCAGAGTATAATACACGTCTTACCTGGGAACAACGCTCGCACGGTTGCGTGCGATAAGATCCCTATTAGATATGTACAATCACACTGCACCACCATAATATCGGAAGGTATGGAGTGGGAGGGTGCAGGCACAATGAACCCCATAACTAACCTAATACACGGACGGGGTTGAAAATTGGTGACCTATCGGGTGGAGGTTTCTGTGACATGGGTCGTAACTTTCGCAAATACTTCCGTCTGCCGGATCATAGCACAGTATTTCAGAGTGAGGTCGTGGCTATTGCGGAAGGGATGAAACGGTTGAAGGGATAACAGACTACATGTTCGTATATTCACGGATAGCAGGAAGGTCATCGAGGCCCTGAGGTTCAATGTGGTTCAATATCGGTGTGTACTACAGTGCAAGGATGAGACTGTGGAGGCATAGAGATCATATAGAGTTCAGGACATCAGGGAATACCTGGAAATGTTGAGGCAGATAGGCTACAGAGATGGGAGCATTAATGGCTAACATCAAACTAGATAGTCCGAAGCCATTTCAGGTTTTTAAGAACGAACTAAAGCGATGGGCTATAGAATTGCACACAAGAGATTGGCAGCACTCTACCGTAGGTAGGGTGACTAGAATTCTATGGGAGGGACCCAGATGGTAGGAGGACAAAGGAGGTCCTAACATTGAGTAGGCCATCACTAAGGAGATTGCTTTATTTAATAACAGGACATACAGAGTTAAGGATTCACCTGGCACGAATGGGTATCGTTGGCGATATAACATGCAGGGCCTGCCAGGAAGAGGACGAGACACTGGAGCACTACTTGTGCTACTGTCCAGCTTTTAGCCAAGTCAGAAGACAAACATTTAATCAGGAGATTATACAGGCAATGGAATTTCTTAGGGGCTCTAATTGGAGAGACTTAAGGAAGTACATTGAAGAAACTAGGTTCTTGACGTAACCAAACTCGGAGGTTTCCATGGTATCCGTGGAGGCTCCCTACAGTAGAATAGGAACTCTTTATTATAGAGCGCACAACAGGCCTTTGAGGCCTAAGTGTAATCCAGGACGGATTGGGATGCTTATGCCCCTCTTTTCAACCTAACCTAAAGTATTTGAAGTACAATGAGTAGGAATATAAAATTTGAGGAACTTATTTTTCTTATGTTCTTATTTTTGTAGGTTCCGTACTTACTGAACAAGCACGAAGTCGGCTACTTACACGTAGGTATTCGTCCATCAAACCTTCTCTTATCTTCATTACCCGCATTTTGTTCGAATGTCTTGACTTATCCGAAATCTTATTCGTAGCAGACCTTTAGTCAAAAACGAGCGTAAGAAAGAGTTCGACATAAGTCTATAAGTTACTGTTGCCACATTCTGTTTGAAATCGAAAGAAGGTCACGACAACTTGCATATGCAAAAATAGGTGAGGACTTGTTGTTGCATGAATCTGCAGGATTGTAACATTTTGCAAATCAGTTTTATTTTATCCCAGTAGACTTGTGTCGAACTTGTTCATCGGCTCCTTTTTGAAGAGCAAGAACCTTTGATCAAACCAATTCAATTTAAATGAGTTTGATCAGAGGCTCTTGTCAAAAACGATCGGATGAACGAATTCGATCAAGGCCATTAAAATTATCTTGGTTTGATTAAAGGATTAAAGGAATGAGTTCGACACAAGTACACAATACATGATTCACTCAGTTAAATTTGTAGGTCACACTATCATAATTTTGTAGCACACATGTCATATTTCACTAATAGCGCGATTGTGTACAATAGTCAGTCGCGGCTTTAAAAATGCGGCCGATAGTTGTGTTAGTAAACAAGTAAAAGTGTTAATTCGGCTGTGCGGAATCTTAAATACCCTCCTTCACAGATGTAATTCTTCTTTCTTTCTTGCTAAAACAGATATGTTTAATTCACAAACAAACAAAAAAAATCCGTTTCATGTACCCCAAAAGGGTTCTAATTGTCCAACCGTAGAATAGTCTTTTAGTTTTTTTTTGGTTTTTAATACAAATTTATTTCTTCCTGATATATAAAGTAGGTATAATTCATTATAAAAATCAAATATAACAAATTATACGGTTACTTTTATGAATCAGAAAATGTGGATATTCCAACCCTGAAATTGGATTTTTAATTATTTTGGTTTTTAATACCAATTTAACTTTTCCCGAAGTATAAAAAAGATTTCATTCACACACAACCTAAATAAGGAATATGGCTACTTTTATGTACTAAAAAATTTCGATTTTCCAATCCTGGAACCGAATTTTTAATACCAAATTAATTCTTCCTGAAGTATAAAATAGGTTTAATTCACTAAAAAAAACAAAATTTGGAATTTATGTGGGTACTTTTATGTACCAGAAATATTTCGATTTTCCAACTCTGGAAGCGAATTTTTATTTTTTTACCAATGCAATTCTTAGTGAATTTTTAAACTTTTTGGTCACTTTCATATTTTAACAAGTAAAAACGTTATATTCGACCGGGTCGAATCTTAAATACCCTCCAAATATTTAGTAAGTGAATTTGAAATGTATAACTTTGTGGGACAGAGTTCCTTTATATAATACTTATCGTACGTCAACGCCCACTAAAGGGGGCGGGGTTCAAAAATATACAATATCATGTTTTCCACAGGCATTGCTAGACCGTCTTAGACTTCATCACAATTCCTTTTGGAAGCTATAAAAACTGTATTTTGGCGGGGTCGCTCTGGCAAGGGCTGTGGGGGAAACATTTCACCTTTGTCATAAAACTCTAAAAATAAATGCTTGGGATAATTATATACAAAATTAAAATTTCTTTTTTTTTATAGGGTCATTTAGCGGGCAAAAGGGAAGGAGGGGGTAGGGCAGCAACAGGCAGTTATAAAACTCTAAAGATAAATGCTTGGGATGATTATATACAAAATTTAAAAGAAAAAAAATTTTTTTTGGTAGGGTCATTTAGGGAGCAAAGGAAGAAGCGGGGGGGGGGGGCTAGGGCAGAAATCGGCAGTCATAAACCTCTAAAGATAAATGCTTGGGATGATTATATACAAAATTAAAAAAAAATTTTTTTGGTAGGGTCATTTAGGGGGCAAAGGAGGAGGGGGTAGGGCAGAAATCGGCAGTCATAAAACTCTAAAGATAAATGCTTGGGATGATTATGTACAAAATTTAAAAAAAAAATTTTTTTTTGTAGGGTCATTTAGGGGGCGAAGGGGAAGGAGGGGGTAGGGCAGAGTAGTACCAGGTTTCGTCTCAGCTTCGTCATAAAAGCTTAAAAGTGTTATTTTTAAGGAATGTAGGCTTAAGTAAAACAATTTGTTAAATTTTTATGCTATTTTTGCCTATAATAACGCCCAATGAAGTGGGCGGGGTCAAAAAATATTTTTATTTTATTTAAAGGCTCCAACTTTAAGGCGTTGGACCGTATTTGACATAAAAATATATCATTTGCTTAACAAAATAACCAAAAAACTTTAAAAATTATGTTGTTTTTTCTGGGTTGGTTTAGTTCTTCTTAGAGGGACTTTTTTCCCTCTTGCCCGATTTAGCCCATCTTCGAACTTAACCTGCTCTAAGTTTTAAAATATATTTATGCCAAATTTCAAGAGTCTAGCTCTTTTCGTTTGGACTGAATCCATGAAAAAGGAAAGACACCATGAAAAAGGAAAGACACCAAACCAGTTCAATTTTATATTACAAGGTATTTCAGCTTCTTGCTGTTTTACTGAAGGTTATTTTTGTACTTAAACTAAACTTTAAAAACTAAAACCAAGGAGGTTGCTACATGAATATTAGGATCAAAAAAAAAGAGAAACACTTGTAGTTGAGAACATACAAAATAAAAGAATTCATTGGAATATTGAAAAAAAATAAAAATAACAACAAACAAAACTTTGTAATTCAATTACACTGAGAAAAAAAACTTAATTCGTTGAACTCGCTTCAACATTCTTAAATTATGAAACTTAATACTGCTGTTAAAAGTATTTGATGGAGCAAATAACTAAAGGTAAGATACACATTGTGTTCATACAGGAACCATGGACAATTAAGAAAAAGGTTTCTGGCTTGAACGACTGTAATTATCAACTTTTTTATGCAAAGACCGGGGCTAGACCCAGGGCGTGCATACTATGTCATAAGGGACTAAACTTTCTTTTTTCCCCAGAATTATCAACATCGGACGCCACAAAATTAGTATATGGCAGTCGAAACATGCTGATGGCTTCAGTGTATCTACCCTCGGATACCCCGACACCTCCACCAACGTCGGAATTGATGCGCATCATATCTTCCGCCAGGAGTAAAGGTAGGAATATCTTAATAGGCTGTGATGCCAACTCACATCATCTCTCTTGGGGTAGCACTAATTGCAACAACAGAGGTGATGCGTTATTTGAATATTTAATGGCAAATAACCTCTTCGCAGTAAATACTGCGAATGAACCAACTTTCATTAACAGAATTAGCGAAGAGGTTATTGACATCACTATATGTTCAGAAAACTTAATTGATGAAATAAGCAATTGGCACGTGTTGAAACTGCATTCCTTCTCGGATCATCGCTATATTTTCATGACTTGAGACCATCCTGATCCTAACCCCATAACATTTAGGAATAGGGCCAAGACGGACTGGTCAAGATTTAGGTCTAGTTTACAAAACAAACTCGAGAACTATCCACCACCAGCAGATACTGTACGGCGTATAGATTCAGACATATATGGACTAAGTACTGATATTAGGGAATCCTTTGAGGACAGTTGTCCGCTCTGAAATAGGCAAAACCCAAAGGAAAACCCCTGGATGACAGGTCAACTTATAAATCTCAGGAGAGAAACCAGAAGGCTATTTAATAGGGCCCGTAGGAAGGGACTCGATATACACTGGGAAGAATATAAAAGTAAACTTAACGTCTACAATAAGAAAATAAGGGATGCCAAACGCGAATCCGGGAAACTTTTCTGCGAACAGGTAGACAGCGTTAGTGAGGCTTCCAAAATAAAGAAACTTCTGTCGAAAACCCACACTCAACCTGAGACACTTCTCGACTCGGAGGGCAGAGACGATGGAGGAGTTATTAGGATTTCTTAAGGAGACACACTTCCGTACGGTGCAGGGGAGCCATCCAGAAGCGGTATACCCTCCGAGGAATATGGACAATACAAGGATAATAGTAGATACTCAAATGGTATGTAGAGCGATGAAGAGCTTTCCGCCCTATAAAGGTGCAGGGCCTGATGGCATTTTCCCGGCTCCTCTTCAGAGAAGTATGGACCTGATAGAGTATAGGTTAACTAATATCTTCACAATCTCTCTTACTAATGCATATACTCCCCTGGCATGGAGGGAAGCTAGAGTTGTCTTCATCCCAAAACCGGGCAGGGCAAGCTATGCGGATCCGAGGGCTTACAGACCGATTAGCCTAACTTCATTCTTACTGAAGACACTGGAAAGAATTGTGGATACAATGTTGAAGGAAAGGATACTGCACGATATACTGAAATTTAAACAACACGCTTATATTAGGGGCAGGTCTGTTGAGACGGCTCTACAAGAGGTTGTATATCAAATAGAGAGAACCTTCGATTTGGGTATACCATGGCTGTATTTATCGATATAGAGGGGGCTTTCAATAATATATCGACCTCAAGCCTTATTGACTAGCTAGGTCAATAATGACTTGGACCAGAGATTGACTGCATAGATCAGTCATATGCTGAGGAACAGGAAGATAAGTTTTTAGGTTAACGACACAAGGGTAGGGGGGAATGTGTGTTGCGGAACGCCACAAGGAGGAATACTGTCTCCCTTGCTGTTGGTGATGACCATAAATACCCTACTGAATACATTATCTCAGGAAGGATTTGCTCCCGTCTGCTATGCAGACGATGTAGCGATACTGATAAGGGGAAACAATTTAGCTTGTAACTGGGCTACACAAAGGGGTCTCAATGTCAACCCAGAGAAGACAGAAATTTGTATGTTTACAAGGAAACGGAAGATTGCACATTTGGAATCACCGGTTTTTCGAGGTAGGACGATACAGATTAATAAGAAGGTCAAATATCTAGGAGTGATACTCTACTGGAGGTTATCCTGGAAGGACCATATAGAAAGTAGGGTGATCAAGACCCAAAGAGTCTGGAGCTATTGCAGAGCCCAAAGCTCTATACGAGTGTGGTAAGACCAATTGTGACGTACGCCTCGTTAGTATGGTGGATGTCCTTGGAGAGGAAGGTGAATATCAAACATCTTCAAAGGATACAAAGACCGTGCTGTATGCTATGCGCGATAAGAACCACATCAACTAAGGCGATGGAAAATATTCTATCAATACTGCCTATTGATATACAGGTTAAATACGAAGCAGCTCTGGCTGCTACGAGATTGATGGTGATGGGTGAGTGGCTGACGAGGGAATACACAACCAAACACCAGAGTATAATACACGTCTTACCTGGGAACAACGCTCGCACGGTTGCGTGCGATAAGATCCCTATTAGATATGTACAATCACACTGCACCACCATAATATCGGAAGGTATGGAGTGGGAGGGTGCAGGCACAATGAACCCCATAACTAACCTAATACACGGACGGGGTTGAAAATTGGTGACCTATCGGGTGGAGGTTTCTGTGACATGGGTCGTAACTTTCGCAAATACTTCCGTCTGCCGGATCATAGCACAGTATTTCAGAGTGAGGTCGTGGCTATTGCGGAAGGGATGAAACGGTTGAAGGGATAACAGACTACATGTTCGTATATTCACGGATAGCAGGAAGGTCATCGAGGCCCTGAGGTTCAATGTGGTTCAATATCGGTGTGTACTACAGTGCAAGGATGAGACTGTGGAGGCATAGAGATCATATAGAGTTCAGGACATCAGGGAATACCTGGAAATGTTGAGGCAGATAGGCTACAGAGATGGGAGCATTAATGGCTAACATCAAACTAGATAGTCCGAAGCCATTTCAGGTTTTTAAGAACGAACTAAAGCGATGGGCTATAGAATTGCACACAAGAGATTGGCAGCACTCTACCGTAGGTAGGGTGACTAGAATTCTATGGGAGGGACCCAGATGGTAGGAGGACAAAGGAGGTCCTAACATTGAGTAGGCCATCACTAAGGAGATTGCTTTATTTAATAACAGGACATACAGAGTTAAGGATTCACCTGGCACGAATGGGTATCGTTGGCGATATAACATGCAGGGCCTGCCAGGAAGAGGACGAGACACTGGAGCACTACTTGTGCTACTGTCCAGCTTTTAGCCAAGTCAGAAGACAAACATTTAATCAGGAGATTATACAGGCAATGGAATTTCTTAGGGGCTCTAATTGGAGAGACTTAAGGAAGTACATTGAAGAAACTAGGTTCTTGACGTAACCAAACTCGGAGGTTTCCATGGTATCCGTGGAGGCTCCCTACAGTAGAATAGGAACTCTTTATTATAGAGCGCACAACAGGCCTTTGAGGCCTAAGTGTAATCCAGGACGGATTGGGATGCTTATGCCCCTCTTTTCAACCTAACCTAAAGTATTTGAAGTACAATGAGTAGGAATATAAAATTTGAGGAACTTATTTTTCTTATGTTCTTATTTTTGTAGGTTCCGTACTTACTGAACAAGCACGAAGTCGGCTACTTACACGTAGGTATTCGTCCATCAAACCTTCTCTTATCTTCATTACCCGCATTTTGTTCGAATGTCTTGACTTATCCGAAATCTTATTCGTAGCAGACCTTTAGTCAAAAACGAGCGTAAGAAAGAGTTCGACATAAGTCTATAAGTTACTGTTGCCACATTCTGTTTGAAATCGAAAGAAGGTCACGACAACTTGCATATGCAAAAATAGGTGAGGACTTGTTGTTGCATGAATCTGCAGGATTGTAACATTTTGCAAATCAGTTTTATTTTATCCCAGTAGACTTGTGTCGAACTTGTTCATCGGCTCCTTTTTGAAGAGCAAGAACCTTTGATCAAACCAATTCAATTTAAATGAGTTTGATCAGAGGCTCTTGTCAAAAACGATCGGATGAACGAATTCGATCAAGGCCATTAAAATTATCTTGGTTTGATTAAAGGATTAAAGGAATGAGTTCGACACAAGTACACAATACATGATTCACTCAGTTAAATTTGTAGGTCACACTATCATAATTTTGTAGCACACATGTCATATTTCACTAATAGCGCGATTGTGTACAATAGTCAGTCGCGGCTTTAAAAATGCGGCCGATAGTTGTGTTAGTAAACAAGTAAAAGTGTTAATTCGGCTGTGCGGAATCTTAAATACCCTCCTTCACAGATGTAATTCTTCTTTCTTTCTTGCTAAAACAGATATGTTTAATTCACAAACAAACAAAAAAAATCCGTTTCATGTACCCCAAAAGGGTTCTAATTGTCCAACCGTAGAATAGTCTTTTAGTTTTTTTTTGGTTTTTAATACAAATTTATTTCTTCCTGATATATAAAGTAGGTATAATTCATTATAAAAATCAAATATAACAAATTATACGGTTACTTTTATGAATCAGAAAATGTGGATATTCCAACCCTGAAATTGGATTTTTAATTATTTTGGTTTTTAATACCAATTTAACTTTTCCCGAAGTATAAAAAAGATTTCATTCACACACAACCTAAATAAGGAATATGGCTACTTTTATGTACTAAAAAATTTCGATTTTCCAATCCTGGAACCGAATTTTTAATACCAAATTAATTCTTCCTGAAGTATAAAATAGGTTTAATTCACTAAAAAAAACAAAATTTGGAATTTATGTGGGTACTTTTATGTACCAGAAATATTTCGATTTTCCAACTCTGGAAGCGAATTTTTATTTTTTTACCAATGCAATTCTTAGTGAATTTTTAAACTTTTTGGTCACTTTCATATTTTAACAAGTAAAAACGTTATATTCGACCGGGTCGAATCTTAAATACCCTCCAAATATTTAGTAAGTGAATTTGAAATGTATAACTTTGTGGGACAGAGTTCCTTTATATAATACTTATCGTACGTCAACGCCCACTAAAGGGGGCGGGGTTCAAAAATATACAATATCATGTTTTCCACAGGCATTGCTAGACCGTCTTAGACTTCATCACAATTCCTTTTGGAAGCTATAAAAACTGTATTTTGGCGGGGTCGCTCTGGCAAGGGCTGTGGGGGAAACATTTCACCTTTGTCATAAAACTCTAAAAATAAATGCTTGGGATAATTATATACAAAATTAAAATTTCTTTTTTTTTATAGGGTCATTTAGCGGGCAAAAGGGAAGGAGGGGGTAGGGCAGCAACAGGCAGTTATAAAACTCTAAAGATAAATGCTTGGGATGATTATATACAAAATTTAAAAGAAAAAAAATTTTTTTTGGTAGGGTCATTTAGGGAGCAAAGGAAGAAGCGGGGGGGGGGGGCTAGGGCAGAAATCGGCAGTCATAAACCTCTAAAGATAAATGCTTGGGATGATTATATACAAAATTAAAAAAAAATTTTTTTGGTAGGGTCATTTAGGGGGCAAAGGAGGAGGGGGTAGGGCAGAAATCGGCAGTCATAAAACTCTAAAGATAAATGCTTGGGATGATTATGTACAAAATTTAAAAAAAAAATTTTTTTTTGTAGGGTCATTTAGGGGGCGAAGGGGAAGGAGGGGGTAGGGCAGAGTAGTACCAGGTTTCGTCTCAGCTTCGTCATAAAAGCTTAAAAGTGTTATTTTTAAGGAATGTAGGCTTAAGTAAAACAATTTGTTAAATTTTTATGCTATTTTTGCCTATAATAACGCCCAATGAAGTGGGCGGGGTCAAAAAATATTTTTATTTTATTTAAAGGCTCCAACTTTAAGGCGTTGGACCGTATTTGACATAAAAATATATCATTTGCTTAACAAAATAACCAAAAAACTTTAAAAATTATGTTGTTTTTTCTGGGTTGGTTTAGTTCTTCTTAGAGGGACTTTTTTCCCTCTTGCCCGATTTAGCCCATCTTCGAACTTAACCTGCTCTAAGTTTTAAAATATATTTATGCCAAATTTCAAGAGTCTAGCTCTTTTCGTTTGGACTGAATCCATGAAAAAGGAAAGACACCATGAAAAAGGAAAGACACCAAACCAGTTCAATTTTATATTACAAGGTATTTCAGCTTCTTGCTGTTTTACTGAAGGTTATTTTTGTACTTAAACTAAACTTTAAAAACTAAAACCAAGGAGGTTGCTACATGAATATTAGGATCAAAAAAAAAGAGAAACACTTGTAGTTGAGAACATACAAAATAAAAGAATTCATTGGAATATTGAAAAAAAATAAAAATAACAACAAACAAAACTTTGTAATTCAATTACACTGAGAAAAAAAACTTAATTCGTTGAACTCGCTTCAACATTCTTAAATTATGAAACTTAATACTGCTGTTAAAAGTATTTGATGGAGCAAATAACTAAAGGTAAGATACACATTGTGTTCATACAGGAACCATGGACAATTAAGAAAAAGGTTTCTGGCTTGAACGACTGTAATTATCAACTTTTTTATGCAAAGACCGGGGCTAGACCCAGGGCGTGCATACTATGTCATAAGGGACTAAACTTTCTTTTTTCCCCAGAATTATCAACATCGGACGCCACAAAATTAGTATATGGCAGTCGAAACATGCTGATGGCTTCAGTGTATCTACCCTCGGATACCCCGACACCTCCACCAACGTCGGAATTGATGCGCATCATATCTTCCGCCAGGAGTAAAGGTAGGAATATCTTAATAGGCTGTGATGCCAACTCACATCATCTCTCTTGGGGTAGCACTAATTGCAACAACAGAGGTGATGCGTTATTTGAATATTTAATGGCAAATAACCTCTTCGCAGTAAATACTGCGAATGAACCAACTTTCATTAACAGAATTAGCGAAGAGGTTATTGACATCACTATATGTTCAGAAAACTTAATTGATGAAATAAGCAATTGGCACGTGTTGAAACTGCATTCCTTCTCGGATCATCGCTATATTTTCATGACTTGAGACCATCCTGATCCTAACCCCATAACATTTAGGAATAGGGCCAAGACGGACTGGTCAAGATTTAGGTCTAGTTTACAAAACAAACTCGAGAACTATCCACCACCAGCAGATACTGTACGGCGTATAGATTCAGACATATATGGACTAAGTACTGATATTAGGGAATCCTTTGAGGACAGTTGTCCGCTCTGAAATAGGCAAAACCCAAAGGAAAACCCCTGGATGACAGGTCAACTTATAAATCTCAGGAGAGAAACCAGAAGGCTATTTAATAGGGCCCGTAGGAAGGGACTCGATATACACTGGGAAGAATATAAAAGTAAACTTAACGTCTACAATAAGAAAATAAGGGATGCCAAACGCGAATCCGGGAAACTTTTCTGCGAACAGGTAGACAGCGTTAGTGAGGCTTCCAAAATAAAGAAACTTCTGTCGAAAACCCACACTCAACCTGAGACACTTCTCGACTCGGAGGGCAGAGACGATGGAGGAGTTATTAGGATTTCTTAAGGAGACACACTTCCGTACGGTGCAGGGGAGCCATCCAGAAGCGGTATACCCTCCGAGGAATATGGACAATACAAGGATAATAGTAGATACTCAAATGGTATGTAGAGCGATGAAGAGCTTTCCGCCCTATAAAGGTGCAGGGCCTGATGGCATTTTCCCGGCTCCTCTTCAGAGAAGTATGGACCTGATAGAGTATAGGTTAACTAATATCTTCACAATCTCTCTTACTAATGCATATACTCCCCTGGCATGGAGGGAAGCTAGAGTTGTCTTCATCCCAAAACCGGGCAGGGCAAGCTATGCGGATCCGAGGGCTTACAGACCGATTAGCCTAACTTCATTCTTACTGAAGACACTGGAAAGAATTGTGGATACAATGTTGAAGGAAAGGATACTGCACGATATACTGAAATTTAAACAACACGCTTATATTAGGGGCAGGTCTGTTGAGACGGCTCTACAAGAGGTTGTATATCAAATAGAGAGAACCTTCGATTTGGGTATACCATGGCTGTATTTATCGATATAGAGGGGGCTTTCAATAATATATCGACCTCAAGCCTTATTGACTAGCTAGGTCAATAATGACTTGGACCAGAGATTGACTGCATAGATCAGTCATATGCTGAGGAACAGGAAGATAAGTTTTTAGGTTAACGACACAAGGGTAGGGGGGAATGTGTGTTGCGGAACGCCACAAGGAGGAATACTGTCTCCCTTGCTGTTGGTGATGACCATAAATACCCTACTGAATACATTATCTCAGGAAGGATTTGCTCCCGTCTGCTATGCAGACGATGTAGCGATACTGATAAGGGGAAACAATTTAGCTTGTAACTGGGCTACACAAAGGGGTCTCAATGTCAACCCAGAGAAGACAGAAATTTGTATGTTTACAAGGAAACGGAAGATTGCACATTTGGAATCACCGGTTTTTCGAGGTAGGACGATACAGATTAATAAGAAGGTCAAATATCTAGGAGTGATACTCTACTGGAGGTTATCCTGGAAGGACCATATAGAAAGTAGGGTGATCAAGACCCAAAGAGTCTGGAGCTATTGCAGAGCCCAAAGCTCTATACGAGTGTGGTAAGACCAATTGTGACGTACGCCTCGTTAGTATGGTGGATGTCCTTGGAGAGGAAGGTGAATATCAAACATCTTCAAAGGATACAAAGACCGTGCTGTATGCTATGCGCGATAAGAACCACATCAACTAAGGCGATGGAAAATATTCTATCAATACTGCCTATTGATATACAGGTTAAATACGAAGCAGCTCTGGCTGCTACGAGATTGATGGTGATGGGTGAGTGGCTGACGAGGGAATACACAACCAAACACCAGAGTATAATACACGTCTTACCTGGGAACAACGCTCGCACGGTTGCGTGCGATAAGATCCCTATTAGATATGTACAATCACACTGCACCACCATAATATCGGAAGGTATGGAGTGGGAGGGTGCAGGCACAATGAACCCCATAACTAACCTAATACACGGACGGGGTTGAAAATTGGTGACCTATCGGGTGGAGGTTTCTGTGACATGGGTCGTAACTTTCGCAAATACTTCCGTCTGCCGGATCATAGCACAGTATTTCAGAGTGAGGTCGTGGCTATTGCGGAAGGGATGAAACGGTTGAAGGGATAACAGACTACATGTTCGTATATTCACGGATAGCAGGAAGGTCATCGAGGCCCTGAGGTTCAATGTGGTTCAATATCGGTGTGTACTACAGTGCAAGGATGAGACTGTGGAGGCATAGAGATCATATAGAGTTCAGGACATCAGGGAATACCTGGAAATGTTGAGGCAGATAGGCTACAGAGATGGGAGCATTAATGGCTAACATCAAACTAGATAGTCCGAAGCCATTTCAGGTTTTTAAGAACGAACTAAAGCGATGGGCTATAGAATTGCACACAAGAGATTGGCAGCACTCTACCGTAGGTAGGGTGACTAGAATTCTATGGGAGGGACCCAGATGGTAGGAGGACAAAGGAGGTCCTAACATTGAGTAGGCCATCACTAAGGAGATTGCTTTATTTAATAACAGGACATACAGAGTTAAGGATTCACCTGGCACGAATGGGTATCGTTGGCGATATAACATGCAGGGCCTGCCAGGAAGAGGACGAGACACTGGAGCACTACTTGTGCTACTGTCCAGCTTTTAGCCAAGTCAGAAGACAAACATTTAATCAGGAGATTATACTGGCAATGGAATTTCTTAGGGGCTCTAATTGGAGAGACTTAAGGAAGTACATTGAAGAAACTAGGTTCTTGACGTAACCAAACTCGGAGGTTTCCATGGTATCCGTGGAGGCTCCCTACAGTAGAATAGGAACTCTTTATTATAGAGCGCACAACAGGCCTTTGAGGCCTAAGTGTAATCCAGGACGGATTGGGATGCTTATGCCCCTCTTTTCAACCTAACCTAAAGTATTTGAAGTACAATGAGTAGGAATATAAAATTTGAGGAACTTATTTTTCTTATGTTCTTATTTTTGTAGGTTCCGTACTTACTGAACAAGCACGAAGTCGGCTACATACACGTAGGTATTCGTCCATCAAACCTTCTCTTATCTTCATTACCCGCATTTTGTTCGAATGTCTTGACTTATCCGAAATCTTATTCGTAGCAGACCTTTAGTCAAAAACGAGCGTAAGAAAGAGTTCGACATAAGTCTATAAGTTACTGTTGCCACATTCTGTTTGAAATCGAAAGAAGGTCACGACAACTTGCATATGCCAAAATAGGTGAGGACTTGTTGTTGCATGAATCTGCAGGATTGTAACATTTTGCAAATCAGTTTTATTTTATCCCAGTAGACTTGTGTCGAACTTGTTCATCGGCTCCTTTTTGAAGAGCAAGAACCTTTGATCAAACCAATTCAATTTAAATGAGTTTGATCAGAGGCTCTTGTCAAAAACGATCGGATGAACGAATTCGATCAAGGCCATTAAAATTATCTTGGTTTGATTAAAGGATTAAAGGAATGAGTTCGACACAAGTACACAATACATGATTCACTCAGTTAAATTTGTAGGTCACACTATCATAATTTTGTAGCACACATGTCATATTTCACTAATAGCGCGATTGTGTACAATAGTCAGTCGCGGCTTTAAAAATGCGGCCGATAGTTGTGTTAGTAAACAAGTAAAAGTGTTAATTCGGCTGTGCGGAATCTTAAATACCCTCCTTCACAGATGTAATTCTTCTTTCTTTCTTGCTAAAACAGATATGTTTAATTCACAAACAAACAAAAAAAATCCGTTTCATGTACCCCAAAAGGGTTCTAATTGTCCAACCGTAGAATAGTCTTTTAGTTTTTTTTTGGTTTTTAATACAAATTTATTTCTTCCTGATATATAAAGTAGGTATAATTCATTATAAAAATCAAATATAACAAATTATACGGTTACTTTTATGAATCAGAAAATGTGGATATTCCAACCCTGAAATTGGATTTTTAATTATTTTGGTTTTTAATACCAATTTAACTTTTCCCGAAGTATAAAAAAGATTTCATTCACACACAACCTAAATAAGGAATATGGCTACTTTTATGTACTAAAAAATTTCGATTTTCCAATCCTGGAACCGAATTTTTAATACCAAATTAATTCTTCCTGAAGTATAAAATAGGTTTAATTCACTAAAAAAAACAAAATTTGGAATTTATGTGGGTACTTTTATGTACCAGAAATATTTCGATTTTCCAACTCTGGAAGCGAATTTTTATTTTTTTACCAATGCAATTCTTAGTGAATTTTTAAACTTTTTGGTCACTTTCATGTACCATAAAATATTTTAACAAGTAAAAACGTTATATTCGACCGGGTCGAATCTTAAATACCCTCCAAATATTTAGTAAGTGAATTTGAAATGTATAACTTTGTGGGACAGAGTTCCTTTATATAATACTTATCGTACGTCAACGCCCACTAAAGGGGGCGGGGTTCAAAAATATACAATATCATGTTTTCCACAGGCATTGCTAGACCGTCTTAGACTTCATCACAATTCCTTTTGGAAGCTATAAAAACTGTATTTTGGCGGGGTCGCTCTGGCAAGGGCTGTGGGGGAAACATTTCACCTTTGTCATAAAACTCTAAAAATAAATGCTTGGGATAATTATATACAAAATTAAAATTTCTTTTTTTTATAGGGTCATTTAGCGGGCAAAGGGGGAGGAGGGGGTAGGGCAGCAACAGGCAGTTATAAAACTCTAAAGATAAATGCTTGGGATGATTATATACAAAATTTAAAAGAAAAAAAATTTTTTTTGGTACGGTCATTTAGGGAGCAAAGGAAGAAACGGGGGGGGGGGGCTAGGGCAGAAATCGGCAGTCATAAACCTCTAAAGATAAATGCTTGGGATGATTATATACAAAATTAAAAAAAAATTTTTTTGGTAGGGTCATTTAGGGGGCAAAGGAGGAGGGGGTAGGGCAGAAATCGGCAGTCATAAAACTCTAAAGATAAATGCTTGGGATGATTATGTACAAAATTTAAAAAAAAATTTTTTTTGTAGGGTCATTTAGGGGGCGAAGGGGAAGGAGGGGGTAGGGCAGAGTAATACCAGGTTTCGTCTCAGCTTCGTCATTAAAGCTTAAAAGTGTTATTTTTAAGGAATGTAGGCTTAAGTAAAACAATTTGTTAAATTTTTATGCTATTTTTGCCTATAATAACGCCCACTGAAGTGGGCGGGGTCAAAAAATATTTTTATTTTATTTAAAGGCTCCAAGTTTAAGGCGTTGGACCGTATTTGACATAAAAATATATCATTTGCTTAACAAAATAACCAAAAAACTTTAAAAATTATGTTGTTTTTTCTGGGTTGGTTTAGTTCTTCTTAGAAGGACTTTTTTCCCTCTTGCCCGATTTAGCCCATCTTCGAACTTAACCTGCTCTAAGTTTTAAAATATATTTATGCCAAATTTCAATAGTTTAGCTCTTTTCGTTTGGACTGAATCGTGTCTTCCACAGACGGACGGACGGACGGACATGCTCAGTTCGTCTTAGATTTCATCACTGATCAAGAATATATATACTTTATGGGGTCTGAGATGGATATTTCGATGCGTTACAAACGAAATGACAATGTGAATATACCCTCCAAATTCTTTTTTGGAGGGTATAATAATGAGGTTCATGCAACTCTTAATAATGAGGTTTATTTAAGAAAAACTTAAAATTTGTAACCATATTGGTCACATTCATGTACTACAAAATATTGCAGTTATCCAACCCTGGAATCGAAATTTTGATTTGTTTTAATATTTGACACCAATTTTGTTTTTCCTGAATTAAAAAATAATTTTAATTGGTAAAAAACCGATGTTAGTTGGCTTTTTGGTTACTCTCATGTATAAAAAAATTTCAATTTCCCATCCCTGGGAGCGAAATTTTAATTTTTGTCTTCTTTTTTTACCAATGCTAGTTTCCGTTACTTATAAAGTAGTTTTATTTACAAAAATCTTGAAATTAGCAACCATATTTGTCACTTTCATGTTCTACAATATATTGCATGTACCAAAAAAACTTTCAATTTCCCAGCCCTGGAATTGAAATATAATTTTTTTTGCTTTTTTATAAAAGCGACTCTTCATGAGGTATAAAGTAGTTTTATTGAAGAAACATTTTAAATTTTTAACCATTTTGTTTACCTTTATGTATAAAAAATTTCAATTTCCCACCCCTGGAAGCGAAATTTTGTTTTTTTATTTTTTATTTTTTATCAGTGCAAGTCTTCTTGAGGTATAAAGTAGTTTTATTTAAGAAAAATTTAAATTTTTTAACCATTTTGGCCACTTTTATGTACTACAAAATATTGCACTTGTCCAACCCTGGATTCGAAATTTTGATTTTTTTTTTAATTTATGATACCAATTTTGTTCTTCCTAAATTATAAGTAGCAAAAAAAACATCATTTGCCTGTTTGATTACTTTCATGTATAAAAAAAAATTGCAATTTCCCATCCCTGGAAGCAAAATTTGAATTTAAAAAATTTTATTTTGGTCAGTGCAAATCTTCATGACGTATAAAGAGGTTTTGTTAAAGAAAAACTTGAAATTTTTAAAAATATTAGTTACCACATGTACTACAAAATACGGAATACACCGAAAAAAAAATTTTATTTCCCATCCCTGGAAAAAAATTTTAAATTTTAGTTTTTAATAGACCATTGAGGCTTCTCAAAGCACGAAATAGGTTTAATTTACAAACATTAAAAAAAAAAAATTGGTTTTTCGTATAAATTTTGCGTCGAGAAATAGGTGTAAGCTTTCCAGCTCTGGAACCGTACATCGGATCTTTCTGAATTTCAATACTACTCTATTTAAGTTCATTTACAATCCAACGGTCTCTATCTTCGGGCTTGGGAAAACCGATTTCACGTTTCAGACAGACGGACATCGCTCAATCGTCATCGCTATTCATAAGGATCCAGAATATATGAGGACCTATATTGATATCGAAGAAATTACACATGGAATGACAAACCTATATTTTTTTGTAAAGGGTAGAAAAACTGTGAGAGTTTTTCGAATCTTTAATGGCATGTGTAAACGCTAAGTTATGATTTTTCATTTCGCGATTTTCAAATTGAATTTTTAATGCGAAAGTTTTTATTTGCAAACATTTTATTTTCGTTCATAACAACTTGATAGTAATGATAATATAATTCTAGTGACTTGTATTTTCTAATAATGTTAAACAAAATACACACAATATCTTCAAAAATGTTGACATTTCAAACGAAAATAGTACACAAAATGTTCAGCCCATGGCGCGTATGAACGTAAATAGTTGGTAAGAAAATTTCAAAAGCTGCAAAAGAGAAAATCCAAATTAAATTAAATTTGTTCCTGTACATTAATAATAGAAAGAACATGATAAATATAAACAAGTTTTTAAGGGCTCTAATAATATTCTTACAAAAAAAATTAGCAAAAATGTGAATAGCAAAAGAATGTTTGCACAGAAAAATTTAAAGTTTCCTTCCTTCTCATTTCACTTACTTCCATAAACGTTGGCATAGAAACCGTAGCAAATTTATAAGCGCGCAAAACATTTGACTTGCTGGATCGTGTTATAAAGATAAGTATCATTCGACGATAAGATAAATCACCTTCAAACCAATTATTGTAAAAGGCAGCGGACACCATTTCGTCGCCCTGCAATGAAAGATAAGCTTTGAATATGATGAATTTGCTGCGGGAAAAATGTTTAGCATAAAATTAATGATGTTTTAAGGTTATTTCTAGTTTTCCATCTCATAATAAATACAAATGGTTTTCTTTAGCGCTCGATTTAATAACCAGCAAATATTACAAATCAGATTGTTTAAATGTTATTCAAAAGATTTAATAATGGAGCTAAAACAGAGAACGTCAATTTATGTATCTAAAGCACAATCACTTTGTTATTTTTGCGACCACATTTCAACTTATACCCTTCACAAAAAAGTAAGAGGTTATATGAACGTTTGCCATTCCGTGGGTGATTTCCTAAATATTAATATGCGAACCCATAAAGTTCTTGTACCGATGGATTGGAAATGAACCTAAACAGGGTACTATTGAAATTCAGAAAAGTGCACAATACGCTTCCAGAGCTGGGGAGCTTATGCCAATTTGTGGCCACAAAGTTAACTAGCAAAACCCCTTCGATTCCAGGGCTGGGCAATTACTATAAATGTTTTTTGGTACAAAAAAATAACCAAAGGAGGCACCGTTTTTTTTTCTAATTAAAACTATTTTACAATTCAGGCAGAATTAAAATGGTATTAAAATTTAATAAAATTAAAATTTCGATTCCAGGATTGGATAATTGAAATATTTTTTGTGCATAAAATATAATAAAAGAGGCAACTGAAATGTTTTTTTACTAATTAAAACTATTTTATAATTCAGGAAGAATAAAATTTACATTTAAAATTTTAAAAAGTCTAAATTTTGATTCCATGCTTGGGCAATTGAAATATTCTTGATACATCAAAATGACCAAGAAGGTTACAAATTTTAATTTTTTGTTTAGTAAAACTATTTTTTACGTTATTAAACAAGTAAAAGTGCTATATTCGCCTGTGCCGAATCTTAAATACCCTTCACAGATGGAATTCTTTTCGTTTGAACTTTTCGGCTAGGAAGCTAAATGTTTGACTCTTCTTATTTCTAATGCCTCTGAACGTCTTTTAAAAATATTTAATATGTTTAATTTACAAACAAAAAGAACGGCAAAAAGCTGTAATTTTCCAACCGTATAATAGTCTTATAAATTTTTTTGGGTTTTAATACCAATTATTTCTTCCTGATATATAAAGTGGGTATAATTCATCATAAAAATCAAAAATAACAGATTATATGGTTACTTTTATAAATCAGAATATGTCAATATTCCAACCCTGAAATTTGATTTTAAATTTTTTGGGTTTTTAATACCAATTTAACTCTTCCCGATGTATAAAAAAGATTTCATTCACAAAAAACCAAAATTAGGAACTTATATATAAATAGGTTTAATTCACTAAAAACCCAAAATTTAGCATATATGTGGGTACTTTTATGTACCAGAAATATTTCGATTTTCCAACTCAGGAAGCGAATTTTTATTTTTTTATCACCTTAGTGAGATGAAACGCAGTTTTACTTGAAAAAAAAAATTAAAATATTACAACTTTTTGGTACATGAAGTACGATAAAATATTTCATTTGTCCAACCCTTGTTCGAAAATTTGATTTTTATGATTCCAATACCAATTTAGTTCTTCCTGAATTATAAAACAGTTTTAATTAGTAAAAACAACAACGTCAATTGTCTTTTTGGTTACTTTTATGCATAAAAAATATTTCCATTTCCCAGCCCTGCAATTGAAATTTAAATTTTTTGTGCTTTTTTATCAATGCGACTATTCATGAGGTATAAAGTAGTTTTATTGCAAAAAAATTAAATTTTTAACAATTTTGGATACTTTTATGTATAAAAAATTTCAATTTTCCAACCCTGGAAGCGGAATTTTAATATAATTTTTTTTATCAATGCAAATCTTCATGAGGTATAAAGTGATATGATTTTAGAAAAACTCAAAATTTGTAACCATTTTGGTTATTACATGTACTACAAAATATTGCATGTACCAAAAAACTTTCATTTTTCCAACCCTGGCACCGAAATTTAAGTTTTTTTTTTGTTTTTTTTTATCAGTGCAACTCTTTTTGAGGTATACAGTAGTTTTATTTAAGAAAAATGTAAAATTTTTAATAATTTTAGTCAGTTTCATGTACCAATAAATATTGCACCTGTCCAACCCTGGATTAAAAATTTTTATTTGTTTTGAATTTTTGATACCAGTTTTGTTCTTCCTAAATTATAAAATAGTTTTAGTTAGCAAAAAAAAACAACGTCAGTTGCCTTTTTGGTAACTTTTAAGTATAAAAAATATTATCAATTTCCCACCCCTGGAAGGGAAATTTTAATTTAAAAAAACTTTTTTTTGCCAATACAAATCTTCATGACGTATAGAGCGGTTTTAATTAAGAAAAACTTCAAATTTAAAACCATTTTAGTTATTACATGTACTACGAAATACTGAATGGGCAAAAAAAAAACTTTTACATTTTGCGTCGAGAAATGGTGTAAGCTTCCCAGCTCTGGAACCGTATTTCGGATTTCTCTGAATTTCAATATCACTCTATTCATTTCCAATCCAACGATCCTAGCTTTTCTGGGGGCTTGGGAAAACCGATGTCACGTACAGACAGACGGAGAGATGAACATTGCTAAATCGTCATCGCTATTCATAAGGATTCAGAATACATACATATATTTTATGGGGTCCCATATTGATATCGAAGAAATTACACACGGAATGACAAACCTAGATATACCCTTTCACTTTTTTGTGAAGGGTATAAAAAACCAATAAAATAAATAATTCGATTCCAGGGTAAGGAAATTTAAATTTATTTCGTACATATGTTACCAAAACGGAGATACGTTCCTTAATGAAAACTATTTTACAATTCGGGAAGAATAAAACTGGTTCTAAAAATTAAAAAATTTGAGTTTCGATTCCAGGCTTGAAATATTTTTTGGTACATGAAAGTTACCAAAAAGGTTAAAAATTTTAATTTTATATTAAGTTAAACTATTTTATACCTCATTAGGAATTGGATTGGTATTAAAAGTCAAACAAATCAAAAATTCGATTTCAGGGTTGGAAAATCGAATTGTTTTCTTAGTACATAAAAGTAAACACAAGAACTCTAATGTTTAATTCAGGAAGAATTAAATTCGTATTAAAAACCAACAAAATGAAGAATTTAATTCCAGGGCTGTAAAATTTAAATTTGATTGGTACATGGAGATAACGATATAAGTTCCTAGTTTTAATTTCTTTTTTTGTGAATAATACCCACATCAGGAAGAATTAAATTGATATTAAAGCGAAAAAACCAAAAAGTCGATCCCAGGGTCGGACAATCGCCATTTTTTTGTACATAAAATAGCCATATGCAAAAATTTCTAGTTTTGGTTCTTTTGGTAAATTTAATCTATTTAGGAAGAATTTAATTGGTATTAAAAAGTAAAATTCGATTCCATTGTTGGAAAGCCGAAATTTGTTTCGTACATACGACTAATCATATAAGTTCATAATAATGTTTTTTTGGTGAATTGAACCTATTTTACACTTCAGGGTGAATAAAATTATAAATAAAAATTCTAAACATAAAATAGATTTTTCCAGCGTTAGATAATTAAAACTTCTTTTGGTACCAAAAAGTTATAAATAACTAATTTTTTTTTTGTGAATTAGATCTATTCAGGAATTAAATCTAATCAGGAAGAATAAAATTGGTAGAAAAAAAGTGAAAAATCATCAGTAGGCTTCAACCATCGTTTTCAAAACTGTGGTTGAAGTCTTCTGATGATTTGGTAAAGCACTAATGAAATGCATGTCGTTACTTTAATCGCTTTTTTTTGCATATTTTTATACACAATCCTCTAATACCCCTATGGTAAAAAAATTTAATCGATTCGACCAAAAATAACAAAGATACTGGCAGTATAAAAAAGTCATAAGTCACTTGAGTATTGTTTTTACAAAACAAAAGCCCTTAAGCTCTTAACACATAGGCGACAGCAGACAGCAAGCAGCAATATGTCATATATAAAATCCATGTGTTTAAATGAAAATGATTATTTTGACGGCAGCAGGACTGCACAACAGCAGTTGCTGATGCTGCCAACTTAAGGCCGAGACACATAGAATCCGTCATACGTATACGTCGCCTTTTTCAACTGACATGAACGTACTGCCGGAAAAGGCTGGCACAATGAGTACTTTGTTGACGGATATTAAATCAATTGTATGTTCCCCATTTCATTTATTTATGTTAAATTTATATATTTTATAAAATTTTTTTTGTATATTATTTAATATTTCCTGAACACACAATACAAAAAATTGATTAAAACAATTTGAAAAGCTCATCGATTTCTGTCAAAATATTCAACGTACGTCAAAAGTTAAAAGTTGGCCAACTTTCGTACTTTGCTTTGACGCAGAAGTACTGAATGTGACAACTCACATAAGAAAGCATGTATTTCAACTCAGCTGTCAGTTGAAAAAGGCGACGTATAACGTATGACGGATTCTATGTGTCTCGGCCTTTAGGCTATTTTCTATTTTGACGGGCAGCAATAAACAAATATAGTGTGCTTATTTCGTGAATGGTAACACTTAGCTCATGTCAGATTTGACAGATAATTAGCTTTAACCTTCCACTGAACGAATATGGTTGTGTATACGCTTGAACAACGCTGGGAAATATTGTCTGCAATCGACTTACAGAAGATGCCGATGTTGCCAAAAAAGTCATCTTTTCAGATGAAGCTCATTTTGATCTTGGCGGGTATGTAAAGAAGCAAAATTGTCGCGTTTGGGGCACGGAAACCCCGCACGCATACATTGAAAAGCCGACGCACCCAAAACGAGTCACTGTTTGGATGCGGATTTTGGTCCAGAGTGTGGAGTGGCCGTTACAGTCAATAGTAATCGTTATCGGACCACGTTGAACGAATTTTTGTTCACAAAAATTGAAAAGGGGAATATTGGCAACATTTGGTTTTAACAGGACGGCGCTACGTGCCACACAGCCGAAGCTACACTCGATGTTTTGCGCCCTGTTTTTGAAGATCGCATTATCAGCCGCAGAGCAGATGTCGTTTGGCCACCTCGGAGCTGCGATTTGACACCGTTGGACTATTATTTGTGGGGTGCCGTCAAAGATAAGTGTTACGCCGACAAGCCAGAGACAATTGACGCTTTAAAGGACAATATTCGTGAAGCCATTGGTGAAATACAGCTGCACACAATCGATAATGTGCTTAAAAATTGGACCGATCGTGTAGACTACTGCATGGCCAGTCGAGGCAGCCATATGAATGAAATTATTTTCCATTATTAACCGGAAGGATTGTACTTTCAAATAAAAAAAGTTATTTGGCGGACCCTGTATATATAAATTATAAAAATAACAACAAAAACTTTTTTTTAATATTAAACATAAAAGAACATTACAAAAATACAATATAGAAATAAATGTATGTGTTTATATAGTTTTTCGTGATATTAGTTATACCCTTCACAAAAGGGAGAAAGGGTATATATAGGTTTGTCATTCCGTAAGTAATTTCTCCGATATCAATATAGGACCCCATAAAGTATATATATTCTGGATCCTTATGAATAGCGATGACGATTGAGCAATGTCCGTCTGTTCGTCTGTCTGTACGTGAAATCGCTTTTTCCAAGCCCCCGGAAGAGCTAGAGACTAATTAAAACTATTTTTTAGTTCAGGTAAAACAAAATTGATATCAAAAATTAAAAAAAAGTCAAAATTTAGATTCCAGAGCTGGATAACTGCAATATTTTGCAGTACATGAAAGTGACCAAAATGGTTACAAATATTACGTTTTTCTTAAATAAAACTATTTCATGCCTCATTAAGAGTTGCATTGGTAAAAAAATTAAAAATTTAATTTCTAGGGTTAGGAAATTGATATATTTTTTCTGCATAAAAGTAACCAAAAAGGCAATTGACGTTGTTCTTTTCGCTAATTAAAACTATTTTATAATCCAGAAAGAGCAAAATTGGTATTAAAATCTTAAAAAATCAAAATTTCGACTCCAGGGTTGGACAAATTAAATATTTTATCGTACATGAAAGTGACCAACAATTTAATTTTATTTTGTCAAGTAAAACTATGTTATACCTCACTAAGAATTGCATTGGCAAAAAATAAATTCACTTCCAGAGTTGGAAAATCGAAATATTTTTGCTACATAAAAGTACCCACATAAATTCCAATTTTTGTGTTTTTATTGAATTAAACCTATTTTATATATTAGAAAAAATTTTATTTGTATGAAAATATTGAAAATTCCGCTTCAGGGTTGGAAAAGTTTTTGGTACATACATTTGGTACCCACATAAATTCCCAATTTTAGATTTGTTTCAGTGAATGAAACATATTTTATACTTCGCTAAGAATTAAATTGGTATTAAAAATTTTAAATTAAAAATTCAGTTCCAGGGTTAGAAATTCGAAATTTTTTGGTACATAAAATAACAATATAAGTTCCCAATTTAGGTTTTTTTTCAGTGAATTTAACATATTTCATACTTCGCTAAGAATTAAATTGGTATTAAAAATTTTAAAAACTAAAAATTCGGTTTCAGGGTTGGAAAATCGAAATTAGCCATATAAGTTCCTAATTTTGGTTTTTTGTGGATGAAATCTTTTTTATACTTCGGGAAGAGTTAAATTGGTATTGAAAGCCAAAAAAATTAAAAATCCAATTTCAGGGTTGGAATATCGACATTTTCTATTTCATAAACTTAACCATAATATTTGTTATTTTTGATTTTTGTTGAATTATTACTCTACTTATTTTATATATCAGAAAGAAATAAATCGGCATTAAAAACCAAAAAAATCTAAAAACTATTCTACGGTTGGACAGTTAGGACTTTTTGGGGTACATGAAATGGATTTTTTCTTTTTGTTTGGAAATTAAACATATTTAATATTTTTGAAAGACGTTCAGAGGTATTAGAAATAAGAAAAGCGAAACATTTAGCTTCCTAGCCGACATATTTAAACGTTTTCTTAAATATAAAAGTAACCGATAACATCATTTTGATTTTTTAATTAATCCTACTTTCTGTCTTCGCATGAAAGAAACAAAGAAGAATTACATCTGTGAAGTGTATTTAAGATTCGGCACAGCCAAATATGGCACTTTTACTTGTTTAAATTCAAATTTTGCTTCCAGGGATGGGAAATTGTATTTTTTTTATACGTGAAAATAATCAAACAGGCAACTGATTTTTTTTTTTTGCTACCTAAAACTGTCTTATAATTTAGGAAGAACAAAATTGATATCAAAAATTAAAAAAAAACAAGTAAAAACGTTATATTCGACCCGGTCGAATCTTAAATACCCTCCAAATATTTAGTAAGTGAATTTGAAATGTTTAACTTGGTGGGACAGAGTTCCTTTATATAATATCGTATGTCAACGCCCACTAAAGGGGGCGGGGTTCAAAAATATACAATATCATGTTTTCCACAGACGAACGTATGGGCAATGCTAGACCGTCTTAGACTTCATCACAATTCTCTTTGGAGGCTATAAAAACTGTATTTTGGCGGGGTCGCTCTGGCAAGGGCTGTGGGGGAAACATTTCACCTTTGTCAGACATCGGCAGTCATAAAACTCTAAAGATAAATGCTTGGGATGATTATATACAAAATTAAAAAAAATATTGTTTTTTTGGTAGGTTGATTTAGGGGGCAAAGGAAGAGGTGGGGGGGGGGGGGAGGTAGGGCAGAAATCGGCAGTCATAAAACTCTAAAGATAAATGCTTGGGATGATTATATACAAAATTTAAAAAAAAAAATTTTTTTTAAGCTTAAAAGTGTTATTTTTAAGGAATGTAGGCTTAAGTAAAACAATTTGTTAAATTTTTATGCTATTTTTGCCTATAACAACGCCCACTGAAGTGAGCGGGGTCAAAAAATATTTTTATTTTATTTAATGGCTCCAGGTTTAAGGCGTTGGACCGTATTTGACATAAAAATATATCATTTGCTTAACAAAATAACCAAAAAACTTTAAAAATTATGTTGTTTTTTCTGGGTTGGTTTAGTTCTTCTTAGGGGAACTTTTTTCCCTCTTGCCCGATTTAGCCCATCTTCGAACTTAACCTGCTCTAAGCCTTAAAACATATTTATGCCAAATTTCAATAGTTTAGCTCTTTTCGTTTGGACTGAATCGTGTCTTCCACAGACGGACGGACGGACGGACATGCTCAGTTCGTCTTAGATTTCATCACTGATCAAGAATATATATACTTTATGGGGTCTGAGATGGATATTTCGATGCGTTACAAACGGAATGACAAAGTGAATATACCCTCCAAATTCTTTTTTGGAGGGTATAAAAACAAAATTTCGAATCCAGGGTTCGACAACTGCAATATTTTGTAGTACATGAAAGTGGCCAAAATCGTTAAAAAATTAAAATTTCTCTTAAGTAAAACTACTTCATACCTCAAGAAGACTTGCACTGATAAAAAAAAAAAAAAATTCGCTTCCAGGGTTGGACAAAGGAAAGTTTTTTTTGGCACATACAATATTTTGTAGTACATGCAATAAACAAAATTGTTATAAATTTTGAGTTTTTCTTAAATAAAATCACTTTATACCTTATGAAGATTTGCATTGATAAAAAAAAATTTTAAAAATAAAAATTTCGCTTACACGGGTGGGAAATTGAAATTTTTTACACATAAAAGTAACCCAAATGGTTAAAAATTTAAAATTTTTCTTCAATAAAACTACTTTATACCTCATGAAGAGTCACATTTATAAAAAAGCAAAAAAAAATATATTTCAATTCCAGGGCTACGAAATTGAAAGTTTTTTTGGTAGAACATGAAAGTGACAAAAGTGGTTGCTAATTTTAAGATTTATGTAAATAAAACTACTTTATAAGTAATGGAAACTAGCATTGGTATAAAAAGAAGACAAAAATTAAAATTTCGCTCCCAGGGATGGGAAATTGAAATTTTTTTATACATAAAAGTAACCAAAAATCCAACGTCGGTTTTTTTTACTAATTAAAACTATTTTTTAATTCAGGAAAAACAAAATTGGTATCAAATATTAAAACAAACCAAAATTTCGATTCCAGGGTTGGATAACTGCAATATTTTGTAGTATATGAGAGTGACCAAAATGGTTACAAATTTTAAGCTTTTCTTAAATAAACCTCATTATTAAAATATTTTATGGTACATGAAAGTGACCAAAAAGTTTAAAAATTCACTAAGAATTGCGTTGGCAAAAAAATAAAAATTCGCTTCCAGAGTTGGAAAATAGATATATTTCTGGTACATAAAAGTACCCACATAAATTCCAAATTTTTGTTTTTTTAGTGAATTAAACCTATTTTATACTTCAGGAAGAATTAATTTGGTATTAAAAATTCGGTTCCAGGGTTGGAAAATCGAAATATTTTAGTAGATAAAAGTAGTCATATTAGTTCCTTATTTTGGTTGTGTGTGAATGAAATCTTTTTTATACTTCGGGAAGAGTTAATTAAATTGGTTTTAAAAACCAAAATAATTTTCTGATTCATAAAAGCAACCATATAATTTGTTATTTTTGATTCTTATGATGAATTATATCTACTTCATATATCAGGAAGAAATAAATTGATATTAAAAACCAAAAAAATCTAAAAGACTATTCTACGGTTATACAATTAGAACCTTTTGGGGTACATGAAACGGATTTTTTCTTTTTGTTTGTAAATTAAACATATTTAATATTTTTGAAAAACGTTCAGAGGTATTAGAAGTAAGAAACAAAACAATATAATATTTTTGAGAATTAATTCAAAGCATTTACAAGTATGTTGCAACATGTTCCATTCAACACTGGGACTGAAGGAGAAAATGGTACGTAACTGGATTAACAAAAGCGGAAATCATGGTACAGAAATAAGTTCCCAAAAAGTTTCAAACCTGCACAAACATGTTAAACAAAACTCAGCTACTGGCATTCGAAATAAAGAAATCTAAAGTTTCTTGGTAAATGGCTAGATATGCTCCCGAAAATGTAATCTCACTGTTGTAGAAAGAAGACTAAAAGGCTTTATCTAGATACCAGTTTTACTCCCTATCAGGAGGTTTACAGGTTCTATTCAGAAGAATGCAGTTGGGATAAAGAAAACCTAGATATAAAATTATCATATCCTATTTTTTAAAAGATCTTAAAGTCCAGGAAGTGCGATAAGGACAATATTCCAATGTGTTTATATAAAGAAAGAATTCCAATAATTATAAAAAATGGGAACACTTAAAACATCTAAAAAAGTTTACTCCCTCCGATTGTCATAGTTTTTATATTTTACACCACAGCTTGTAAATATTATCTGTACTGCAATATACATTTCTCCTTTATACTTATATATATATTGTTTTCAATTAATAAAACACTGTTTTAACGAAAAATATCACGTTTTTTAACTTATAACGAAAAGCCCTAACGCGCAAAAACTTTGAATATATTGAATCACAAAAAGCCATATCTAATATAATTTTATAAAAATCTCTTAATTTAAAAAAAAAATTATTATAGCATTAAATTCCTTAGAGAATTTAATAAAAAACTGCGGTTAAAAAATTACTGTACCTTCAACCCTTAAGATAAAATCTTATTAGTTTTTGACAATCCTGTAAAGTAAGGAAAACATTAATTAGGGATTTTCTATAATAAAGTAACGATATAGACATTGTTTAACCATCAACAAATAAATTTCATATAAAAATTGAATTATGACAATTCACAACAAATATTTTCTTTTTGCTGATAAATTAAAAACACATTTGATATTGTTGAAAAAAGTTCATTGTTATTAGAAAACGGAAAAGCCAAGAAGACAACTTCAGAACTGAAAAATTTGATTTATTTTTTGAAATATTAAAGCGTAGTTGCTTTAATATTTCAAAAAAAATTAAAACACAAATTTCAAAAATATATTTCCAGGATTGGAATGAGCGTATATACTCCAGCTGGACGTCGGTGAAGGGTATATAAGATTCGGCACAGCCGAATATAGCACTTTTCCTTGTTTAGTTTAGTAATTTTTGATGAAAAAACAACATTCTCTTTATAAAATATATTTTATGTAAAATATCCGAAAATCAAAGGTCTTCCTTCGGAAGGAAAATAGTAACAATTAGTTTTTGACATTAAGGAGTATTCTTACGGTAGATCCCCTCTGACAAATACTTTTATTGACTATTTCAAACGGTTACATCACTTTCATGAACATGATTTCAAAAAAACCAATAGCACGAACGGTCGCGGGCTAACTTGGGTGTCACACGATCAAGTTTTCATTCAAATTTTAAAATTTCTCTCATTTTTTTACCAATACAGTCATACTTTTAAAACTTGCTGAGAGTTTGCTTTCAAATTTTCATTCAAATTGAGTGTTTCAAGTTACAGTCAAGAAATCAGCTGATTGCAGTTTTTTCTTTCTAATTTGCATTCTAATTTAAAAATATTCTGCTATCAGTGTTGTTTTGATGACATCTTGCTGAAAACTTGCTTTGAAATTGCGTGCAGCCTACGTCACAGCTTTCAAATTTTGTGAATTTTGACAATCAGTATGTGTAAAAATCTTGAAAGAGAAACTTGATAGTGTGACTGCAGCGTAAAATACTTTCTATGTAAGAATTGCAAGATATACTCTGCCAATTTAGTAACAGAATGGTTACTCATCTCCTGCCAATAAGCCACGGTCATAAAAATTTAAAACGCCGATATAGACAAATCACAGCCTTCGTACATGTAGGAACATACATATACATATATATTCTGGGAGTTGCACAGTGCTGTTCACATCACCTCTAAAGGCCTCTAATTACGGTGTAAAGCAGGATTTGTTTGTTGAGAAATAAGTATGTTCATGTGCCTGCATTTCATTGCCCGCTACACTAAATCATCAGTAGACTTTAACCTGATTCCAAAAATAAGATATTAAAACATTTACATATGTATGTGTTATGACCCCACAACATAAAATTAAGACATTTAAGGAAATAATTATATATATTTTTTATGCACAATTCACATACCGATGCTGTAAGCTCGCTGCCATTGTAACAAATAAAAAAATTAAATACTAGAAAGGACAACAAGCCCACTGAATATTTAAAAGTGTGATACGTAGTTGTCATCACCATGGAACATGCCATCAAACAAATTGCTACCGATGACGTAAGAAAATTCACCATAAAGGATACATTAAAGATGTAGTTAATTTCTTTGCAGAATCTGTAAAAAGAAAAATTGGATTGAATTTATACTATTTTGTTTTGAAAGCCTGCCTTGTGTTTAAGTTACTCAAGTTATTAAACTAAAATAAAAATGCATAACGTGATCTCTAACTTCCTCTGATATTGACTATTGATAGTCTCTAACTGCTTTTTTCCATTCAAAAACAATTAGAAATTTCTAATTGAAACTTGATCATATCATTAGTCAGGAGAGCAAGTATGTCTTCAACTCATAATATATTTATATAGAAGGTCAGTATTATATGCAATTTCTGACTGAAACGCGCAATTATATAATATTTGTGTACACTTCACCAAAAATGCTGAATAGGTTTATCATTCCAATATTTTCTCAGTATTAATATGCGACTCCATAAAATTTATATATTCAGGATCCTTATGAATAGTCAACTAAACGATGTCCGTGTTTTCAGAAACCTTCAGAAGAGCTAGAGTGCTACTGAAACTCCGCAAAATTCGAAATACGGTTCCAATGCTGGGAAGGCTAAGTTTGATATATATTTACAAGTAACAAACAAAAACTTGTGGTGACAAACACAATTCACATGAGCACTGATAAGAACCTCCTTCACAGCTGAAAAATTCAAACTTTTTTTAAATAATTAAGTAACTAAATAATACAAACTTGTCTCTTTGGTAATAAAACATATTTTTTATATTAGAAAGGAATAAATTAGTATTAAAAACAAGAAAGACCTAAAGGACGGTTCCGTGGTTGGAATGTATGTGCCCTGCCGTACGCCGCTGAAGGGTATATAAGATTCAGCATAGCCTAATATAACACTTTTACTTGTTCATGTAAATTTTGAATATTTTGATAGACATGGCAAATTAACTTTTTACAAACTTATTTCGTGAAATTAGGGCCTTTATATATGAGTGGAGTCAAACAGTTTAGACCTTTGTAACAAGTAAATGTGCTAAATTCGGCTGCGCCGAATCTTAAATACCCTTCACAGATATAATTCTTCTTTCTTTCTTGCTAAAACAGGAAGTAGGTTTAATTAAAAGATGTAACATAGTTTTACTTGACAAACAAATTTAAATTTTTAAACTTTTTGGTCACTTTCATGTACCATAAAATATTTTATTTCTTCAACCCTGGAGTCGAAATTTTGATTTTCAGATTTTAATACCAAATTTGTTCTTCCTGAATTATAAAAAGTGCTATATTCGGCTGTGCCGAATCTTAAATACCCTTCATAGATGTAATTCTTCTTTCTTTCTTTCTTTCTTGCTAAAACAGAAAGTAGCTTTAATTAAAAAATAATTAAAAAAAAAACAAAATGATGTTATCAGTTACTTTTATATTTAAGACAACGTTTAAATTTTTTGGTTAGGAAGCTAAATGTTTGGCTCTTCTTACTTCTAATACCTCTGAACTTCTTTCAAAAATATTAAATATGTTTAATTTACAAACAAAAAGAAAAAATCCGTTTCATGTACCCCAAAAGGTTCTAATTGTCCAACCGTAGAATAGTCTTTTAGATTTTCATTGGTTTTTAATACCAATTTATTTCTTCCTGATATATAAAGTAGGTATAATTCATCATAAGAATCAAAAATAAAAAAATATATGGTTACTTTTATGAATCAGAAAATATCGATATTCCAACCCTTAAATTGGGTTTTTAATTATTTTAGTTTTTAATACCAATTTAATTAACTCTTCCCGAAGTATAAAAAAGATTTCATTCACACACAACCAAAATAAGGAACTAATATGACTACTTTTATCTACTAAAATATTTCGATTTTCCAACCCTGGAACCGAATTTTTAATACCAAATTAATTCTTCCTGAAGTATAAAATAGGTTTAATTCACTAAAAAAAACTAATATTTGGAATTTATGTGGGTACTTTTATGTACCAGAAATATATCGATTTTCCAATTCTGGAAGCGAATTTTTATTTTTTTGCCAACGCAATTCTTAGTGAATTTTTAAACTTTTTGGTCACTTTCATGTACCATAAAATATTTCATATGTCCAACCCTGGAATCGAAATTTTGATATTTTAAGATTTGAATACCAATTTTGTTCTTCCTGAATTATAAAATAGTTTTAATTAGCAAAAACAACAACGTCAATTGCCTCTTATTTTACTTTTATACATAAAGAATATTTCAATTTCCCAACCTTGGAAACAAATTTTAATTTTGTTTGTTTTTTTACCAATGCAACTATTAATAATGAGGTTCATGCAACTCTTAATACTGAGGTTTATTTAAGAAAAACTTAAAATTTTTATCCATATTGGTCACTTTCATGTACTACAAAATATTGCAGTTATCCAACCCTGGAATCGAAATTTTGATTTGTTTTAATATTTGGTAACAATTTTGTTTTTCCTGAATTAAAAAATTGTTTTAATTAGTAAAAACCCGACGTTAATTGGCTTTTTGGTTACTTTTATGTATAAAAAAATTTCAATTTCCCATCCCTGGGAGCGAAATTTTAATTTTTGTCTTCTTTTTTTACCAATGCTAGTTTTCATTATTTATAAAGTAGTTTTATTTACAAAAATTTTAAAATTAGCAACCATTTATGTCACTTTCATGCACTATTAAATATTGCACTTGTCCATCCCTGCATTCGAAATTTTATATGTAATTTTTGAATTATTGATACCAATTTTGTTCTTCCTAAATTATAAGACAGGCTTATTTAGCAAAAAAAAACATCAGTTGCTTGTTTGATTACCTTCACGTATAAAAAAATTCAATTTCCCACCCCTGGAAGCAAAATTTTAATTTAAAATTTTTTTTTTTTGCCAATGCAAATCTACATGACGTATAAAGAGGTTTTGTTAAAGAAAAACTTGAAATGTTTAACAATTTTAGTTACTACATGTACTTCAAAATATGGAATGGGCCGAAAAAAATGTCTAATTTTCCATCCCTGGAAAAAAAAAATTTTTTTTTAATTTTTAATAGACCATTGAGGCTTCCCAAAGCACGAAATAGGTTTAATTTACAAACATTAAAAATAAATTATTTTTGGAATACATTTTGCGTCGAGAAATGATTCCCAGCTCTGGAATCATACTTCGGATCTTTCTGAAAACCGATTTCACGTACAGACGGACGGACAGACGGACATCGCTCAATCGTCATCGCTATTCATAAGGATCCAGAATATTTATACTTTATGGGGTCTTGTATTGATATCGAAGAAATTACATACGGAACGACAAACCTATATATACCCTTTCACTTTTTTGTGAAGGGTATAATAATGGAAAACATTAGTTGTTATAATGGCCCAAAGGGATTCGTTTTAATATGTAAGACAAAGAAAAATTCAACATAAAAAATATTTACCTTAATAATTTAGTGTGATAGACAATTAAGCACTTTAAATCTTCGTTTGCTTTTGCTGATGAAGCATTCAGGCTCAACAAGGCATTGCATAAATAATCACAATGCATTTGCAGTTGCGTGATGAAAAAGCACAACATAAATTCACCTGCCATTATGAATGTTAATCCAATAAGTGATGTTTGCAGTTGACACAAATATGCAGCCGTAAAATTACACCAAGACTTCGAGTTCCTTCTCGTTTGCCATGGATACCAGGTATTCGATTGGTAGCTGTACGTAATGTTTTTGTCCTCAGAAGCATATATTATTTCCAAGAAGGGTGTACAATTGTATACAGACATTGCGAATATGAAAAATATCGTGGTACGTTTCATTAAATTGTCCGAAATTTTGGCGAAGTAGTCAACTCGATACAAGCGATTAATGCCTAAAGTAAATTAATTAATTATACAAAAGAAGCATTAAAAACTTTGAAACACAAGTTCTCTACGCATTAGGAACTTTTTATAGTATAAATTTCAAAGTTTTGGAACAAATATACATCCCGTATCATGCTCCGACCCTAATGAAACATGGGTAATACTCTTAAATCTAAGAATTATGGTAGAAAAATTTTGGAGCGGACGCTCTTAGTTTGAGAGTTATAGGCATCTAAAGTTAAAACATATATATGTCTATAACATCCTCAAAATTAACGCTACATGGATATCGTTGGAAAGATCTTGTAAATACCTTTCAAACGGTATATAACAGCCTAAGATTGTACTGATTTGGAAAGGCTCGGGGTTAAAAATTCATTTTTATATTAACATTTTTTAAAAAAGTACCGTTAAATCGAAAAGGAGTCTATATAACGGTATTTTATTTTACACTAAAATTAATAGAACACATTCACATTTGACACCTAAACCATATATATCTAATAAGGAATGAATACACTACGGAGGACTTAAAATTTAAAGATAGTTATTTTTTCATAGAATTACACGTATTAAGTATACACAAATATATAATAAGTGTAACACAGAAATTTGTATACCCTCCAAAAAAGAATTTGGAGGGTATATTCACTTTATGATTCCGTTTGTAACGCATCGAAATGTCCATCTCAGTCCCCATAAAGTATATATATTCTTGATCAGTGATGAAATCTAAGACGATCTGAGCATGTCCGTCCGTCCGTCTGTGGAAATGACGATTCAGTGCAAACGAAAAGAGCTAGACTCTTGAAATTTAGTATAAATATATTTCGAAGCTTAGAGCAGGTTAATTTCGGAGATGGGCCAAATCAGGCGAGAGGGAAAAAGGTTCCCCTAATAAGAACTAAACCAACCCAGAAAAAACAACATAATTTTTAACGTTTTCTGGTTATTTTGTTATGTCAAATACGGTCTTGGAGCCATAAAATAAAAATAAATTATTTTTGGACCCCGCCCACTTTAGTGGGCGTTATTATATGCAAAAAAAAAATTATTTTGTACATAATTATCCCAAGCATTTATTTATTATTTATTTTTACAGTTTTATGACAAAGGTGAAATGTTTCCTCCACTGCCCTTGCCAGAGCGACCCCACCAAAATACAGTTTTTATACCCTCCAAAGAGAATTGGGCCCTATAAAGTAAATATATATATTCTTGATCAGTGATGAAGTCTAAGACGGTCTAGCAATGCCCATACGTTCGTCTGTGGAAAACATATTGTCTATTTTTGAACGCCGCCCCCTTTAGTGGGCGTTGACGTACGATATTGTATAAAGGAACTCTGTCCCACCAAGTTAAACAGTTTAAATTCACTTACTAAATATTTGGAGGGTATTTAAAATTCGAGCCGGTCGAATATAACGTTTTTACTTGTTTAAATATTTCTTGTGATAATAGTGGACTAAAAATCTAGTCCTGCCGGGCTCTAAGATTTTCTTCCTCATAGTATTTCGTACCACAACGAGCGTGAATCGTGCTTACAACTTATTTAAATCAAGCGTGCGTACGTGACAATAATTAAAACATTTTAGGACCGTGCGGGATAGTGTGTGATTTTTAATACGTGTACTATTCACGCACTCAAAACAGAAGATAAGTTTCTTCTTTTTTTGAATTCTTTTCTACCAATATTAAAAAAAATATATATGTATGTGTATACATACATGCATACTTTTAATGGGCATTCACACACGAGAACAATTTTTCTATGGTCGTGCGTGATTTTGCAAAATTGTTGCCATCGTGCATGAAAGTACGTGATTAAAAATAATGCTTTCGTGCGCGTGATCGTGAGCGCCTTAAATCTTATCGTGCGTGAAAAAAATTTAAGTTTCATGATCGTACGTGATCGTGAGAATAATTCTCCTCACGTGCACATCTCTACTTAATACCCAAGAAAAAACAATTTCATGAAAATTAGCATTACACTACTTCAAAATATTGTATTGCAGAAAAGCTAAGGCTGCAATATGCAAAACGGTTAACCCTAAACGACATCCCACTTAATTTTCAAACTGCTATAACTTTTGAATAAATCAATCAATTCCAACGTGATTAGCGGTGATTGATATAGTTTTTGAAATCTTAGAAAAGAATCGAAAACAGTTATATAATTTCACGATATCTCACGAACGCATCAACTAGGTTAGTTATTCAAAAAAAAATACAATTAAAAAAAAATTGATTTTTTGATTTTTCTCGAAATTTTAAGAAGACGTAAGTTGTTTATGGATGGCAACATATCGAAATGTTGTCAACACTGCGAATTATTGTTTAAATAAAACAATTGTAAGCTGGGGGCAAATTACGGCATTCGATATCGATCGAAATTTCCATATAAATTGTATAGCAATTTCGATCGATATCAAATGTGGTAATTTGGGCCCTGTTGCTGTTTTCTTTGTCTCTTACAACTACGCTTAACATAGCGATTACCTCTGACATAATATTTGAGAGAACGTCGGCAGAATGAGAGAAGGGATTTCTTCATCTTAATCTTAATGTTTGCCAAGGGGAATACTACTCTTATAAGAATTCATAATTCATTGGCAGACGTGGTGAGAGTGTTTGTAATTTGCCAAGAAATTTTATAAAATTATTGGTATTTTTTTTTAATTGTTTGCATAGTGAACTAAATTGTAATTGTAATTGTGTCACAATTGTAAAATAAACATTCCCAAACGACTAAAGATTTTCAATGACGACTTTTTAAATGCATGTGCTTATTTGACATTTCATCTCATAAGATTGTTGTTATAGGATTTCTTATAACAACGCTCTCATAAAAAATCTTATAAGATTGAGATAACACTAATTTGAAGTCTACACGTAACATAATTAGCTCTGCGATTGTATTTGGCGCTCTCATCTTACATATTATGTTACGTGTAGACCCTATGTAAGGTACGGTCACACTTGACAAATATTTGTCTAAAAATGCATAACCACTAAATGCTAAAGAAAATTTTTTATCTCAGGTCAGTATTCATTCAGTTAAGCGGTTTAAAGTAATATTGGATTTTATGACACTATTATTTAGGTATGAAACAATTTTCTTAACAAATGCGTAGTATTAAAATATTTTTCATTCGTATTTAGTGGTTACACTTTTTTGGGCAAATATTTGATAGGTGTCACCGCACCTTTACAATTGTAACAAGTAAAAGTGCTATATTCGGCTGTGACGAATCTTAAATACCCTTCACAGATGTAATTCTTCTTTCTTTCTTGCTAAAACAGGAAGTAAGTTTAATTAAAAGATATAACATAGTTTTACTTGACAAAAAAATTAAATTTTTAAACTTTTTGGTCACTTTCACGTACCATAAAATATTTTATTTGTTCAACCCTGGAGTCGAAATTTTGATTTTTTAGATTTTAATACTAATTTTGTTCTTCCTGAATTATAAAATAGTTTGAATTAGCAAAAACAACAACTTCAATTGCCTATTTGGTTACTTTTATATATTTTAATTTCCCAACTCTGGAAACGAAATTTAAATTTTTTTACCAATGCAACTTTTAATGAGGCATGAAATAGTTTTATTTAAGAAAAACTTAATATTTGTAACCTTTTTGGTCACCTTCATGTACTACAAAATATTGCAGTTATCCAACTCTGGAATCTAAATTTTTATTTTTTTTTTTTATTTTTGATACCAATTTTGTGTTTTCTGAACTAAAAAGTAGTTTTAATTAGTAAAACACCGACTTTAGTTGCCTTTTTGGTTACTTTTATGTATAAAAAATATTTCAATTTCCCATCCCCGGAAGCGAAATTTAAATTTTTTTACCAATCCTAGTCTTCATTAGGTATAAAGTCGTTTTATATAGGAAAAACTTGAAATTTTCAACCATTTTGGTCACTTTCATGAACTACAATATATTGCACGTACCAAAAAAACTTTAAACTTCCCAATGTAACCAATGCAACTCTTCATGAGGTATAAAGTAGTATTATTTAAGAAAAATTTACAATTTTCCACCATGATGGTCACCTTCTTGAACTGTAAAATATTGCACTTCTCCAACCCTGGATTCGAAATTTTGATTTTTTTGGAAATTTTTGATACCAATTTTGTTCTTCCTAAAATATAAAATTGTTTTAGTTTGCAAAAAAAACAAAGTCAATTGTCTCTTTGGTTACTTTTATGTATAAAAAAATTTAAATTTCCCAACCCTGGAAGCGAAATTTTAATTTTTTAAATTTTTTTTATCAATGCAAATCTTTATGAGGTATAAAGTAGTTTTGTTTTACATGTACTACAAAATATTGCATGTACCAAAAAAAACTTTAATTTTCCCAACCCTGGAAGCGAAATTTTAATTTTTTGTTTATCAGTGCAACGCTCCATGAGGTATAAAGTAATTTTTTTTAAGAAAAATGTCAAATTTTTAAGCATTTTGGTCACTTTCATGTACTATTAAATATTGCACTTGTCCATCCCTGGATTCGAAATTTTGATACCAATTTTGTTCTTCCTAAATTATAAGTCAGGCTTAGTTAGCAAAAAAAAAAAAAATAACATCAGTTGCCTGTTTGATTACTTTCACGTATAAAAAAATTCAATTTCCCACCCCTGGAAGCAAAATTTGAATTAAAAATATGTTTTTTGGCCGACGGACAGACGGACATCGCTCAATCGTCATCGCTATTCATAAGGATCCAGAATATATATAATTTATGGGGTCCCATATTGATATCGAAGAAATTACACACGGAATGACAAACCTACACACGGAATGACAAACCTTTCACTTTTTTGTGAAGGGTATAAAAAAGGCAGCCAGTTTTAGTATGGCATAGTAAGGAAACAAAAACGGAATAAGTGATTATTGAGTTCTTGTTATAGTTTTGATATTTGTTTAAGCTTCTGATTCAATTGAGTCGAAGTTTAAAATAATGTCTGTAGCTATTCTAAGAAATGTTGGATGAAGGCTACCTAATGATCTGCATTGGCCACAATGAAATGCACATAGAAACTAGCTAAAACCCATCAATAATCAATTTTGAACTTTTTTGTAAATTTGGAAAAAGAATCAGCAAGTATAAAATAAAAAAAAAATTATATAATTTTTGGACTTCTCATCCTCCAGCTTCTATTCTCAAAGAAGCCAATTTCGAAGCGGCTCATTGTACTCGCACTTACCACATTGTACACGTTCACAGGGAAACATTTCCTGTAGCTCTTCCAGCAATTTCGATATACGATTACCATGCCAAGACATGATGAACAGGTTGCAAGTAGCCACCATTACTAAACCCATTATACCACCCGTCTCTGATATGAGCCCAACGAGAGCAATCTGACTTTCCGGATCCATACTTGCTGCAGTATAAAAATTTTCCGATTGCGTTCCAACCACATATATTAGCATGCCAATGGTCTGATAAATTAAGTTCGCTGTGCCAGATATAAACCAGACTTTGCTAACAAGCCATTTGAGGGCTTGTAGTTGAATATAAAAGGAATTTTCATGTTGATGTCCTGACTCCTTTTCCCTTGCACCTCTCCATCTGAATGTTGGTATTGCAGACATTTTCAAGGCAACGTTCGGATAATACATAAAGTCAAAAAATTCATAAATTTTAGCCATTATGCACTTAAAAGTTCACTTAAGAAATGTTTATAATATTCTTTACTGCAAGTTTGTTCGGGTATAGCTTGCTTTACTTTAACGTTACCTAAAAGATCCTTGCTTTTATATCCTTTTTTACATGTGGCAGCAATTACATTGTTGGTGCAAAAATTTGTAGTTACTTTTGTAGCATTTGAAAAATGCTATTAAGCTTAAAGACAATTTGGATCAATTTACTCACATTTAAATTTTAAAGAGTGATTATCTATTCACATTTCAGTAATTAGCAATATACAGGGTTAGCAGGGGAGAGTAAAAAGATACACTTTAAAATGTTGTTCAAGTAAACAATTAATTTATTTTTTAATTTAATAAAAAAAGTATGGAAAACGGTTCCTGCTAATTTTAACCACATATCGTTGAGTTACAATGCGGAGTTTAAAAAATAAAAATAAAATTTTTCCAATTTCTTCGTTCACGATATCTCACGAGCGCACACTGACTTGGACCTGTTAAAACCGATCGACGTGGCAAATTAGTTTGTGGAATCGAGCGATAAAGTTGTTTAAAAGTTATTTGAAAAAAAAAACACTTGCAAAAAATGTGTGCTAGTTTTTTTTAAGATTTCTCGAATTCTACCGGTCCGAATGGGTTATACATAATTCATAAGAAATCTAAGCTTGATAGAACTCTTGAAAATGCCACTAAAGTTATTTGAAAAAAACACGTAAAATTTCTCTTTTTCTAATATTTCTCAGAATCTAACACATTTAATCGGTTCCAATTCACAGGAAATATAAGCCTGAAAGAAACTTTTGAAACGCAACTAGTTCGATTCGATGCGGTTCAGTCGTTCAAAAGTTATAAGCAGAGTCACATACTTACACACACACACACATTGATATGTACAAGAGTAATCAGCGAAACTTCTTAAGAACTCAAAACAATTTTTTCAAAGCAGGGGTGCAACCAGTTACTTCCCGATTTTTTAAATTTTCAATTTAGCGGGAAGTTAAGACACAATTAAAAGTGCATTATGTACTTTTCGTCGATGTGCGCCTAGAGTATACACATATTCATACCAACCCTGGAACTATATTCTTATCTTTTATGTGATTACCAAAGAAACAAATTTTGTGTTAGATATTTTGTTATTTTCATATTTAAAAAAAAACTTTAATTTTACAGCTCTGAACCTCTCTTTTTGACTTTTCAGATTTCTATTACCAATGAACTTCTTTCGAAAATATCAAATATGTTTAATTTATAAATAAAGAGAAAACTTTGTTTCACTTGGTAAAATTTTAATTGTCTGGAATCGTCGTTTTATTTTTTTGAACTATTAATACCAATTTTATTCTTCGCGAAGTATAAAATAGTTTTACTGTCGATTTCACAATGTCAACAGAGTTCATTCTTTCGTATAAATACATTTGAAACAAAAACAATTTATAAAAATTTGTTTTTGTTTCATATATACATATTTGTACGATATTGTGAAATAGGTAATTAATTAACAAAAGAGAAAAAATTAGTTTCAACTGTCAACCCCTGGAATCATCAGGTTTAGTTCACGAAAAATCTAAAATTAGTGCCCTATTTAGTTAATTTTACGTACCAAAGAAAGATTAAATTGTCCAACCCTGGACATTTTTTAATCAACAAAATAATAAAAATTACTAACCTATTTGGATACTTTTATAAATAAAAAAATGTGGAAAACGGTTGATCCTTAAAGCCATCCCTGCAACTTCCCGCTAATAATGCTATTATTTTAATATTCAAACTGTTATATATAAAGTTCTTCGAGTCCTATAAAATAATTGAGAACACCGATTGATCAAATATGCAAGTTTGTATATAATTCACTTTTTGAATTTTTCATTCACGATATACCACGAACCCGTAAAACGATTATGACCCGTAGTTATTGAATGTAAAAAGCTGAGTGGTTTTTGGAATCGGTCGGCAAAGGCATTTAGAAGTTATTGTAAAAATCAATTTTAAAAACAAAATTATTTGTTTTTATGATGTTTCTTAAGTTTTGCCGGTCCTACCCGGTCCCAATACACAGGAAATATAAGTTTAAAAGTATTCTTTTTTCTGATTCAGTTTAGCCGCTCAAAAGTTAAAAGGTGGCCACATATGTACATATAAAATAGATTTAATTAACAAGAAAATCAAAATTAGTGACCGTTTTGTTAAGTTTTATGTAACAAAAAAATTGCAATTGTAGAACCCTGCAATCGAAATTTTAATGTTAATACATTTTATATACAAATTAAGTTGTGCCTGAAGTATAAAACAGGTTGAATTAACAAAAAAAAAACAAGTAAAAGTGCTATATTCGGCTGTGCCGAATCTTAAATACCCTTCACAGATGTAATGCTTCTTTCTTTTTTTGTTGCCAAAACAGGAAGTAGGTTTAATTAAAAAATCAAAATGATGTTATCGGTTACTTTTATATTTAACAAAACGTTTAAATTTTTCGGCTAAGAAGCTAAATGTTTGAGTAAATTTTTAGTTTTTAGCGAAGTAAAAAATAAGTTTAATTTACTGAAATAAAAATTGGGAATTTATGTGGGTACTTTCATGTACAAAAAATTTCGATTTTCCAACCCTGGAACCGAATTTTCAATACTAATTTAAATTTTTCTGAAATATACAATGGTTTTAACTCACTAAAAACACAATATTTGGAATTTATGTGAGTACTTTTATGTACCAAAAATATTTCGATTTTCAAACTCTGGAAGGAAATTGTTATTTTTTTACCAATGCGATTCTTAGTGAGGTCTAACATAGTTTTACTTGACAAAAAAGTTAAAATTTTTAAACTTTTTGGTCACTTTCATGTACCATAAAAAATTTTATTTGTCCAACCCTGGTCGAAGTTTTGATATTTTAAGATTTTAATACCAATTTTGCTATTCCTGAATTATAAAACTGTTTTAATTAGCGAAAACAACAACGTTAATTGCCTGTTTGGTTACTTTTATGCAGAAAAAATATTTCAATTTCCCAACCCTGGAACGAAACTTTCATTTTTCTTGGTTGTTTTTACCAATGCAACTCTTCATGAGGTATAAAGTAGTGTTATTTAGGAAATATTTACAATTTTGAACCATTTTAATCACATTCATGAACTATAAAATATTGCACTTGTTCAACCCTGGATTCGAAATTTTGATTTTTTTTGAAATTTTTGATACCAATTTTGTTCTTCCTAAAATATAAAATAGTTTTGGTTAGGAAAAAAAAAACAACGTCAATTGCCTTTTTGGTTACTTTTACATATGTATAAAAAAAAAAAATTTCCCAACCCTGGAAGCGAAATTTTAATCTTTTTTTATCAATGCGAATCTTCATGAGGTATAAAGTAGTTTTGTTTGAGAAAAACTCAAATTTTGCAACCATTTTGGTTATTACATGTACTACAAAATTTGAATTTTTTTTTAATTTTTGATACCAATTTTGTTCTTCCTAAACTATAAGACAGTTTTAGTTAGCAAAAAATAAAACAACAACATCGGTTGCCTGTTTGATTACTTTCACGTATAAAAAAAATTAAATTTCCCACACCTGGAAGCAAAATTTTAATTTAAAAATTTTTTTTTGGCCAACGCAAATCTTCATGACGTATAAAGAAGTTTTGTTAAAGAAAAACCTAAAATTTTTAACAATTTTAGTAACTACATGTACTACAAAATACGGAATAGGCCGAAAAAAAAATCTTAATTTCCCATCCCTGGAAAAAAAAATTTTTTTTAGTTTTTAATAAACCATTGAGGCTTCCCAAAGCACGAAATAGGTTTAATTTACAAACATTAAAAAAAAAAACTTGATTTTTGGTATAAATTTTGCTTTGAGAAATAGGTGTAAGCTTCCCAGCTCTGGAACCGTACTTCGGATCTCTCTGAATCTCAATACCACTCTATTTAAGTTCAGTTCCAATCCAACGGTCCAAGAACTCTAGCTCTTCTGGGGGCTTGGGAAAACCGATTTCACGTACAGACGAACGGACAGCCGGACATCGCTCAATCGTCATCGCTATTCATAAGAACCCAGAATATATATACTTTATGATGTCCCTTGTGCATATCGAAGAAATTACAAACGGAATGACAAACCTATATATACTCTTTCACTTTTTTGTGATGGTATAACTAGTTCAATATATATATACCAAAATAGGTTTAAGCTTTACAGCTCTGGAAAAGTATATTGGAATTTGCTGCTGCTCTCTCTTCTATTTATGATCTTTACAACTAATACTTTGTCTCAAATAAGTAAAATTATTAACTTTAATAACAAGAGTAGTTTTTTTTAAAAAAGTATTCCTGCATCCTTGCTACGATCTCAATAAAAATGTATACATACATACATATATATTAAAAGGACTACTTGTATTAAGAGATGTTTGAAAAATTTTCATTGCCTTCAGAAGTTTGCTGAAATCACAATTTTTTTTAAAAGAATATATGAGTGATACCGGTACCCTTTCGAAAATTTTCTCTAAAATAGGTATATTTTCATAGCTTGATAAAACCTTAACGCTAATTTTTATTTTGTTAAACCTTCCCTATTTTTCCCGAATTTTGTTCTACATCAAAGCACTGTGTCACTTGGCACTTAATAATTTATCATGATTGCTTTATTCTATACCAGCATTTACATTAACTAAAACATGCAAAAATTTTCACTGCCATTTTTAAACGGAATTCAAAAGAGAATTTTTAATAAGACTCAATATATAATAACAACATTTATTTAGTGGAAATTGATATATTTCTTATACATACTCGCATTAGTAATTGAAAAAATGTTCCCAAATATTTTGCATTCACCTAAAATATCCTCGATATGCCATTCACGTTACCGTATATTAAAAATTAATAAAATTGATATGTGCTGTGCAATCTAACACTTGAGTGTCATAAAATAATTTCGATATCGAATGCGGTAACTTGGCCCCAGCATTAATGCATGGTTTTGTTAGTTGTCGTCGGCCTTTTTCCAGAGTTGCCGTTGGAAATTTCGAAAAAGTGTCATAAAAAGGGTATTTAAGAAAAAAAGGGTCAAAAAATGGTATTTTAAAGTAAAAAGGGTCAAGTTTTTTTTAATTATAATATTTATTTATTTAATATATAACATTTATTTCAATTTAAAATAAGTAAAAACGTTATATTCGACTGGGTCGAATCTTAAATACCCTCCAAATAGTTAGTAAGTGAATTTAAAACGTTCAACTTGGTGGGACAGAGTTCTTTTATATAATATCGTACTAAAGGGGGCGGGGTTCAAAAATAGACAATATTATGTTTTCCACAGACGAACGTATGGGCATTGCTTAGACTTAGATCGTCTTAGACTTAATCACAGATCAATAATATATATACCTTATGGGATTCAATTCTCTTTGGAGGGTATAAAAACTGTATTTTGGCGGGGTCGCTCTGGCAAGGGAAACATTTCACCTTTGTCATAAAACTCTAAAAATAAATGCTTGGGATAATTGTATACAAAAATTAATTTTTTTTTTGGCAGAGTCATTTAAGGGGCAAAGGGGGAGGAGGGGGTAGGGCAGAAATCGGCAGTCATAAAACTCTAAAAATAAATGCTTGGGATAATTGTACACAAAATTAAATTTTTATTATATTTTTTTTGTGGTAGGGTCATTTAGGGGGTGAAAGGGGAGGAAGGGGTAGGGCAAAGTAGTACCAGGTTTCGTCTCAGCTTCGTCATTAAAGCTTAAACATGTTATTTTTAAGGAATGTAGGCTTAAATAAAACTATTTGTTAAACTTTTACGCTATTTCTGCATATAATAACGCCCACTAAAGTAGACGGGATCCAAAAATCATTTTTTTATGGCTCCAAGTTTAACCGTATTTGACATAAAAATATATCATTTGCTTAACAAAATAACCAAAAAACTTTAAAAATTATGTTGTTTTTTCTGGGTTGGTTTAGTTCTTCTTAGGTGAACTTTTTTTCCTCTTGCCCGATTTAGCCCATCTCCGAACTTAACCTGCTCTAAGCTTCAATATATATTTATATCAAATTTCAAGAGTCTAGCTCTTTTCGTTTGGACTTAATCGTGATTTCCACATACGGACGGACGGACGGACGGACGGACATGTTCAGATCGTCTTAGATTTCATCAGTGATCAAGAATATACATATATACTTTATGGGGTCTGAGATGGATATTTCTATGCGTTACAAACGGAATGACAAAGTTAATATACCCTTCAAATTCTCTTTTGGAGGGTATAAAAATAGGTATGCATGGAATATGACAGTCGGATCCAATTTTAAATGTACGCTCACAAAACGAATGTACGGATTATGTATTCAACACACATATATAAAAGATAAGTGTACTGAGATCTTTCGTGAGGGATATTGGAACTTTAATTTATTTTCAAAAAGGGTCAAAAAGTAAATGTTAAAATGATACAAAGGGATAAATTAAAAAAAGGGTCATAAAAAGTGTCATTGGCATGAAAAAGGGTGAAAAGTGATACTTTAGTATCTCAACGGCAACGCAGCCTGTTTCAGTGGCGAAGTCATAGCACTTGTTACTGACCTGAATGTCATTACAGCATCGTCCTTCGCTATTGATGTACAAATAAATTATAAAAATTAATAAATAAATTATAAAAAGTCTTTTGAAATACAGTTTTATTTATACTTTGAATTACAACCGCAAAGCTATCGCAACGTGGTTTGTAGTGCTGTTGTAAGCTTTTAAGCTCTTCGAGCTCAAAAGTCGAATAAGAGATTGATAAAACGCTATTATTTTAATTATCAAACTTTTGGATAAATCTCAGTTGTTTAACGGTGGTTGATGAAGAACTGAAAACACTAATTGATCATATATGTATATAATTTCGGAGTCTTAAAATAAATCACTTTTTTCGTTCACGATACCTCACGTACGCATCAACCGATTTTAGCTCGGATCGTGGTGATCGACGTGGCTTGTAGAATTAATCCGTAAAGCCTTTTCCAAAAAATACACATTTGAATAGAGACATGTATGTCTCCCTCTTTCTCAGGATTAATCAGGAAAGCTTCTCGATTTTTTCAAAGCGGGTTAAAACAAATAACTTCCCGATTTTTTGAACATTTTCAATTTCTTTAACGGTACTTTTTGATTCCGATATCGGTATACCGGTACATACCGTCATCGAGTATAAAATACCGGTATACATATATTACTGTGAAGGTTATTCAGACAGTGTGCATTGCCAAAAAATATATTTTTTAAATTATTTCAAATAGGGGTATTTTTAACAAATAGGAACGTTATATTCGACCAAGTCAAATCTGAAATAGCCTTCAAATAGTTGGTAAATAAATTAAAAACTTTTATTTTTGATATAATTATAATGGCCAAATTTCCTTTCTTATTGATTTTAAAGTATATCATTGCTACTGGCCTACCGTGTTTTATGTAAATAAAAATTCAATTTTTATTCCATGTTTGTCCTGACGTTTCGTGAATTTTATGTTCACTTTCTCAAGGGAACTTCGTCTATTTAATAAAAAAAAAAAAGAAATGTATCAACTATTTTTCTCCACACATTAAAAACTTTTAACTTGCTGGATCAGAGTTCCTTTAAGACATTTCTTGACAGTTGACAGTTTATCCCGGGAAGACCCGTTGGGGAGACATCTGACCTTTATTTTGAAAGCTTAAAAAACTAATTTTTAAGGAATGTATGTTTAAATAATAAAAAAAACTTTCAAAATTATGTTGTATTTTAAATGTTGGCTTACTTCTTCTAAAGAGAACTTTTTACCTTCTGGCCCGATGCAGAGAATTTATGAACTTGACCTGCGCTATCCTTGAAAATTTATATGTTGGCTGAAGTAGTAGAACACGAGACTATGAAGCGCAGGACCCTGAGTTTAAAACCCAGCGCTGAGTCATGAAATATTGTGTTAAATACTTCTGATCAGCATTAGTGCATGGTTGTGTTAGTTGTTGCCAGCCTGTTTTCAATGATGAAGGCATTGCACTGGTCACTGAACATAATTGGCAACGACTGACATTATCATGTACTAAAAAGCAGAGTAACAGCACCCTCCTTCGTCGGTCGAAGTAAAAAGGTTGAAATCACTACAAAAAACCCCTCTATCTTCTCATCTTTCTTCATCTGTCCCTTCAATACTATCCCCTCCTTTCAAGTTCTCGCGCAATGCAATGCATATGTAGAGGTCATCCTCTGATTGCTGATCTAAGATAAAACAAGTAAACGCGCTATATTCGGCTGTGCCGAATCTTAAATACCCTTCACAGATGTAATTCTTCTTTCTTTCTTGCTAAAACAGGAAGTAGGTTTAATTAAAAGACGTAACAAAGTTTTACTTGACAAAAAAATTTAAATTTTTAAACTTTTTGGTCACTTTCACGTACCATAAAATATTTTATTTGTTCAACCCTGGAGTCGAAATTTTGATTTTTAAAGATTATAGTACAAATTTTGTTCTTCCTGAATTGTAAAATAGTTTGAATTAGCAAAAACAACAACTTCAATTGCATATTTGGTTACTTTTATATATTTCAATTTCCCAACCCCTCAAACGAAATTTAAATTTGTTTACCAATGCAACTCTTAATGAGGCCTGAAATAGTTTTATTTAAGAAAATCTTAATATTTGTAACCTTTTTGGTCACTTTCATGTACTACAAAATATTGCAGTTATCCAACTCTGGAATTTAAATTTTTATTTATTTTTTTAATTTTTGATACCAATTTTGTTTTTTCTGAACTAAGAAATAGTTTTAATTAGTAAAAAACCGAAGTTTGTTGCCTTTTTGGTTACTTTTATGTATAAAAAGTATTTCAATTTCCCATCCCTGGAAGCGAAGTTTAATTTTGTTTAACAATCCTAGTCTTCATTAGGTATAAAGTCGTTTTATTTAAGAAACACTTAAAATTTGCAACCATTTTGGTCACTTTCATGTACTACAATATATTGCATGTACCAAAAAAACTTTAAACCTCCCAACCCTGGAAGTAAAATGTTAACATTTTTGTTTTATTTTTTACCAATGCAACTCTTCATGAGGTATAAGGTAGTATTATTTTAGAAAAATTTACAATTTTCAACCATTTTTGTCACCTTAATGAACTATAAAATATTGCACTTGTCCAACCCTGGATTCGAAATTTTGATATTTTTTGGAAATTTTTGATACCAATTTTGTTCTTCCTAATGTATAAAATAGTTTTAGTTAAGAAAAAACAACGTCAATTGCCTTTTTGGTTACTGTTATGTATTAAAAAATTTAAATTTCCCAACCCTGGAGGCGAAATTTTAAATATTTTAATCAGTACAAATCTACATGAGCTATAAAGTAGTTTTGTTAAGAAACGATTTTTAACCATTTTGGTCACTTTCATGTACTATTAAATATTGCACTTGCCCATCCCTGTATTCGAAATTTTATTTTTGAATTTTTTCATACCAATTATTTTTTTTCCTAAATTATAAGACAGGCATAATTAGCAAAACAAAACAACATCAGTTACCTGTTTGATTACTTTCACGTATAAAAAAATGCAATTTCCCACCCCTGGAAGCAAAATTTGAATTAAAAATTTTTTTTTTGGCCAATGCAAAACTTCATGACGTATAAAAAGGTTTTGCTAAGGAAAAACTTAAAATTTTTAACAATTTTAGTTACTACATGTACTACAAAATACGGAATGGGTCAAAAAAATTTTTATTTTTTTAGTTTTTAATAGATTATTAAGGCTTCCGAAAGCAAGAAATAGGTTTAATTTACAAACATTAAAAAAAAGAAATGATTTTTGGTATAAATTTTGCGTCGAGAAATAGGTGTAAGCTTTCCAGCTCTGGAACCATACTTCGGATCTTTCTGAATTTCAATAGCACTCTATTTAAGTTCATTTCCAATCCAACGGTCCATGAACGAGGTCTCTTGCTCTTCTGGGGGCTTGGGAAAACGTACAGACGGACGGATAGACGGACATCGCTCAATCGTCATCGCTATTCATAAGGATCCAGAATATATATACTTTATGAGGTCGTATATTGGTATCGCAGAAATTACACAAACCTATATATACCCTTTCACTTTTTGTGAAGTGTATAAAAAGAAAGATATAAACAAACGGGTGTCAGCAGTGACTGCAGACAATTTTGCATCAAAATGTACGCTTATTTCCGTATAAGATTCCATTAACAGCCAAACTGAATAAAACAGACCTGCAGAATCGCTTGGAATTTTTGCCAGAAAATCATTCAAATGGAAGATGAAAACATCTTGAACTGCAAATTTGTGTCTGACGAGGCACATTTTGATCTAAACGGCAATGTTAACAAACATAATTGTCGAATATTGAGTAGTTCTAACCCACAGATACTTCATGGGATGCAATTGCATCCACTTCGCCTCACAGTATGACGTGCTATTTCATCAAAGTTCATTGTCGGTCCTTACTTTTTCGAAGAAACTGGTCGTACTATTACGATCAATGAAGACCGTTACTTAAAGATGTCGAAAGAGTTTTTCTTTCCAGAACCCAATAAACTGATTCCAAGAATCTCCACACTCCGTTGGCACCCAGGTCACCTGACCTTACTGCACCTGATTTTATTTTTTGTGGGTCTATTGCAAACAGGAAGTTTACAACAGAAAAACGAGTAAAAGTGTTATATTCGGCTGAGCCTTTCACAGATGTAATTCTCTCTTTCTTGCTAAAACAGAAAGTAGGTTTAATTCAAAAATCAAATTGATGTTATCGGTTACTTTTATATTTAAGAAAACGTTTAAATTTTTCGGCTAGGAAGATAAATGCTTGACCGCTGAACGTCTTTCAAAAACATTAAATATGTTTAATTTAAAAACAAAAAGTAAAAATCCGTTTCATGTACCCCAAAAAGTTCTAATTGTCCAACCGTAGAATAGTCTTTTAGATTTTTTTGGTTTCTAATATCAAGTTATTTCTTCCTAACATATAAAGTAGGTATAATTCATCATAAAAATCTGAATTTTTTATGAATAAAAAATGTCGATATTCCAACCCTGAAACTGAATTTAAAATTTTTTTGGTTTTTAATACCAATTTAACTCTTCCCGAAGTGTAAAAGAGATTTCATTCACAAAATACCAAAATTAGGAACTTATATGGCTACTTTTATGTACTAAAAAAATTCGATTTTCCAACCCTGCAACCGAATTTTTAATTTTAAAAATTTTTAATATCAATTTAATTCTTAGCGAAGTATAAACCAGGTTTAATTCACTGAAAAAAAAATTGGGAACCTATATAGTTAATTTTATGTACCGAAAAATTTCCATTAATATTTCGAAAAATATGGTTGTGTTAGTAAAAAAATATGAGTGTGTTGAGTTTTTCGAACTTGCACTTGCATGTGTTACTTACACTGCGATTACACATGCAAGTAGTGGCATGCCATTGTTGTATACGTATTATCAACGAAAAATTATTCGAAATAGTCGAATCTCATGCAATTTGCTTTTGGGTCTACACATGCCATTGATAGTTCATTTTCAAAATGTCGTCGAAGCGTAAACTTCAATTTTGATTCCATTTCAACTTTTTGTTTTGTTTGTTATGTAGAGTTACCGAGTTCACAATATAGGCGAATTTTTTTGGGAAAGGTTAGCATATATTATTATTAATATTCTGCCTTATTACCGTTCTCGAATCGACTCGAGTGTTTGTAATAGATTAAAGAAAAATCGTGTGTTTTTCTTTAATTTATTACATTCTTTCGAGTCGAATCGAGAACCGTAATAAGGCCCATTATTTTAATAATCTGCCTTATTACCGTTCTCGAATCGACTCGAGTGTTTGTAATAGATTAAAGAAAAATCTTGTATTTTTCTTTAATTTATTACATTCTTTCGAGTCGAATCGAGAACCGTAATAAGGCCCAATATTAATGTTCTTTAATTAACAAACTTGCTATTTTGCTTGCTGTCATTTTCGTGTATGTGTGCTTGCTGGCTTGAAGCACTCAGGCTTGTTAACTCGTCAATCATTCATTTCTGATTTGATTTTGTGGTGTTCGTGTGAATAATTAAAAAAATTAAAACAAACGAAAATGTTAAGAAAAATGTCAACAGTACTTCATACCGTACATCTTTTATGTTGCGGTCGCTGTATTGTGCACTTTTAACGTCCCAAATAGCTGGCAAGGATCGGAACACTTCAATAAATTCTATTTTTTTCATCACACATGTTTTATTTTTATTCCGCTTTTCTTACACTTTCTCACTATGAAAAATTACATGAAAATTAAAATTTGTTCGTGCTTGAGATAATACTACAATACATTCACAAGCATGTGACAGCAAGCATGCTAAAAATCTAAATTTTTTAATTTTTCTTCAAGCATCGTCGGTGTCACACATAGTAACATATTTTAACTCATACTATAAGAATGCTTGCCATGCATTTTGACCGTGTCTAGGCCCCTTAAGCGGCATGGCCACACATCAAACTGACGCTTCAAATGAAGCATTTGTTGAGCACGCCATTCTGACGACATTTTGAAAATGAACTATTATGCCCAGTTTTGAACTCCAAAATTAAATACTATTTAAACTTAAAGTGTATTTAAATACAAAATTTTGTTTTTCACTTCAAAATTATACCAGATTTAAATTTTTTTTTTTTTTTTTTTATAAAAATGTCTTTATTTACAAGTCTTAGGAACTAATAAGGTACACGTATGAGAATTTACTTAAAAGTACTACAACATTTATAGCTAGTAATTGAATATGTTAAACTATTGAAAATACTGATTTGAGGAAAATTTGTTAAGAAAAAACCTCTTAAGGACCTTTGAAAAATGTATAATGAAATTTTTAAAACGCCACCTCTAATAGGAATCTTTCTAGTGAAAGAATCTTAGTGGTTGGTTGGTAAATTTCTTATTATTTCGGAATTAGACTCTCTGCATTTTTTATTAAATGACAGCGTCAGATCGTTAACACGCGCGAGTATCATTTTGGAATTAAATCTTGTGTGGAGCAAGTCGGTTGGGAATCTTGGGGGAAGGTTGTGAATTATTTTCAAGTTTTTGTTTTGTATAATTTGAAGCTTTTTCAAATGGGTTCTAGCCGTTTTCTGGACCCAGACCGGGCAACCATAGGTGAGAATCGGACGAATACACATGTTATACAATAATAATTTGTTTTTTAAATTAAGTTTAGATCTTCTACTAAGTATGGGGAACAGAGCACGACCACATTTTATGGCTTTATCGCATACGAAGTTGACATGACTTTTGAACAGTAATTTTTTATCTAATACTAAGCCGAGATATTTGATGTCATCTCTGATGGGAATGAGATTTCCACGAGCGTACAAAATTTTTGTGGGAATACGTTTAGGCGATTTGTTAAATGGAAATATAATAGCTTGAGTTTTGTTGTCGTTTACTTTAATTTTCCATTTATCGAAATATTTCTGGCTTGATGTCAAATTCTCTTGCATACTTTTCACTATCGCATTAGAAGATTTTCCGGTGGATATGAACGCACTGTCGTCAGCATAGAAAGCTGCCTCATGGTTCCTACGGACATTTATGTCGGACGTATATAACGAGTATAGCGTTGGTGATAATACCGAACCTTGAGGTAATCCTGCTGGGATAGACTTTTCGCTGGAGAAATGGCCGTCTACGTAAACTACAAAAGAGCGGCTTTTTAAAAAACTTTTTATAATTTTTAGCAAATAAATTGGGGTATTAAAGGTGCTAAGTTTAAATAGTAGTCCATCGTGCCAAACAGTGTCAAAAGCTTTTTCTATGTCTAAAAATATGACGCCAGTACTCTTGCGATTTCTTTTGTTTTTTTCTATAAAATTGACAACTCTTTTCAATTGGTGTACGGTAGAGTGTTCTTTCCGGAATCCAAATTGTCGGTGGTTTATCAAGCTATTTTGGTCAGCAAACTCGGCTAACCTTTTATGAATTATTTTTTCAAATACCTTGTCCAGTAAACTCAAAATGCTTATTGGCCTATAACTGGAGGGCAATTTTGGGTCTTTACCCTTCTTGGCGATAGGGATTACCTTCGACTTTTTGAAAATTGAGGGAAAATAGCCATGACTTAGGCAGCAGTTAAATATTCTACTAAGTTCTGCGTGGAAGCAGTCCGGCATATTTTTTAAAATTATGCTGTTTATGCCATCTAGACCTGGGGCTTTATTGTTTTTTAATAACGAGATGTATGCTTTAACTTCTACAGGATCAGTAAGAGCAATATTACCGCTGATAGGAGAAGTAGCAAGATAATTAATATAATTTAAAACACGTGAATCCAGGGAAGAGAAATTGTTCAATGTTGCCGTGTGAGAATTGCCAAACGTTTCGGCTATTGCGTTAGCTTTTTCTGCGCCAGTTTTTAATACTGAACCGTTTATGTTCAAGTCGCAGAGAGTAGGATTCTTTCTTTTTAAAGCTTTTGACAATTTCCAAAACTTTATAGATCCTCTAGGCAACCTTGCAATAAATCTTGACCACGATTCGTTCCTATCATTGTTAATATGAAAATCAATTAGGCTATTTAACTGTCTTAATATACAAATTAAGTGGGCCCGGTAGTTGGCATCCCTGCATCGGAGAAGTTTGCGCTTGAATCTGTTCCGCTGTGCAATAAGCATTTTTGACGTATTAGAGATTTCTCTTTGCCATGGGTTTTTGCTTTCAACTGGGATCATTTTGAAAGCCTCTTTGACAATTAAGATTAGTCTATCTAGTCTCGAATCCACATTTCTTGTCGACAATTCAGTTTGATCGACCGTTAGACTTCCTATTTCGTTCTCTACCCATGCTCTTATTTCCGTCCAGTTTGCGCGATTATATATGGGAGTCAAAAATAGTTTTTTCTGATATTCACCGTAAATAGTGCAAGTTATTACGGCGTGGTCCGATTGAAGAATATTTGGGTGGGACTCTAAGTTTGAAAAGTTAATGCTGGAGTTAGTTAATAAAATATCTATTGTAGAGGGCTGAACATATGATAAGTTTTGACCAAATCGGGTATAAGAGTATGGATAATATATGAAATAGTTTGAAGTCAAACAGTGTCTATAAAGCTCATTACCAGCTGTGTTACTGGAGGCACAATGCCAATGTGAGTGACGTGCATTAAAATCACCAAAGATGAAATACTCGCAGGAACGATTTGTAAGGAGATCTAAGTCAACCTTAAAATCCGGTGTATAATTTGGATTGTAAGCAGCAGTAAAAACTACTGGCCGTCCGTTAATTGTGGTCTGAATTGAAATATTTTCAATTACACGAGTGTTAGTTTTAGGCAATAACTTATGAACTATGTTACTTTTTACCGCAATGAGTACTCCTCCGCCATGTGTGGGCCTGTCCTCTCGGTAGATTTTGTAGCTTCCTAGATAAAATTTGTGTTGCGGATCTAGAAATGTTTCGTTGAGCAGAAGGATGTCGATCTTCTTGTCGTGTAAAACTTTTTCCAGCTGAGAAGCTGATGACTCGGATGTTATGCCTTGAGCGTTAAAGTGCATAATCTGAACATTGTGTACAACAAGGGTTTTATATGGCATGTTTGAGCATCATACCAAGAACTCTCAGCTTGTCAAATTTGGATTGACATTTTTCTAATGCGTCAACTGCATTAAAGAATATCTCCAATAATTTCTCATTGGAGATATCATCGTTGTTGTCACAAGCTTTAGCTTTAGACACATTTGAGAACAACATTTTACCTTGGAATGATGAGTTCTTAGCATGTCCAGTATGCTCATGTCTGGATAGTGGTGGGAAATCGCTATCATCTACCTCAAAGATAGCACTACGGTTCACAGCAGTTGATCTAGATTTAGCAGTTATTCGTTGTCTGATTTCTAGATATTCTTTACGACACATACACAATTTACCAATACATTGACGGTGCCCACCACTGCTCTACACCAGTGGTGTTCAGCCCATACAACAATTGTTTAAAAAATTTACACACATTTGTTATGCTCTTATAAAAATGTTCATTCAGTCGTCGTTGAGCAAGCGATGAGAACACATGCGGATGGTTGTTGTCATATTATTTCAGAAATTTATTAAGCATTGTTGTTGCTTCTTGTTGGACGAAGCATAGCAAACACAACCGATTCAATTACAATTGAACACAAAAATTAAACTCGAAATTGAATAAAAGCATACACGTTCACGGAATGAAATGTGAAAAGTATTTTATGATAAATGATGCTTTTCATAACATTCAAGTTTTAATCTTACATAAAAAACTGGTTTAAATAGATTTATTTTTGTTTTGTTCTCAATATAACTGTTCTAGTTTTTGATATTGATAACTGCTATTTACGGTCCCCGATATTTTTTTCTTAAAATTAAAATTACATTCACTTAATAAGTTGTTTATATATGGCAAAAACTCTGTCTGTTTTTCTTATTTTAAGCGTTTGACATTATGTTTGCTGGGCAAAATCTCTTACCAATACATCTTCACGTTTATTTTTGAACACCACTGGTCTACACGTAACATAATATGTAAGATGAGAGCGTCAAATTCAATCGCAGAGCGAATTGTGTTACGTGTAGACTTCAAATTAGTGTTATCTCAATCTTATAAGATTTTTTATGAGAGCGTTGTTATAAGAAATCCTATAACAACAATCTTATGAGATGAACTGTCATATAAGCACATGCATTTGTATATAAAAAGTCGCCATTGAAAATCTTTAGTTGTTTGTGAATGCTGATTTTACAATTGTGACACAATTATTTTACAATTTAGTTCACTCTGCAAACAATAAACACCAATAATTTTATCAAATTTCTTCGCAAATTATAAACACTCTCTCCACGGCTGCCAATGAATTATGAATTCTTATAAGAGTAGTATTCCCCTTGGCAAACATTAAGATTAAGATGAAGAAATCCGTTCTCTCATTCTGCCGATGTTCTTTCAAATATTATGTCAGAGTTAATCGCAGTTGTAGACCCTATGTTAAGGGCAAATGTAAAAACAAACATGTACATATATTTGTTTTTGTAGTTTTTCGTTTTGTTCTGTTCTACACATGTAATTGTGACATTTTAATTAGATTTCACATTCTACTAACAATATACGTGTGGTTTTTGGTGTTGTTAATTGTTGTACTAGTGAGAGTACCTGGTAAACCTGCCTTTTTGGAGAGATTAAAAATTAACCCAGAATAACTGCACTTAAAAATACAACCATTACCAACAACCAAGGTAAATCTGCCTTGGCAACAACCATGGTACAATTATCAGGTATATGCAAAGCGAATTCATTACAACAAAGCAACTTTTTTGTGAAACACAATGTCAAATACAAGGCGAATTATTTTTATTTATTTAATTCAACAAAATTAGTTTTAGTCATTAAATTTTATAATAAATGGAAACAAGGTTTATGTCCACAAGTTTGTTGTATGAGGTATGGGAAGAAATATCAAGAAGGTGCAGTTTTTGTTTAGTAATTGAAAAATTGTTTATTGTTTTCAACTTTAGGCTCAGCATTTTCTTTTAGGTTCCTCTTTACGAACGGAAAAAGATGTCCCATTCATAGATTTTTCTTTTTTTAAACAAACACTACAATATCTCATTTTTATATATTCACAAAAACCACACCGATATGTTTATATTATATTATTAACATATTGTTTAAATTTACAATATTTTTATAAATCAATGGACAGAAAGTATGTACATATGTTGATAAAATTTTTTTATTTTAAAAATTTAAACTTTTATTTTAAAAATATAAAACAACCAAAACAGTTAGTAAAAAGAAAACATAAAATTGCGGCGAATTTCAGAAATTTTGACAATCTGTTCACTATCACCTGTGCTGATGCATATACCTGTTTATTGTACCATGGCAACAACAATGTGATATTTGTTTATTTTTGCCATGCTCAAAATTCAATGTTTTGTATAAAAACTGTGATGTGGTATTAAAAGCTTTAAGGTATGAAAACTCGTAATTGTCATCTTCAATAATTATTTATAGACATACTTAAACCGTAACAGACAAAGCATATGTTTATTTACTTCTACATATAATTACAATTGGTAATATTATTAATGAACATTTTTTACCTGTTTGTATAATATTATACATCGGTATAAACAAGGACAATAGTGTCGCTTAAGTCGCTTTATATATATACATGTATTTACATGCATATAAATTGTCTAAAATATACAGTAAGCCACCATTCAAGGCGAATTCAATAAGGTGAACTCATTTATGCAACTCTGTATATGGAACATGTATTTTGTTAGTGTACAGGCTTCTGAAATGTCAAATTTAGTTATGCAGAAAAAAGTAAAAAATTGTTACACAGATGTTTGTGATATGGTAGAAAAAAGAAAAAAATATCTGTTCTGCATTTGATTAAAACATTAAATACCTAAAATTTAAAAAGGTAAAACCAGTTTAATTTGGAGTTGTAAATGCATTAATAATACTATACAATGGAGTGATAGTATAAGAGGTATGGCTCTTACAGCGGCCAGATATTCTTTGTCGCGTTTGGAGGAGGGGCCACCACACACCAAAAACTGGCTGGAATGACAATTTTATGCCGAAATATCGAAAAATCTTTGCGTTTGCTACTCAACTTAAAACCGGTAAGGGCTTGACTATTTGTATATCAGTCATACAGGGAGATCATACCAAAATCGGCAATAGTGCTATAGAGGCCAAACAGTCGTTGTGCAAGTACATGGATGATGAGAGAGTAGAAGGTTTTTGTGATGTTATGGTGGCCGTGCAGAGTATAGGAAGAGGGATCGTGTACGTGAAAGACAACGGGAACGTACTCGTAAGTTGGAAGTTAATCGTGCTGCTCCCATTGTTCGACGTGGACGCGCTGCAAGACGCTGTATAGTTATGATGCCAAAAACATTGGACGAATTGGTTGCCGTTGTAATTCAAAATCTACCACGCGAAGCCGAAGAACGTGGTGTATATAACGAAGATGTTTTGCGTGAACGTTTCTTAAATGTGGAACGAGTAGCACGTAAACTGGCTATAATACTTGAAGAGGGAGCCAGTTTGCCTAAATATTTCCTATAATATTTGCAATCCTTGTTTATTATTAAGCCTAACAATCCTATTTCACAAGACGAACTACAAAATAAGATATTCGACTACAACAAGTTGGATACGTTTGACATTTTAAACACAGCAAGGTATGAAAATATTTATTGAAGTTACATTGAATAAGAGGTTTATTAATGAATTGTTTAATTTAGATACTTTGTTGATCGTGGCGATCTAATAATGGCCTTAATATATATGAATCTTTTGCAAGGCGCCCCACGTAAAATAGCTTCCGACTGGTTGAAAGAAACCCGTCTACTGTGGGAAACTCAACAAGCTGCCAATACTCTAATGGCTCATGCTGCCGCTAGTGGTCTATTGTATTTGTAATATTTAATGTTTATTAATTTAATATAACGAAAGAAAACAAATTAGTTATTATTATGGATGTATTTACATTTTACTTAACACTTAAAATTTTATGCGATTGTTACGATTTGAGACAAATGAAAATATCATGCGGAAAACATAAATTATAAAAGTTGTAAAAATGTATTTATTTATTTAAAAATCATTGTCTTTATTTTGTTATTGGCTGAAAATTTCTCGTTCCGTAATCCATATTGATAGTCTAGCAGTTTACTCAATATCCAAGCTACGCATCCATTATCACTAGAAATTTTTAAAAACTTTGTTTTTGGCGCACAAAAATTTTTAGTTTTAATTGGAAAAAAAAGTAAGCAGAAGAAGATTTTGACAGATCAGCGTAAAATCACCTGATCGACATTTTCTGAAATAAGGCCACCTGATTGAATTCGCCTTGCCACCATTAGAGTGATACAAAAGGGCGGCTAAACTTAACAGTTCACACATATTTTTAACACGAAATATCGGTAAGTTTTATAGTACATTGCACATCCACATGTATTTATTTGAAATCTGGAAAAACTTTCCAAACCAAACGTTAACATTCATTGATTTTTGAATTAAAATCCAAATAATCATACATCAAGCCTCGTTATTTTTGAGAGCTTTGCTTCTAGCACTTCAATTCCTGCACCTCATATAACTGTATAGACTTCCAGTTCTTTTGAGGAAGATACGACGTTGTTACTTCTTATCTTAGGCATAAATCGTGTACCGTCGGTCGTAGAAACTGATAAATATATATTTAGGTTAAAAAAACTGAAAAACACGCGTTCGTGCTATGCTGAGTGCCTGACTAGTTCCATCTCTATTACTCATACGAAGGATGCGGAAAGAAATTGATGAATCCTGGCAAATCCAATCAGGATAATCAGATATTTTAATCGAAATACATTGTCATCTGTGTTTGATAGATGTGCAAAGTTTAAAGAAATCTGATCGCTCAAAGTATGTAGGTCAAAATCGAGTATAAAGGAGTCCGATACAAGCAAGCAAACAAACATACAGTTGAAACTAATAAAAGCGTGTTAAATGGGGTATAACAACATCGCTGGTCTAGTTACCGATATTTTACAAAGAATTTATTAAATAAATAAATATAAAAAGTGCTTGGCGTGATACTTCTCAACGTAGCCCGCAGTTACAGTTACATGCTTATACACAGGTTTTCGACAATGCGCTAGCTAAACAACATTTTTCGACATCTATATATCTTTGAATATATATATATATATATATATATATATATATATATATATATATATATATATATATATACATATATGCATATATACATATATATGTATGATACCAACTGGATTCCATATAGCATTCCAAAATTATTAAAATATCAAATTGTTAAACGACGAATTCATATATGTATGCATGTGTTCTGTAATTACATTTTTATATCTTTCAGATTTTAAACATAGAAAATGTCTACACACATTGAAAAACTTAAGTCCTTAAAGGTTGGGCAACTGTTGTTAGTAGAAACAATTACTGGAGAACTATTAGCTGGTACTTTGCAAAGCATTAACACCAAATATTTTATGATCGAATTGGAAAATGTTCGAGATATTAAAACAAATTACACGTATCAATCATCGCAAACACTGGCATATACGCAAATGAAAAGTATCAAACGGATGCTTAACGAAAACGATGATAAAATTGAACGTGAAGGTATCAACGAAAAAATTAATTCTAGCATTGTAGCGGAGAACTTTAAAGTCTGCGAATCATCAGTTAGTAGTTGTTCGGCAACAGGCGGTGAAAACTGTAATGGAAGCCAAGAAAAAAGCGATGGGTTTAATATTCAATTGTCTGCATTAGATTTACAACAAATTCAAAAACAGTTAGACTCTACGATATATATTACTCAAACCGATCACAAATACCACAAGGCTTTACACGACATCAAATCACAGTCGGTTATTGGTCTCTTAATTGATCCCATAGAAATGGGTAGACATTGCAAAACATCCTTGGTGGCTATTTCCACTCCCCAAAATATTTATATATTTGATATGTTGGCACTTGGAAAAATGTTTAGGGAGATGCGTTTGATTTTGGAAGCGGACAGACCACACAAAGCAATCCACTTTAGTCACAAAGTCACAGATCATTTAAAATATCGCCACAACATATTGCTTAAGGGTATATTTGATACATTTTTGGCTTATTGTGTGGCGACAAACGAAAAGTCTAATATAACATTTGAAGAAAGTGTACAAAAAATATTTAGCATACCTGACATATATTTTGAAACAGACTTTGAAAGTCAGGTAAGATTTTCTTTGAAATATTATAAAACGTTCTCTTACAAAATACATAAATATTCAGATTCCTAGTATCTATCAACGACCCTTATCCCAGGGTCAACGCATGACCGTAGCCAAAAAAGTTGCATTTCAACTGAAACTCTACGATTACTTATTGCATGAATACATGTTAAGAAATTTTTATAGCCAGTGCGAAAAATTTTCTCAAACTTTTTGCAATAACAGTGATAATTTCATGGTGGGTCAACAATTACATGCACGCAGTCGCGCTGGTTATGAACACATACAGCCAAATGGTAACTGGAATGATAATTTAAATATTGATTTGAGTTCTTTAAATATGGATGATGAAATTGAATAATATAAGGATGAAAATTATCTATAAATTATTATTATTTATATATATCATACATGGGCATACTGCATTACTATTTTACTGCAGTAAGCGTTTCAGTAATCAGTAAATGCTTACTGGTAATGAAATATAATTTTCATTACCAGTAAATTTTTACTGATTACTGAGAGAAATCAGTATTCAGTAAATTTTACTGATTACTGACAAAAAATCAGTATTCAGTAATCAGTAAAGTTCACTGAATACTGAAAAAAATCAGTAATCAGTAAAATTTACTGATTCAGTAAAATTTACTGAATACTGAAAATAAATTCAGTAATCAGTAAATTTTAATATAATTATATTGTGGGTGATGTTGGCTGAAGTAGTAGAACACGAGACTATGAAGGGGAGGGTCCTGAGTTCGATCCCTCGCTGAGTCATGAAATATTGTGTTGAACTCTTCTGATCACGATTAGTGCGTGGCTGTGTTAGTTGTTGCCAGCCTGTTTCAATCCTGAAGGCATAGTCACTGAACATAATTGGCAGCGACTGACACTATTATGTACTAAAAGCAGAGTAACAGCACTCACCTTCGTCGGCAAAAATTAGCATATATATATTTATATTAATTTAATTGAATACGAAAATTCTTACAGTTTTATAATTCTTGTTTTTTTTAGTATCTAGTAAAAATCTCCGGTTACTGTATTCTTATCAGTAATCAGTAAAATTTACTGATTACTGATTTTTTTCAGTATTCAGTAAAATTTACTTAATTTTTTTTTTCAGTATTCAGTAAAATTTACTGATTACTGAATTTTTTTTTTCAGTAATCAGTAAAATTTGCTGAATACTGATTTTTTTTTCAGTAATCAGTAAAAATATACTGGTAATGAAAATTGAAGTGCAGTACCAGTAAAAAAAAATTATACTGAAAAAGTAGTGGTACTGCAAAGTGCCCATCTATGATATACATATATTTACAAATTGGAAATTAACAACAACAATATATTATTTATGATCAAAAAATTAAAAAAAAAAATGCATTTCTGCACTATATGTACAATATAATATCGAACCACAAAAACGTCGTTATCAGTATGTATATCTGGCATACTAAATACCAGACCCCAAAGCTAGTTTTGCTCTTTAGTATTAATGTACTACATATTATTTTTTAATCTTGGACAAAAGAAATATACCTTCGAATTTATTACATATTTTGGTGAGGCTAAGGGCCGATGTCTGCTATATTAGTCAGATACATTTGTAATGCATAACAGAGAAAAGAAATTGCATTGGTTTTATTGCTTTGAATACATTCACACAAAAATAATTTTGATGTCGTCACTACACACTACGTTAATGAAGCGAATGAAAACACATTCACACAGAGATCGTATGATGAAATAAGATGTATGTGCTGCATGTATTACCTAAATGTCAACAGTCATTCACAAAGATTTATGAATACCGCGCCTGTATTCATGAATCTTTGTGAATACCTGTGAATGAAGGGTACAACGAACTAGATTAAAACACATAAAAGAGAATTTTAGTATTGCACGTAGGATGAGTCTTGTCAACTATTGTTAACGAAAACGTGCCCATAGTTATTTCGAAACATAACAAAAAGGGCTAAAATAATTTCAACGATTTTTTAATACAGCTTAGAAGATGGTATGTATTGTGGCATAAGAAAATTTATGGTTTTTTATCAAAATATTCACTTTATACACAAATAAATCTTGAGTGTTCAGGACTGTACATCATACCTCAAGTGTTTTGTAACTTCATAAAATTGATGTGTGTGCGCGCCGTACACAACAACAGCACCACAAGAAACAGATTTAGTCATAAAATTTGTTAAATAAAATATTTTCATTATGCGGGCAAGCAATAAAAGTTAAAAAAACATAAATGCTGCTATTTTACAAGAATTTGCTGCATTTCGGATTTTTTGCAAATGAAATGAAATGTGAAAGATTTAAGTATACTTTCAGTAATAAAACGATCGTTATTTATGCAACAAGTGACGTCATATTTGAATATAAATGGCCAGGAAAACGAGGGGTAGAGTATTATGTGTATTGAAATATAGCATCTCCCATTCATGTGTTAAAGGTGTACATTAAATTTTGTTATACATTTCTGAGACCTCTGGTACACACATGAAAATACCGTGGTACCACCCTGATATATTTTGAACTCTCAAAGCTAAAAGTTATTTCTTATTTTTCTTTGTATTGATTTTCTTTGTAGAATTTTAATATGATTAAAATCATAATGTTTTCTATGGAAAATCTCCTTTTCGTCAAAATTACCAAAATTATTGTTGAAAAAAGTACTAACTAAAAGGCTTCAAATTAAAATCTACCAGACCTTTCAAGTAAAAATCCAAATAAATCAAAATACTGCAATAGAAAAACTAAAAGAAATATGTACTGATACTTTGGTGTTTTAAAATAACGTTTAATCTACCACAAAATCAGTAAACTTGGCAACACTATATTTTAACAGACACATATGTATGTACGTACATACGCACAATTTGTGGTTTTTGTTCGCACAAGCAAAGATTTTTTTTATTTCTTATTTCTTCTATATATGCATGAATGCCATGAATACCAACCATGTGAATACTATGAAATCTGAATCGCCGTGAAGAAAACAAGATTTGGATTCTAAGAAAACAAGATTTTTTTGTATGTATGTATGAGAAACAGATTAACAGCTGATTTTATCAAGATTTTTTGTTTTGTTTACAATTTCGAGAGAGGATACGCAAGCACGTGCGTTTATTGGAGTATACATATATGCTATGTATTCATGGTTGTTGTTTTAAATATTTGCTTATAGCTTAAAAACTACACGTTTGCGGCTAACGCCACTACCTGCAATCGAAAGCTTACAAAAATGCGCTTCGATTGCAATAATTATCATACATTTCCGTGCCTCGTGGAAGAATTTGTGGGTGCAACAAGATTTGCAAAAGATGAAGAATACAAAAATATTTCTTTCTACTCAAAAACTAGAAAATTGGTATGTTGCCAGAGCTGCCAGAAATTTTTCGTGAAAAATCAGCAAATTTACCAAAAAAAAACGGGCTTTATAGGCACTTTCATTTCTTAAAATCGGCATTAATTAAAAAACTTATTTTTACATATAAACACTTTTTTATGAAAGAAAACAAAAACAATTCAATATTATTTATTAAATATACCCAAAATGACATCTATAGATCAATAAATTTTCACTTCACAAGGGCAAAAATTATTTTGGGTTTTCGTTTAATCTCCCAATTAGCAATTTAAAAGAAACGATTTATAATTTTATTAATTTATGACTTTTACTTACAAAATATAAACTTGCTTTTTATAAAAAAGTATAAAATAATTAAATTGACTTTTTCAATAGTATATATATAAAAATCCGCAAAATGCCAATAAATCGGCTCGCTCTGGCAGCCCTGTATATTGCAGTCTGTGGTGAGAAGTGCTGTTTAATTCCATCTATTCTTTATACATGCTTTGCATCTTAGCCGAATAAAATATGGTAGTGCTAACCGATCACAACGTGCTGGGACAACGTGCAGGGACAACAAGAGCTCTTAAAGCCAACATTCTAAATTTGCGAAATAAGAATAATTCCTTGGATGCGACAAAAAAATTGCTGATGCTGCCGCCGCTTCTGCTTGTGGTATTTTAATAAATAATGAAATTACCACTGAATGCAGAAATGCTGACGCTTCAAGATAACAGATTACTTAATGTACTTAATGAAAGATTTATGGATCTATAGATGTCATTTTGGGAATATTTAATAAATAATATTGAATTGTTTTTGTTTTCTTTCATAAAAAAGTGTTTATATGTAAAAATAAGATTTTTAATTAATGCCGATTTTAAGAAATGAAAGTGCCTATAAAGCCCGTTTTTTTGGTAAATTTGCTGATTTTTCACGAAAAATTTCTGGCAGCTCTGGCAACATACCAATTTTCTAGTTTTTGAGTAGAAAGAAATATTTTTGTATTCTTCAACTTTTGCAAATCTTGTTGCACCCACAAATTCTTCCACGAGGCACGGAAATGTATGATAATTATTCCAATCGATGCGCATTTTTGTAAGCTTTCGATTGCAGGTAGTGGCGTTAGCCGCAAACGTGTAGTTTTTAAGCTATAAGCAAATAGTTAAAATAACCCCCATGAATACATAGCATACATATATACTCTTATAATAACACATACTTGCGTATCCTCTCTCGAAAAATAAATATTTTTGTATTCTTCAACTTTTGCAAATCTTGTTGCACCCACAAATTCTTCCACGAGGCACGGAAATGTATGATAATTATTGCAATCGAAGCGCATTTTTGTAAGCTTTCGATTGCAGGTAGTGGCGTTAGCCGCAAACGTGTAGTTTTTATGCTATAAGCTAATATTTAAAATAACCCCCATGAATACATAGCATATATACTTTTATATATAACACATACTTGCGTATCCTCTCTCGACAAAAAAAAATATTTTTGTATTCTTCAACTTTTGCAAATCTTGTTGCACCCACAAATTCTTCCACGAGGCACGGAAATGTATGATAATTATTGCAATCGAAGCGCATTTTTGTAAGCTTTCGATTGCAGGTAGTGGCGTTAGCCGCAAACGTGTAGTTTTTAAGCTATAAGCAAATATTTAAAATAACCCCCATGAATACATAGCATATATACTTTTATAATAACACATACTTGCGTATCCTCTCCCGACAAAAAAAAATATTTTTGTATTCTTCAACTTTTGCAAATCTTGTTGCACCCACAAATTCTTCCACGAGGCACGGAAATGTATGATAATTATTGCAATCGAAGCGCATTTTTGTAAGCTTTCGATTGCAGGTAGTGGCGTTAGCCGCAAACGTGTAGTTTTTAAGCTATAAGCAAATAGTTAAAATAACCCCCATGAATACATAGCATATATACTCTTATAATAACACATACTTGCGTATCCTCTCTCGAAAAATAAATATTTTTGTATTCTTCAACTTTTGCAAATCTTGTTGCACCCACAAATTCTTCCACGAGGCACGGAAATGTATGATAATTATTGCAATCGAAGCGCATTTTTGTAAGCTTTCGATTGCAGGTAGTGGCGTTAGCCGCAAACGTGTGGTTTTTAAGCTATAAGCAAATAGTTAAAACAACCCCCATAAATACATGGCATATATGCTCCCATGAACGCACGTGCTTGCGTATTCTCTCTCGAAATTGTAAACAAAACAAAAAATCTTGTTAAAACTATATATGTATATCAGCTGTTAATCTGTTTATATGACATACATACAAAAAAATCTTGTTAAATCCAAAAAATGTGGCATCTTGTTTTCTTCACCTGCGTGAAATCTGATGGTCAGCAATGAATACGTGCCAGAGTCTCGAGGTGTTTTCAAAATTTTTAAGTGACATGAATGTAAGGGTTGATAAACTTGTGTTGGCATAACAAAAGTAGTGCGAAAAGAAACAGTCAAAGCAAATGGAGAGTTAAATACAAGCATGTGCATTGATGTTTTTGGGCAGTTAAATGAACGGCAAAAGCCATGAACATATGAATGGGCAATAAAAGTGAATATGCAATTTCTTTTCTCTGATGCATAACTTGTTTCCTTAATAATTTTGAAGGAAAATGTTTCACCAAAAATCTGAAAAATGTATTACATCACTAAGACAAACTACATACATATATGTATATTGTGATCTCAATGTAAGCATATTTTTAAATAGATTTATAACTGAATATTAATTGGTTTTTAAGTGTTATGGATTACTATAAATTATGATTTTAGTATCAATATTGTTTTAATACATATTTTAAAATGATCACTGCTGCAAGAAAAATACATATTAGACTTATTTGTGTCGTAATAAATTTTTATTAAATATGTAACACATACATAAATAAAAATAGTATAAAACTAGTGCTATTTGTTTGTTATGTGGTCAAGTATGTCTAATTAATTATGCACTAATATAATTCAAATAATATACAAAGTCGTCAAATTTTAAACCGGCGCTTAGTCTGCTCTTTTGCAACGTTGCAATGCTTGACTACATTTTTAAATCGTATGCATTGCCAATGTTTTGTATTGTGGGGTTATGTCATCCGTCGTTTTTTTTTATTTGTATAACAGCAACATTATATATATATTATATATATGTATACAGTCGAAACTCTCTATAACGAACTCCTATATAACGAAGTTTCCTTTATTGCGAAGCAATTATAAGAACACTGTGTTTTGGGTCTACTTTGAGTGTATTATAATCTCCACATAACGAATTTCCCTATAGCGAATATTTCCTTATAACGAAGCATTTTTGCGACCGTAACTTCAAGATTGAAGCGTTTTCAATCTCCATATAACGAATTTATTCAAATAATTTTTCGTTATTATTTACATCAGTGGTAGGCAAAACCGAACGCACGCACACAAAAAAGAAATCGACGTCGCTTTGTTGTGTGTTATTGGTGTTGTTATTGTTGCTCTGTGCGTACTTTGTGGCTTTCACAAGCAGGATTTGTAAAAGTTGGCACCACAACGAACAACAGTATGCCTTAGCACGAAGAAAACTATCTACCACTATCCCACTTCGCCTTTTTAGAGTATTCATTTAAAACGGTTGGTAATATTATGTCATTGTCATTTTGGGAATATTTAATAAATAATATTGAATTGTTTTTGTTTTCTTTCATAAAAAAGTGTTTATATGTAAAAATAAGATTTTTAATTAATGCCGATTTTAAGAAATGAAAGTGCCTATAAAGCCCGTTTTTTTGGTAAATTTGCTGATTTTTCACGAAAAATTTCTGGCAGCTCTGGCAACATACCAATTTTCTAGTTTTTGAGTAGAAAGAAATATTTTTGTATTCTTCAACTTTTGCAAATCTTGTTGCACCCACAAATTCTTCCACGAGGCACGGAAATGTATGATAATTATTCCAATCGATGCGCATTTTTGTAAGCTTTCGATTGCAGGTACTGGCGTTAGCCGCAAACGTGTAGTTTTTAAGCTATAAGCAAATAGTTAAAATAACCCCCATGAATACATAGCATATATACTCTTATAATAACACATACTTGCGTATCCTCTCTCGAAAAATAAATATTTTTGTATTCTTCAACTTTTGCAAATCTTGTTGCACCCACAAATTCTTCCACGAGGCACGGAAATGTATGATAATTATTGCAATCGAAGCGCATTTTTGTAAGCTTTCGATTGCAGGTAGTGGCGTTAGCCGCAAACGTGTAGTTTTTATGCTATAAGCAAATATTTAAAATAACCCCCATGAATACATAGCATATATACTTTTATAATAACACATACTTGCGTATCCTCTCTCGACAAAAAAAAATATTTTTGTATTCTTCAACTTTTGCAAATCTTGTTGCACCCACAAATTCTTCCACGAGGCACGGAAATGTATGATAATTATTGCAATCGAAGCGCATTTTTGTAAGCTTTCGATTGCAGGTAGTGGCGTTAGCCGCAAACGTGTAGTTTTTAAGCTATAAGCAAATAGTTAAAATAACCCCCATGAATACATAGCATATATACTCTTATAATAACACATACTTGCGTATCCTCTCAAAAAAGAAATATTTCGGTATTCGTCAATTTTTGCAAATCTTGTTGCACCCACAAATTTTTTCGTACGGCACCGAAATATATGATAACTATCGCAATCGACGCGCATTTTTGTAAGCTTTCGGTTGCAGGTAGCGGTGTTAGCCGCAAACGTGTAGTTTTTAAGCTATAAGCAAATAGTTAAAACAACCCCCATAAATACATGACATATATGCTCTCATCAATTTTTGCAAATCTTGTTGCACCCACAAATTTTTTCGTACGGCTCCGAAATATATGATAGTTATCGCAATCGACGCGCATTTTTGTAAGCTTTCGATTGCAGGTATCGGCGTTAGCCGCAAATGTATAGTTTTTAAGCTATAAGCATATAGTTAAAAGAACCCTCAGAATACATGGCATATGTACTCTCATAAACGCACGTGCTTTTGTATCCTCTCCCGAAAACATATATACGTACTCTTAAATACAGCAATATTCGTAAACAAAACAAAAAATCTTGTTAAAACTATATTTAACAGCTGTTAATCTGTTTATATGACATACATACAAAAAATCTTGTTAAAACCTAAAAATATGGCATCTTGTTTTCTTCACTTACGTAGTTATTTGTTTATTTTACATAAAACCAATTTATTTCAGTCTCGAAAAAAGTAAAAATTATTGGAAAAACGTTACTAATATTAAACATAAATCATTTATAGGCATGTACAAATATGCTGCAACCGATTCCTTATTTGACGGTGTTTCAAATATATATTTAATAAGTATTGCAACTGCATTTTTAGCGGTTATAATGGCATTTTATTGCAGTAATTTTCTCAAGGACGGAAAGGTATGTAGATGGTATAGAGATTGACAGGAACTTAACATTTGGTCCATACAAATAAAGGAAAATGAATTGAAACAAGTGGAAAGTGACGAGACCAATGAGAGCGAAGAAGATTTTAGTAATCTTAATTACACTAAAATTGTGGACCATTATCAATTAAAAATGTACCTCAAAAAACCTGCTACAGTGACTGCGTTGGTAAGTGCATGTGACTATGAGGGCGATGATGCCAATAGAAATGTGCTGAAAGGACTAAATTCCTCCACTAATGAAAGTTCAGATGATGAATGTGACACGGGTGAAATACATATCGATGGCCTCGTTGGCAAATTAAAGTCAAAACGAGTTAAAGATTTGGAAGCTAAACTAACAACAGACCAGTTGGAAGAAGAGAAAAGGTAATTTTATATCTGTACATACAAATGCATTTACATATGAATACGGTTGGATGTTGAACAAATGATTACCGTAGTAGTCATGTACTTTTAAAAGTACTTGATATTCCAGAACATTTCTATTTCGTGCAGATTAGACACATATTTAATTACGGAAATAATGAGATTCAGAAATGGATATATTCCAAACAGTGTATCCATATTAATTTAGAATACTATTTGCACAAAAGGTAGTAAATTTAAAGAGATCTTATTTGTGATAACAGTGACTGCTTTTTAGTAAATGATGTTACATTATATATGATGGGACTAATACATATTATTATTATTTATTTAATATTTAAGAATATACATAGGCCATCAGCTCTGGTTGAATGTGTTTAAGTTTGTATGTACACACATGTATAAAATGTGGTGTAGTTACAGTGTGGAAATTGAATATTAAATTTTCAGTTTAGTATGTTTAATAAAGTTGTAGATTTTATTAATGTTGTGGGGTGATGGGTCCGGAGAAGGAGTAGGGGAGGGATGTTTCCAAAAAAATTTCGTCTATGGCTGGAGAATATTGGGCATTCCGTAAGAACGTGCTTGATAGTGAGATTGCTGTTACATTGGTTACAAGTTGGAGCTTGAGAGGAGATTTTTAGAAGCCAATCGTGTGAGAAGTTTGTATGGCCTAGGCAAAGTCAGGAAAAATTTCTTATTTTGTCTTTTTCTATGTAAATGGGGTAGCTCGGCTGTTTAAGGTGTGAGTTTATATTAGAGTAATGATAATGGGAGAGTGGTTTCCGGAGTGTCTCAATGACGTGTCTGTGTATGTGTTGGCGAATGTCGTTTTTTTTTCAAATGTGGGGTCTGTAACTATAGGAGCGTAAGATGCATACTTGACAGCGATGACAGCTTTTTCGTTGCCGGTGATTCCGACGTGACTTTTGGCCCAATGTATTTTTATTATGTTTGCATTAGCAATTAAGGCGTCTCTAATTTTAATAATTATGTTCCAACTGCTGCTAAAAGGATAACTAATAGATGTAATTACTGAAAGGCTGTCTGTAAAAATCATGGTTTTCTTTTTATCTGCTAGGATGTGACGTATTGCTTGATAAATGGCGCATGATTCAGCTGAAAAGACCGATGAGTTTTCAAAAAGAGTGCCCAACTTGAGGTAATTCCCATCTTGGTCTACTATGGCGTAGGCAGGTATATTGTTCTGTGATATAGTTCCGTCTGTGTATATGAAGCGCCAGTTGTTGGTCCTTAGGTGGCATTTCTGTTCTGATAGCAAGTTAGTAAATACATTCTTAGAGATACGATTCTTATTGTAGTTTGCTAGTGATAAGTCGAGGCAGTTATTTTTGAATGTCCATGGAGGTTCATTTATGTGTTTTTTCGTTGTGATGAGAGTTACGGACAGCTCTGTATATAGAGATACAGACATAGCTATTGCGGATCTAATGCGCTTGGGTTTTTTTGCGGTAATAATGGACGACATGTCTTTGTCTAGAACTGAGTTTGTGCTGTTGAAGATTCTGCCTTTTATTTCATGTATTCTGCCGGCTATAGAAGAGAGATTTGCTTCGCATAGAATATTGTAAATGGGAGTTGTTCTAAATGCATAGACAGAAGCTCTAGCAGCTTGATGATAAGCAGATCTAATAATATTAATGTTCGTTTGGCAACTGTGACCGAATATAAATAGGCCAAAATCAATTTTACTTAATATTAGGAATTTTGGTGAGGTAAGTTAATGTATTAATGTGGACAAAGTTTTTTGCTGACAGATATCGTATTATGTTTGAGCGAGATATTATTGATTCTTTGAGGGTTAATAGGTGTTCTCTCCAGTTGTATCTTCTTGAGAAAATCAATCCAAGGATTCGTAGTTTGTCAACGTTTTGTATTGTTAATCCATCGATTTGAATAAAGTTGATGTCTGAGTCACAGTTGTGTTTCCTGCAAATGTAGAGTTTTTTTGTTTTGTCTATGTTGAATTCTCGGTTTTAATTTTTTTGCAGAGAATATATAGGTCATCAGCGTACAAGCAATGATATATATGGCGGTTTCTTTTCATTATTTTGCTGATTTCATTAAATGCGATTTGGAACAGCACTACTGATAGTGGCGAACCTTGTGGGATACCATTTGCTAAACAAAACGTTTTTGACATTCGGCCATTAATTCTCACCTGAAATCTTCTGTTGGATAAGAAAGTTGAAGATTCTAGGTCCAATACACCATGATTATAGGGCGCGTAAAATCACGTGGGATCCAATTCTGTCGAATGCCCTTTCAAAGTCAATCGTCACGTGATTTTTTGCAGATAGCGCTTTTGTGATATAGTAATCAATGTGCAATAGTGCATCATAACATCCCTTATTTTTTTGAAGGCCACTTGTTCCTTAGCTATATACAAGGTTTTTATTTTCGAAAAACCATGAAAGTCTAGTAGCAATGATTCGTTCCATGATTTTGGAAAGGCATGGAAGTAACGATATAGGGCGATAAGCGCTGACTGAAACTGAGTTGCTCGATTTAGGTATAGGAACTATAGTTGATAATTTCCAGCAGCGTGGGATAACATCGCTTTCAAATATTGTGTTATAAAGGTTAAGTAAATATTCCTTGCAACTTCGGGTTAAGGCTTTGACCACTTGGTAGGATATGCGGTCGTGTCCTGGTGCTGTGCCCTTCACTTTATTTAGGCAGTGGGAGAGTTCTTGTAGAGTTATAGGTACTTAAAGCTGCTGTGCTTTTCTATCTCCAGTATTGTTAGTGGGCAAATTTAATGAGTGTTTTGATGTATTGAATAGTGGTGGGAAATTTAAATCAGATGCGTAATCTGTCCAAAATTTACCAAAATGATTTGCGATTTTAATACAGTCGATTAAAGTTTCATCTAGTGTGTCTATTGCTTTTATAGTGATTAATTTTATGGATATCTTGATTGGTAATGGTCGCTGCCATGTAGATCGTTGAGGATAGTCCAGGTTATCGAAGGAAGTAGATTTATCGAGCAAAGAAATAGATCTATGTTAGTAAATGTGTTATGAGAAGAGAAATGTGTGGGGCTGTTGTCGTTTAATATGCATAAGCCAGCTTTCCAGCGAAAGACCTCTGGTGTTGTTGGTTGTAGTATCCCACAGTGTGTTCCAACCGTTAAAGTCTCCTACAATCAGTAGTGGTGTGGTGAACGAAGATATTAAGTTGTTTATATCACTTGAAGATATGTCTTGGTTGGGTGGAATATAAAAAGATAGAGTAGTGAATTTTATGTTTAGGTTAATTTCAACTGCAATGACTTGATATTCAGAGTTTATGTGGGTCAATCTGTGTGGTATGTTGAATTTAATGAGAACTCCAGCTCCTTGTTTTGAAGTTGTATTACGTGGTGAATTAATGCAGTAGCTAGTGAAATTTCTTGGTGGAATTGGGTTGAAGCTGTAGGGGCAGTGTGTTTCCTGTAATGATATAAAACTTGGGTCCATTTCCTTTCTTAGTAGATGGTCATTGGAGGTTGCGGTAGTTATTGTGAAGACCGTTGAAGAACGAATATATGTAGAAGAACGAAATCCATTTTGTGGTGTGTAAATATGTAAGTTATTTATGCAGGAAATGGAGTTTGGGAAATGAAGAGGTGATATATTTAGTACTGCAACTAGCTTAGAGAGGATTCCATCGTGTCTTCGCTGAGATCTACCTCGTCGAGGGATGGGATGAAATAGTTATTTATGGAAATTAGTGATTGAGAGTTATGTGTGAGATAGGTGAAGTAAAGTTGGTAGTGTTAGGCTTATTGATTTTGAAATTGTTTTTTTTCTATTGTCTTGTTGTTGTTGGTTGTTGTTGTTTGTGATTTATTAGGTCTGTCTGCGTACACATATTTTGCATTATTTTGTGCAAAATGTTGTCTGCGTACTCCAAATCTCTTGCAGCGAGAGAGCCAAAAAGAGGATTTTTTGACAGTTGGAATTTAGAGAACTTGCAAAATGTTGCTGGTGAAATTTCTGCTTGCAAGATTTTGCAACTAGTTTGAACAGCTGTTTTTATTTACTGTTTGAATGAAATCATTTTTGTGCAATAAAAATTGAAATTTAACAATGGCAGAGGCAAGTAGTTAGAATTGTGTTGATTTTTAACGTTTATAATTAATTATAATTAACAAACCATTTTACTTCATGCCAGAAACGTCCAAACCGTGCGACAGTGATGTAGGTGAATTGGAGATGGCAGAACCGATAGAAGCAGCAGAACTTTGTGGGACAAACTCTGCGTACACATATGCTAAAATTCTTTTGCTTTGTTATTTCAATTGTTTACTAGCCAATCAGCTGTTTTCTTGCAAGATTTCACTGGATGCTGTCTGCGTACTTTTTGAAATATTTTGTGACGACACGGTTTTCCGCTCTGTGGCTGGGGTAACTCAGCGGGGTCCAGTGTCGGACATAAAAATGGTTGGGTTGATGAATGGTCGTTGTCCTTGGTTAACTGTCCGTGTCCGTGGTGCAGGATGTCTCTTGTATAGGAAGTGTCCTTAAATAATAGCAGTCGTGAGCCTCCCCAGGTGGCTCCTATAGTGAGACGGAATACACCGCACCACTATAGGCTACCAAACGGCGTGGCCAGAGTACTTGGGAGAGGGGTTGGCACCTCTATTGCTAGGAAAACGCCGGTTGCAATAGCGATCCCTGGGTTTTATCCTCTAGTGAAACGGAATACACCGCTCCGCTAGACAACACGACCCTTAGGTTAACCCTCCCAGATAATAAAGGCGACTACTACTATAAAAGAAAACCCACCCACTACACAAGGGATACCTATCTCTGAATGATGCTTCTATTAGTCCGGAATACACCGTCCCAGTAAAAGAAATCATCCACGGCTTACAGTCCAGTCTCGTCTCTAGAGTGCCTCTATTGCCTGGAATACCACAAGTCAATAGCTACACTATTTATGCTAATATTGTTCCGATATACACCGGAGCAATATCAACCTTACCGTTCAACAGTCAAACACCAACTCCCCGTCTATTCATTGTGTGCCTGCTTTTATACACAAATTCTGTTGGGATATTCGTTACGTATGAATATCACTGCATGTACGTGTACGTATGTCGGTAGATGCGTATTGGCTTGTGTTGAGCGAGACAAGAAATAGTTTTGTACACACACATAAGCTGAGTGCTGTTGATGAGCATCAACTGATCAACGCCGCAACCGCCAACGTTATGTGTTTTGTACACGCACATAAGCTGAGTGCTGCGGATGAGCATTAACTGATCAAAACAGCAACCGACATCGTTATGTATTTAGCTCTGCTGCTGCGAGAGACAAAAACTGACTGTACGCGCACATATTAATTATATGCCAAATGTGTAGAGGAATGTGGCTACCGTTAATAATGCTAATAATAAGAATCATGATAATGATTCGAAGACTGATAATAATGAGAATAATAATTACGTTTAGTCAAATAAAAAAAAATAATTCACAAGGCAAATAATAAAAATAGTGCAAACATACTTCAAAATGAGTGATAAAAATAATAATTACGTTCAGTCAACTAAAAGTAATTCACAACGAAAATAATAAAAATAGTTCAAAATGCATACAACTTAAAGTAAACTTATATCTAGATTAGCTGCCGTCTCTCTGGGGATGGTGCTGGTGTGGGCAAAAACGTAGCCGCTGACTTTTGCCGTCACACTACCCCCCTCTTCTGGCTAGACCTGTGCAGTGGTGCGGCTGATTTTAACCTCTCCCTTACTACCGATGGTGATTCTGTACCGCTGGCCATAGATGGTTTTTACGAAACGCACGCGCCTTCCTCTATGTGCGCTTTTCTTCTGCTGGATCTCTTCCTGGAGATCCCACGGTAGGTGTTCAACCGTGACTTCCCCCGTGGGCATTTCCAGTAACGAGGGGGGTGGGGGTACTGGCGATTCGCTGCGGTCATGGAGGCATCGGTGCGGTGCTAGGGGTGGTGGTGCTGGCACGGGTGATTTTGGTGGTGGAACGGATGATCTTGGTGGTGATGTGGGTGTCCCGGCGACCACTGTACTGATGGTAGTTACGGGGGGGCTGCCTCTTGAGCTATATAGCCACCCTCTCCCGGGCGTTCTTGGTATGGTCCGACTTTGGCTCGGCGGGCTGGATGACCGCCACGCTAGACCTCGGCTCTCCTCTGTCTGCTGATTACGTGGCGAGGGGGACCGGCCTAGTGAAGGCCTTGCCCTTGCCTTGGGCAACAGAAGTCGGGCGCGCCAAACCCTTTCGTAGCACTGTCGGCCTAGATAGGGGAATTGTTGATCGACCACCTCGAGGGATCCAAAGGCTATTCGCCGGGGAGGCGTGGGCGGCCGGAAATTTTCACTTTCCCAGTCTAGCGAGGACGAGGAGCTCGGTGGGGGTGGCGAGGTCGGAGTTGGTGGGCGAACAGCAACGGTTCTATCGTCTGCCCCAAAGAATGACCGGATAAAATCCGTGATGAAGGGGTCATCTAGGTCCTCGGGGCTTACTTGTAGGTCGGCTAACGTCAGGCACTCGTCATCCCAGGCAGGTGGAGGTGGAGTTATGGTCAGGTCTATCTCTATTGGTGGATCTGGAATTCTGAGTGGTGGTGGTGGTGGTGGTACGTCACAGGTTTCGGGTAGGCCTATTTCAATTGGCTCATCTGGAGCTATAAGTGGTGGCGGTGGTGGAGCTGCCTCCTCCCCCTGGTTAGGAGTTGCCGCGTCGACACCCGTACTGCGGTGTTGGTCTGGGCGCGTCGCGGAGGGTGTGTTCACGGTCATGCGGAAATGTCGGGCTGGTTTGGGAGTTGCTTGTCCCCGCTTTGGGACCCGTTTCGTTTTAGGCACGTACAGACCAGGCGGGGTTCGCCGCCGCTGGGCCTTCTTCTGGCTGCTCCCCGACGCTGTGTCCGATATTTCATCCTCGTGAAGAAAGATGGTTCGTCTTCCCCTTGCCTGCTCCTGCTCCATTCTGCGGCGAAATTTCTGACGGGACTTTTCAAATTTTCGGTGGTCGCTTCCTGGTACTGCTTTGTTGGCTTAGTGGTTCTAGGGAGGATCAGAGAAAACAGTTGGTTAGTGTTGTGGTATGGTTTTAGTTCGCTCAAGTGTGCCGTGCGTCTTTCCCTACTGTCCACTGTCTGAAGTTGTACTATAACTGGGGAGACAAATCCGGTAATGACGTAGGGTCCCCCGAACTTGGGTGCCAACTTGGCAGCGAAGTTGTCGATGGCTTTTGACAGCGGGTGCTGCCTTACTAATACTTGCTCCCCTATAGTCGGCTTCCAAGGCCGACGTCGCAAGTTATAGTGGTGCTGCTGTTTTTGTGAAGCCACCTTCAAGTTACGTCGGACAATTTGGAAGATTTCTTGGAGCTCGTTGGCTCGTTCCTCAGGGTGTATACACCGACTCCCGGTGCCGATAGTCACCTCGTCGTACAGCGACTTTGGTAGTCGGGGTTTCCTTCCTTGGGTTATAAAAGCTGGGGAATACCCTGTCGATTCTGACTCGCTGGTGTTTAGGGCCAGCATTATTTCTGGTAGCCATTCGTCCCACTTATTGTGCCGTTGGCCTGAAAACTGTGCGATCATCGTTTTAATTGTCCGATTGACCCTTTCCGTCGGGTTTTCCTGGGGTGTGTAGGGAGCCGTGAATTGCTGCTGTATACCGGTTTCTGTGAGGTATTTTTTTAGGATCTTTGACGTGAACTGTGTACCGTTGTCGGTGACAAGCGTCTTTGGCACCCCATATCGGGCAACGATCCGCTCTCGTACGGCTTTGACTACACCCTCGGCGGTAGCCTTTCGCATCGGTATTAATTCTACCCATTTTGAGAAGTTGTCGAATAACACCAATAACATAGTGTGACCATGCGCCGTTCGCGGGAGGGGCCCAACGAAGTCTGCACATACCAGGGACCATGGCTCTTCCTGAAGGCGTGTCAACATTTTTCCTGCCGGTTGTTGTTGCGCAATCTTGTACCGCTGACAAGTTTCGCATTGCCGCACATATCGGCTAATATCTCGAGACATCCCCGGCCAGTAGTATCGGCTCGCTACCTTATTGAGCGTCTTCCGAACGCCTAAGTGACCACCGCTGACCTGATTATGGTTTTCGTCTAATACGCGCTGACGCTGAGAGACCGGGACGCACAGTTTCCAGGGGATGGAATCTTCGTCGTTTATTTCTCGGGAAAAATGTCGGTACAGTTCGTTATTGACGATAGCGTACTCCGCGTGTTGTTCCGGATTTTGGCGTACCGCGTTCATCTTTCCGTCGTACCATGAACATGTGCTGGGGGGCCGCGCTTGAGCCAAATGCACTCCTGCCACTGGGAGCCGGGAAAGGGCATCAGCGACCACATTTTGCTGGCCTTTTCTGTACACAATCGAGAATTGATATTGCTGGAGTTCCAGCGCCCATCGTGCTAGACGTCCCGTCGGGTTGTCGATGGAGTTCAACCACTTTAAAGATAGATGGTCTGTTATCACCCGAAATCGGTACCCTTCCAGGTAGGGTCGCATCTTGCGTATGCCCCATATTATCGCCAAGCATTCCTTCTCGGTGGTCGAGTAATTTTTTTCGGCCCCATTTAGGTGACGGCTGGCATACGCGATCACGTGCTCCGCTTCGTCAGTTTCTTGCGTTAGTACTGCCCCAAGCCCGCCATCACTGGCATCCGTTTGAAGGGTAAATGGCTTGGTGAAATCGGGGCAAGCCAGTACAGGGGATTTAGTAAGACACTCCTTAAGTGTTTCAAACGCCGCTTGTTGTTCCGGCCCCCATTTCCAATGCTTTCCCTTTTTTAATAGCTGTGTTAATGGCTGGCCGACTTGTGCAAAGCCCGGCACAAACCGACGGTACCATGAGGTGGTACCTAAAAACTTACGGACGTCTTTGACATTCTGTGGGGGCGGTATTTGAGTGATCGCCGCTATCTTGTCGGGATCGGTTTTGATTCCCTCGCTCGTGACGATGTGACCGAGGTATCTAATTTCCGATTTGAAGAACTCGCACTTTTCACTGTTTATTCTCAGGTTGGCAGCTCGCAATCTCCGGAACACCTCCTGCAGGTTCGACAGATGTTCTTCGAACGTTTTCCCGATCACGATGATATCGTCCAGATATGCGAAAGCATGGGGCTCCATATCCGGGCCGATAACACTATCCAATGCCCGTTGGAAGGTGGCTGGCGCTGAGTGTAGGCCGAAAGGCATTACACGCCACTGATATAGGCCTCGGCCGGCGACTGCAAATGCTGTGTATTTCTTACTTTCTTCCTCCAGGGGAATCTGCCAATAACCATCCTTGAGGTCTAGGCTGCTGATATACTTGGCATTGCGAAGTTGGTCGAGAATAGTGTCGATACGGGGGAGAGGGTAGGCGTCGGGTACGGAGCGTGCGTTTAGTTGGCGGAAGTCCATACACGTTCGCCAAGTTCCGTTTTTCTTTTTCACTAGTGTAATTGGGAACGAATATGGGCTGTGCGAGGGTTCTATACACCCGCGGGCCAGCAAGGAATTCACCTCTTCGTCAATAACTGCTTGCATCGCCGGATTTCGCGGCGCGTACCTGATCTTTATTGGTCGTGTCTCCCTCATTACGATTCGGTGGGTGGCGACGGTAGAAAGGCCTTTGATTTTCTGGAACTTCGGGAGTTCTGTTTCTAAAAATTTGTCAATTTTTCGTTGCAGTGTGTCGTCGATTTTGTCACTCATGCGCCACAATTGTCTTCTTAACTTTCTACGCACTTTTTCCCTTACCTGATTTGGTGGCTTGTCCTTCGTGCGTTCTCGAGAATGGGTTGCTCTGGCGCTTGCGCCTAGGCCGGCACACTGAATTCTAGTGTTGAAATTTCGGAGAAAATCCAGCCCTAGAATAATGGCTTCGGTGGCCTCTTTCATTATCAGAAACTCGTGGCTGGTTGTTTGGTCCCCGAAAGTGACGGGGATGACCACTGCGGTAGAGACTCGTTTCTTTGACCCGTCGGCTAATGTCACTTCCATTTCGGTTGACAAATACTCCGGTTTGGTACGCATGCGCTTTACTACGGAAGGCATTATGAAACTACGAGTGGCCCCGGTGTCTACAATAGCAGCATGTGGTTTGTTGTCTAAGATTATGGTAGCTTTCAATTTGTCTTCTTCCCAGGAGAGGGAGGTGGCTTCGTGATCTGAATGGCCACTACTGGTTTCGGATGTCAGCGGGGGGCCCTTTAGTACGCGATGATGTTCGTTGCGGCTGGTGTTCGGCGTATGCGGGATGCTCTCTAAATCGGCAGCTAAGGACAACAAATCATTTAGACAGTTAAAATCTTTTCGCCGTATGTACCACTGATACTCTGGTAGGGCGTTGCGAAAGATTCTTTCGAGTTTTTCCTCCGGGCGCAGATGGGAGTGATGCATCAGGTCCTGAAGAGTAAGCACGTAATCCTTGAAGTTTTCTCGAGGACGTTGTGTTCTTTTTCGAATCTCATCATCGAGTTTTTCGAAGTAACGTGGCGGGAGGAAGAAACCCAAGAAATCTTCTTTAAACTGGGACCATTCTCTCCACTGTTTTGGGTGGTTTCTAAACCATATTAACGCACGATCTCGCAGAAGTTCGAACATCACTGGGACGACCCCGCTTAGGTTCACCTCATATGCTCCGGCTAGCTCTTCAAGACCGTCGATAAACTTCAGTGCGTCCTTACCGCCATCGTATTTTAGTCCCCACTTTCTTACGCGTTCCAGTACCGCGATCCGGTCCTCAGTCGCAGGTGGTTTCGGGACATCTTGACACTTACAGAAGGTATTCGGTGCGGTTGTGTCCATCGGTATGAATTTAGGCACGTCTTCTGTGGTGGGGGGAATCAGCAGGGATAAACCTGGTGAGCTGCTGGTCCCTTGGTCGTGTTGTTTTTGCCATTCTAACAACTTCTGGGCTACTTCCTCATCGTTGTTAGTATTTACGAATTTGGCCATGCGCTTGCGCATTTCTTCTACTGTGCCCGTAGAGTCTTGGGCGAAGTGGGATAAGTAGTTGGCCAGATCTTCTTTCCTCAAGGAGTATATCCAGGAGGTTTTTACGCCTTCTCGTTGAGTCATCTGCCTTTTGCTCTGTTTCACAAGAGATGAGGTACGGTGGACAATTCTATTGTCAGTTTTTTTATTATTATTTTTCTTTGTGGACAATGAGTCCCTGCTCGGGCGCCAATGTGACGACACGGTTTTCCGCTCTGTGGCTGGGGTAACTCAGCGGGGTCCAGTGTCGGACATAAAAATGGTTGGGTTGATGAATGGTCGTTGTCCTTGGTTAACTGTCCGTGTCCGTGGTGCAGGATGTCTCTTGTATAGGAAGTGTCCTTAAATAATAGCAGTCGTGAGCCTCCCCAGGTGGCTCCTATAGTGAGACGGAATACACCGCACCACTATAGGCTACCAAACGGCGTGGCCAGAGTACTTGGGAGAGGGGTTGGCACCTCTATTGCTAGGAAAACGCCGGTTGCAATAGCGATCCCTGGGTTTTATCCTCTAGTGAAACGGAATACACCGCTCCGCTAGACAACACGACCCTTAGGTTAACCCTCCCAGATAATAAAGGCGACTACTACTATAAAAGAAAACCCACCCACTACACAAGGGATACCTATCTCTGAATGATGCTTCTATTAGTCCGGAATACACCGTCCCAGTAAAAGAAATCATCCACGGCTTACAGTCCAGTCTCGTCTCTAGAGTGCCTCTATTGCCTGGAATACCACAAGTCAATAGCTACACTATTTATGCTAATATTGTTCCGATATACACCGGAGCAATATCAACCTTACCGTTCAACAGTCAAACACCAACTCCCCGTCTATTCATTGTGTGCCTGCTTTTATACACAAATTCTGTTGGGATATTCGTTACGTATGAATATCACTGCATGTACGTGTACGTATGTCGGTAGATGCGTATTGGCTTGTGTTGAGCGAGACAAGAAATAGTTTTGTACACACACATAAGCTGAGTGCTGTTGATGAGCATCAACTGATCAACGCCGCAACCGCCAACGTTATGTGTTTTGTACACGCACATAAGCTGAGTGCTGCGGATGAGCATTAACTGATCAAAACAGCAACCGACATCGTTATGTATTTAGCTCTGCTGCTGCGAGAGACAAAAACTGACTGTACGCGCACATATTAATTATATGCCAAATGTGTAGAGGAATGTGGCTACCGTTAATAATGCTAATAATAAGAATCATGATAATGATTCGAAGACTGATAATAATGAGAATAATAATTACGTTTAGTCAAATAAAAAAAAATAATTCACAAGGCAAATAATAAAAATAGTGCAAACATACTTCAAAATGAGTGATAAAAATAATAATTACGTTCAGTCAACTAAAAGTAATTCACAACGAAAATAATAAAAATAGTTCAAAATGCATACAACTTAAAGTAAACTTATATCTAGATTAGCTGCCGTCTCTCTGGGGATGGTGCTGGTGTGGGCAAAAACGAAGCCGCTGACTTTTGCCGTCACAATTTTCAGCCGACAGAGTAAATTTGGTCTTAAGGCCGAGACCATAGGCTAACTAGACTCGACAACTAAAAGACAGAGGTGCTAAATTTCTCTAATACAGAGATGGCTTCAGTTCAAAGTCAAGAGAGGGACGGCAAATTTCTTTGCTTGCTATCTTTTTTATTCGTTCGAACTAATTTGACCAAAGCGAATTCACTACTTCACCACACAATAAGCAAAGCACTTGTATATTTACTCTTAGTAAGTGTAATGCAAATTAATTAACCATGAAATTAAATATTGAAGTCATCTGAATCAGCCACCACGTATAGATTTTCTGGGTCGATTGATACACCTTTTAACACTTTGTTATTCTCCATTCAAGCATGTCGGTTGAGAAATCATCGCAGTTGGCACATCACTGAAGATGACTTCAAAGAACTCTTTTTCATCAGCAAATTCTTTGTAGGTACTGTGACTCTGAAAGAGTTATACAAATTTTGATGAACATTTTTATATAAATTGTAATAAACACAGTGAAATACTTACATTTTTATGCACTTGCTTTTCCACATTCAACCCTTTTAGTTCTCCAATATGTAGTTCAATAACTGCGTTTAGATCAACTTAAGTTGTACCGTCCGTTTTGATGCACTAAATACTAAATTTTATTAAATATTTATGTTTGTCCACAGAAACAAAATGATTGATTTATTTCTAATCACCACTGTGGACATTTGTTGTGGCTGCAACTTCTGCATTTTAGCCACATTTCATATATTCAACCTGAGTAATTGGTGGTCATTGCAACGATTTTCTTTGTTTTAGGCATTTCATTTAACTTTATTAATTGCTTTTTCGAGCACTAATATTTTTAAAAATTTTATCCAAAATAATATCTTCGATTTCCGAATCATTGGGAATCTGGGCACGTTTTTATATTGATTTCGTAAGATCATTGACTACCAGCCACTATTTAGGAGTTTTGGTATCTTCGTTTACTGTTTACAAACAGTTTAATATTTGCTTAAAAACATTTAACACTTATTTGTGTTAATTATTTCACAATTTTCTAAAAGTAAGTTTTTGTTTGATTTTCAACCACCATTGTTTGCTTAAAATTGTAAAACGTGTGTTCAAAGATGGATATGTATAACCATTTCTTAATAAATAAATAAATAAATAAATAAAGTTAAATGAAATGCCGAAAACAGATGGTTTTCGGAAGTATATGCATAAGATAAAGGGTTTTTAGTTTTTCAAAACTGTGGTTAAAGTCTACTGACGATTTGGTAAAGCACCAATGAAATGCATATAGACATTGCTTAACCACCAACAAATAAATTTCATTTATATATAGTAGTATTGTGACAACAATGTGTCAAATAAAAAGATTTCATAACAGTTTAATTTAGATTTTATTTTTCATTTTGCCTTATAAATACTTTTCTTGTTATCCAATGGATTTCTGATTGTATAAAGGTGTAGAAAAATAAAATAGATTCATATCGAACATACTTTATTTGTTGGTTTAGTTTTGTATGAGTTGCAAGCCTATGTTCTTGTTCTGTTGTTATTTTTGAAAATAGTTTGTAATTTACAAGTTGTGAATTCTCAGATGGTTTTCGGAAGTATATGCATAAGATAAGGGGTTTTTAGCTTTTCAAAACTGTGGTTAAAGTCTACTGACGATTTGGTAAAGCACCAATGAAATGCATATAGACATTGCTTAACCACCAACAAATAAATTTCATTTATATATAGTAGTATTGTGACAACAATGTGTCAAATAAAAAGATTTCATAACAATAAAAATTAATAATATTTTTACAAACTAATAAATAACTTAAGATCTACTTCTTGTGGCCGTGATGCTGATGTTTTTGTGGCGCTGCAAGAGACCAGAATGGCTAAAATAAACAAAAAACAAACACCAATTAAACAACATCTAATAAGTTTTACCTACTATTTTATATTAGCTAACTTTACCTTAACTTTTGGGTTTTTTGTGAGCTTTTTGTAGAGATTTGTGATTGTCCTTTGCTCACCTAGGTCTATGCCTAGGTGGTGAGTTCTTTCTTGAGTTAATCCACTCGTCCGGAAATATTTTGGATATAACTAATGGCTGTGTTGGTTTGAATTTATTTAACAAACTGAAAAGAACATGTATACTCCATCATGTTCGTTATTACAAATAATAAGTTATAAGCAGAGTTGCAAAATATAGTATTAGTAGATATTAGATTAAACATAAATAAAGTGTAGGAGAAATACAAGAATATAAGCAAATTTTCTTTCTCTCACAACACCCTCCCTGAATGATAAATTTCCTATACGAAATCATTTCCCATGCACTCCTCACATAAGTCTATAAAATAATCTCTTGGAATTCACATCAAGTTATCAAGATAAATTCATTATGTTAGTAAAGACCAAATTTCCCATTAAAATATTCAATCTTCTGAGGGGTAACTGGTTTTGTAAATACGAGATCATATACATACATGGACAACAGTTTTGCGCGCTGATTAAAGCTCTTAAAATTTAAAACAAATATATATTTATTGGTTTCCAAAATAGACAGGACTATTATAAAACCATAAATAAGGCAGTTTTGCCCTTCGTGAAAGTGAAATTTACATAAAAAACATTAAATTGTGCGATTAAAATAGAAAATAAAATTGAACATAAAATATGGCGGAATGCCATCAATGCAAAACTTTGATTCGTGGCGAAACGGGCATAATGTGTGAAGGCATATGTAAAAAAGTTTTCCATTGTGCAAAAAAGTGTTCGGGATTAGACCAATACTCTCGAGGAATATTGGATTCTGGTGGTTTTATACGGTTTTTATGTGATGATTGTCTCCAGTATATACATAATATAGACTTAGCGCTCAGTGATGTTCAAGCCAATGTTAACAAAAACAAAGAAAACCTTATAGAATACAAAAGGCGAATTTAAAACTGCACTAAAAGAAAATGAACGTGAAATAAAACAATTACTTGAGGCAATTGAAAAAAGATATAACGAGAGACTAAAAAAATTGGACGATGCTCAAAAATTGTGTGATGTTAACTTAAAAGAAATAAAGCAAATATACGGTTCCTTAAATACTCAAGAAAAGAAAACTAAAGAAATATGTGATACAATTCAAGAAACAAACAAAAAGATGTGCAATGAAATAAAAAAAACTGTTGAGAAAACAAACGTCAAAACAAATAAAGTATCATATTCAGATGCATTAAAAGTCAATACAATGATGCCAGATGTTAATAAGCTAAGCCCGTTAATTATTAAACCCAAAGAAAAACAGAATATTTTTAAAACTAAAGAAGATTTAAATAAAAATATTAACCCTATCGATTTTAAAATTGTTGATGTAGAACAGAAGAAAAATGGATCAATTATCATCCAAAGTGAAAGCAACGAAGAAAGGGAAAAAATTAAAGAAGCAATTGAGAATAATATGAGTGAAACATATGAAGTCAAAGTACCAAATCAAACGGGAATGAAAATAAAAATAATAGGCATGACATTTAAATTAACAGAAGCTGAAATAATTGAAAAACTGAAAAAACAAAACGATATCCTAAATAAGAGTGATCTGGAAGTTATTAAGTTATTTGATTTTAAAAGAAATGGACATACAATATATAATGCGATACTTAAAATAGACAATCAATCTTACGGAAAAGTTATGAATGCAGAAAAGGTGAACATTGGATGGGAAAAATGCAGGGTTTTCGATGGTACTGAAATTGTGCAATGCTTCAAGTGTAAAGGCTATAACCACAAATCTGGAGAATGCAAAAACCAGGAAATATGCTACAAATGCCATGGAAGCCATAAATCGAAAGAATGTAACAAAGAAATAATTATCAAATGCATAAACTGCGTAAATATGAATAACAAATTTAATCTCGGCTTGGACGAAAACCATGTCACGACAAGCAGAGAATGTCCGGTATTCCAGAATAAACTGAATGCCAAAAAGAGAAGAATTGGCATATTAGAATAACAATCAAGGCACATTCGAGGCATATATACGAACATACAAGGACTCTTAAATAATTATAACCAAATTGTGATAATCTGTGAAACTATACAACCTGAATTTATTATTTTGTCCGAAACGCACTTAACAAATGATGTAAATGAAGAGGAAATACAGCTAGACGGGTATAACCACCATTCAGCACTGTCGAACTCAACAAGAACAGGCGGAACTACAATCTATTTTAAAAAGAAATGGTACGTGAAAAAAATTGCTGAAAAAAATGTGGACTCGAAATATTGGGTATCAGCATATCTGGCAAAGCATGGAAACAACAGATTAATAATAATTGCTGTGTATAGATCGCCGAGTAGCGCTGAGACTGAGTTTATTGAGGCATTCGAAGAAATACTAGAGGACATAAATGAAGAAAATTGTGATGTAATAATATTGACTGGTACAAAGAGAGTTTTTATAAAAATAAAATAAACTGCGTACTTAATGACAGTGGCCTTAAACAAGTTATGAATGAATTCACGAGAGTAAAACAGAACTCGAGAACAATAATAGACTATATTATCACAGATAATAGAAATATTACGGCTAAAGTAAATATTGAAAACAAAATTTCAGATCATGAAGCGATTGATATAATTATAAATAATGCTAAATGTGAACCTAACCAGAATACATATAAAAAAGTTGAGCTGTTTAAATATAATTGTAATAGATATAATAGAGAAATAATAAATATAAGATATTTAAATATTAGAAATGATATAAACAACACCGTATGTATATTTGATGGTTATTTAGAAAACGCAGTAAAAAAGTTAACAACAAAAAAGATAATTACTGATAATAATAAAAATATGTGGTTTAAGATGAAATAAGACGGTTAAAAAGGCAAAAAATTAATAACTATCAAATCGCTAGAATGCAAAATAATGATGAAGCGTGGAATAATTACAAAACAATTCGAAATATATATAAAGTAAAAATTGAAAACGTCAAAAATGAATACATTAATAAAAAAATAAACGATGCCAAAAATCAGAAAGATATGTGGAGAGTAATAAAGAGCCAAATTCTTAAGAAAAACCAAAGTGCAATTGAATCTGTGATATTTAACCAAATATAATATAAGGAAAATTGTGAAATAGCCGATAAATTTAATAATTATTTTGTTGATAGTATTAGATCAATAAAGGAGACGATAAATAATAATGTGCAATATATTAACCATGTCAACATATCTGTGATAAACTCCCAATTTATATTTCGTACAATAACTCTAGAAGAACTAAAAAATATATGTATAAACCTAAAAAACAAGTCTGACTACAATAAAATCTCTAGTAAAATAATATTAAATAGCTGGAATATAATAGGAAAAACGATGTTAAATATAATAAATGAGTCATTAAAGACAGGTATATTCCCGGAGAATTGGAAAACCTCGATGATAACTCCGATAGAAAAGGTGGCAAAAACCAGAAAATGTGAAGAATTTCGTCCAATCAACACCCTGAAGACATGCGAAAAGATATTAGAAAAAGTTGTTAAGGAACAACTCGAAGAATATCTTGAAACAAACCAATTGCTGACAAAGTACCAGTCCGGCTTTAGAAAAAAATTCTCATGCGAAACTGCAGTTAATTACCTAATAAATAGATGGAAAAAGATAGAAAAAAAACAACAAAATTTTAGCAATCTTTCTCGAGCTTTTGAGACGATCGACAGGAGTATTCTTCTACAAAAATTGTATAACTATGGCATCATGAATACAGAATTAAAATGGTTTGAATCCTATTTAACAAACAGAAAACAAGTCACTAAAGTAAACAACGAAAAATCAAATATAATTAACAATGATTACGGAGTACCACAAGGATCGATATTAGGTGCCCTATTATTTATTGTGTACATTAACGATATGCCGAACGTATTGGATGAATGTGAAATAACATTATACGCAGACGATACACTTATTTTCACAGAAGCGGAGTCAATTGAGCGATGCTACATGAACCTTACCCGAGATATGGAAAAAATAAACAAATGGTTGAATACGAATAAGCTTAAGCTAAATGAAAGCAAAACGAAAATAATGGAAGTTAACGCGAATAGCAATGAAATATTCAAAATAAACAATGAACAAATAGAAAAGGTGAATCGAATAAAATATTTAGGTTTCGTTATTGACCAAGGCCTGAAATTTAATGATCATATTGACTATGCATGCAAAAAAGTCGGTAAAAAAATCAACTTCTTCAAACGAATAAGAAAACAAATCTCATACATAACAGCAATAAATATTTACAATACAATTATAAAACCTCATTTCGAATTTGGTTCGACGATTTTATATTCATGTTGCACTGCGCGTCAAATTGAACGATTACAGAAACTGCAAAACAAAGCAATGCGAATTATATTAAAATTCAATAGATATACATCTATAAACTTTATGTTGGAAACGCTAAAATGGCTTAATATAAAACAAAGACTTGAACTAAACACTATAAACTTTATAAAAAAAATAAAAAACGGCGAAGCGCCACAATATCTAACGGATCAGATCACGTACGTAAGGGAGGTCCAGCCATATCAATTAAGAAATGCTGAACACTTTAGGATCGAAAGGGTAGCAACAAGTGCAATGCAACGATTGCTGTTTTATAAGGGTCTACAACTGTACAACGCCTTGCCTAATAATATTCAAGTCGAAAGAAACAATAATGTATTTAGAAAATTTGTTGTATCTTTTGTAAAAAATAATTTGTAAAACTTTTATTAAATAAGAAAAGTCTTTTTAAAGTATTATAAATACTAATAATAAATAAACAAACAAACAAACAATACGTCCGCAATCATCTCAGTTGTGCTTAAATACTCCAAAAGGACTTCCTTGTCATCAATCTTCTGACGGATAAACTTGGCTTTAATATCCACATGCTTCGTTCTTGGGGAATAATTGTTATTAAGCGCAACCTGCAAAGCGCCCTTGTTGTCACAGTATAATAACATTGTTTTGTTTCTTCCAGGATTCAAGTCAGCTTCCATTCGTTTTAACCATACGGACTCTTGAATTGCAGCCGTCAGTGACATAAACTCTGCTTCTGTTGAAGACAATGCAACTGTCTTCTGTTTCTTTGTTGACCACGAAATGGCGCCGGACTGGTATACGAAAACATATCCGGTTGTAGACTTACGTTCATCAACGTCCCCAGCCCAATCTGCATCGCAATAACCTCTAATGTTGTCTTGCTCCTGTTTTCTATAGACAATACCTTTATCAATTGTGCCTTTAAGATAACGCATTACACGTTTAACCGCTTCCCAATGGGGTTTACCAGGGTTAGTTGCAAACCTGCTCAGGAAATTTACTGCATAGCAAATGTCTGGCCGTGTGATTTGTGCTGCATACAGTAAGCAGCCAATTGCCTGCATATATGGTACATTTGCCATCTGATTTTTAGATTCTTCATTCTTGGGGCACATGATGGCTGACAGTTTCTGATTGTAGTCGATTGGTGTAGATGTTGGCTTACAATCGCCCATTCCAAAACGTATCAATACATCTGCTATGTAACGTGACTGGTCAATTTTAATTGCTTCTTGACTTCTGGTGATTTTTGTACCTAGCACTGATGACACCTCACCCATGTCCTTCATCTTGAACTTGCTGGCTAGTCTGGCTTTCAAGCTCTCAAGGCATTTCAAATTGTTGCAAAATATTAAAACGTCATCAACATAAATCGCCACGTACAGCATCTGGTCACCACATACGTTGTGGTAAACACATTGATCGACCTCACCTCTTGTAAGACTTAATTTAAGCAATTCGTTGTTGATGGTCTCATTCCAAACACGACCTGACTGTTTTAGACCGTAAATGGATTTTCTCAGCCTACACACCCTTTTGGAACCATCGTCAAACAACTCTGGCTGTTGCATATACACCGTCTTTTTTAGTGTACCGTTTAAATATGCACTAACTGCGTCCATCTGGTGAATGTATAAATCATGCTTTACCGCCAGTGCCAATAAATACCTAATCGAGTCATATCTGACAACAGGGGCAAACGTTTCGTTGAAATCGATTCCTTCACGTTGAGAGAATCCTTTAGATACAAGTCTTGCTTTTCGGCTCATAACGTTGCCACTTGCATCTCTTTTGGTTTTAAATACCCACTTCGACTTGATTTCCTTTTGGCCAGGTGGCAAATCTATCAGCTCCCAAGTTTTATGCTCCATCAATGACTCAACTTCGGTTTTCATGGCGGCTTTCCACTCGGCAGAATTCTCTGACGACATTGCATCCTTTACATCTTTAGGATCGTTCGATACAAATTCCATTGCACAAAAGTTTCGCGACTGTTGATTTTTATTTGCTATACGTTCAGAGCGACGAATATTTTCGTCCTCAACAATGTTGTGTGCATCATGCACATCTGGAAGCCATTCATTTTCATCAGTTTCGACGGGTGATTGCAGCGGTGACGACCACTCATATGAGTCATCACATTCACTTTCTTCGGATCCGATTTCAACTTGCACAGGCATATTTAGTTCACTTTGAGTTGTTAATTCATTTCTGCTACCAGTCTCCCCTGAATTAACAATTTGCATTAACTCGGGGTAGTAAAAATCTTTCTTGTCATTGAAATTCACCCTGCATGTCTCCAAAAACGTTACGTCGCGACTAATAATGATGCCATTATCCTTGGGGTTGAACAGCCTATAAGCCTTACTCTCAGCGCTGTAGCCCATCATAATGCACTCAGTAGACTTCGTATCCAATTTACGACGTTTCTCTTTGGATATATGAACCAGTGCAGGACAGCCAAATACCCTTAAAAATTTTAAATCGGGTCGACGATTTGACCAGATTTCCTCAGGAGATTTTATTTCGCCACGACAAGGAACCCTGTTAATTAAATAACACGCTGTATTTGCTGCTTCGGCCCAAAAACGATGATCTAGACCACTATCAATCAACATACACCTTACACGTTCCATCAGTGTTCGATTTATTCTTTCCGCCGTGCCGTTTTGTTCAGGAGAGTATGGGCATGTCTTCTGATGAATAATTCCGTTCTTTTGCAAATAAGACTTAAAATTTACATTTATATATTCACGTCCATTGTCCGTTCTAAGCATCTTTATTTTTGTTGAACACTGATTTTCAGCCATATTCCTGAACTGCACAAATGTCTCAAAAACATCGGATTTTCTTTTCAAAAGATATACAAATAATTTTCTCGAAAAATCGTCAACAAAAGTAAGAATAAATCTAGCACCAGAAAAAGAATTCACGTTCAATGGTCCAACAACATCAGAATGTACCACCTCCAATAATTTTGTGGCCCTTGTACCATCCTCCCTGATTGGTTTTCTGGTCTGTTTAACCTTGATGCATACTACACATGAATTCTGCGTTTTTTTCTCAAACGTTATACCATCAGAACATTTCATCACTTTATTTAAATTTGTATCGCATATGTGACCCAATCTTCTATGCCACAAACCAAAGTCTTTTGTTGCAACAAGAACTCTGTTATGTTGCGTTTTTGCCTCACTGTCAATACGATATAAACCATTAAAAACTGTTGCAGAAGTAACAAGCTCATTATTTGCGTTAAATATTCGGCAGGTTTCCCCTCGAAAAATTACTTTTTTTCCGTCTCTGGTCATCTGCCTAACAGACAGTATATTTGCACATAAATTCGGCACGTATTCAACGTTCTTTACCGTAAGCTCTTTTTTTCTTTTTCCATTGAATATTCTTAAGTCGACGTCGCATGCGCATTCAACAGACAATTCGTCTCTATTAGCAACAAGAACAGTTTTGTTATCTATAGTGTGTGTGTTGTACATATACGTATTGATATTCATCATGTGGTTGCTAGCGCCGCTGTCTACATACCAGTACAAACAATTGTCGTTGTTGTTGTAACGTCTATCAGTATTTGTAGGAACATTGATACACACATGTGATGCCATAAGTGACTTTTGTTGCTATTACCACTTTGACAATTTCTAGAGATGTGCCCAAACTCCTTGCAATTATAACATTGGATCGCCTTTTTCTTCTTATATTTCTGGTTCTTAGAATAAAATGCAGCATCTTTCACTGAACTTTGTGTATCAAATTTTACATCTTGAAGTAGGAGGTTCTTTACCATATCCACGGTCAGCTTTTCTTTAGAGTTTTCCACTGCCATCACTAGGGGTTTGAAGTCATCGGACAATCCCGCCAACATTAGTGATGCTGTAAGCTCATCATCAATGTTAAGTCCCGCGTTCTTCACCTTCAATGCAATTATTACGATTTCATTCACGTACTCCTGAATTGAGCTGCAGTCCTTTAGTTTCATATTGACCAGCTGTTTCAGCAATTCAACCTTTCGTGTCAGGCCAGTATCCTCATACGCACTCATTAAGGCATCCCACGCCTCTTTTGCCTTTGTGGCTGCAGCAATGTGACCATAGTTTGAAGGATCAACCATTAAAGTAATTTCAGCCAAAGCACGTTTATCTAAGTTACCATCAGCAGCATTAATTACTCCGTCCTTCACAACGTTTCAGCAACCTTTTATAATTAGGCAAGATTTTGCCTGTCTCTTCCACACATCGAAATTCTCGCGTCCTCGTAAACGCTCCAACGAAAAACCCAATGGAAGACTCGACATGTTGCTCACACCACATAAAAAAATATCTGATTCTTTCTTAACTTCTTTCGGTTTCACCACTTATTTAAAAAAAAACCGAGCGCGTCTTGTAGCCCATAACCTGTTGGTTTGAATTTATTTAACAAACTGAAAAGAACATGTATACTCCATCATGTTCGTTATTACAAATAATAAGTTATAAGCAGAGTTGCAAAATATAGTATTAGTAGATATTAGATTAAACATAAATAAAGTGCAGGAGAAATACAAGAATATAAGCAAATTTTCTTTCTCTCACAACAGGCTGTAAAAATAAATTATTATTGTAACTGTTGTGTGATATTAAATTGTATACTTACATGTCTTATTTTACTAAAAATTCACGATTTGTTTCTTGATATTGTTTATATATTTGATTTCTTTTCTATAAAATATATATGAAATGAAAACTAAAATTAAAAACAAAATGTATTGTCGAAATTTAAGAAATGTCAGCCTTATATTCAAATGTGTTAGTGAAAATGTTTTGTGTGTATTAGTTCCAGTCATTCATTTCTTGTAGGGTTAATTTTTCCTGAACACTCAATACAAAAAATTGATTAAAACAAAATTGAAAAGCTCATAGATTTCTGTCAAAATATTCAACGTACGTCAAAAGTTGGCCAACTTTCGTACTTTGCTTTGACGCAGAAGTACTGAATGCGACAACTCACATAAGAAAGCATGTATTTCAACTCAGCTGTCAGTTAAAAAAGGCGACGTATAACGTATGACGGATTCTATCAGCCATACCTAAATACGGGCGGAAAGCGGAACGTTTTTTTCCGCTAAGCTTTAACGCTGAAATGCCATACCTAAAAAAAAGGCGGCAACGTTATGTCAAAAAACAATAAAAACAGGGTTATCAAACAAACAAATTAAACAACCCTGATTATTTTAACAGCTGGACGGACGACATTTGTGATTTTGTTATTGAAATTTTGTACAAATTACAAACGTGCATACATTTTTATGTACATATATAATCGTATTGTAAATATTTTCTTATCTCTATTTTCTAATACGAAGTGCACAAATTTTTTCTTTTATTACTTATTTCACTTTTGTAAATTTTAGCTTTTTTCTCTGGTTACAATTGTTTTCTTTTGCAACTAACTTCATTAGAAAACGCTCTTTCAAAATCGGATTTTTCCAATAGCAAATCGTTGCCTCCGCGTTATTTCGGTATGCTCCATACAAAATGTACGGACATGAGACTTTTGACAGCTAAAAAACGCTTGCCGCCCGTATTTAGGTATGGCTGTATGTGTCTCGGCATTTAAGCTGGATTCACCCATTGTTTCGGAAAAAAAATTTGTTCCGAAACAATTTTAGCTTTTTGAGAGTTTGTTCTGAAACGATTCACCCACTTCGAACAATTGTTCTGGAAAAACAAGGGTACCATATGAGATATTTTTGTAAACGATGCGAGTTAGTTTTTCAAGGCAGCACAGTAGCAGATGAATGCAATTTGCTTGTTTTCTTGGCGTCACACTCATATATTTTCTTATGTAATAAACAAATTGTAAATTAAAAAATCTTAATAAAATAAAAATTTAATTTTATTAAGATTGTATTGTATTATATAGATGTTCATATAATATGATGTGGCATCTCAGCTCAACTTTACTTAAAAATTTAAAGTAGCTTACTTAAAAATTAAAATCAAACCAATTCATGTTCCGAACAGTGTTGTCAGATAATTTTTTTTCTTCCCCCCAAAAAAATTTAGAAACCCCCTAGATTCTAAACTTTTTCTTAAAAAACCCCCTAAAGCAGAAAAGTTTAAGTAGTAATTTGGTGTCATCATTCTTATCTCTATTAAATTTGAATTGAGGTACTATCATTCTTACGCGAAAAGCACGACAACTCCCAAATTTGTATTTTATTTTTTTATAAAAAGCCCCCAAAAAATATATCTGCAATCTTTCTTTCTTTTGTAAGAGACGGCTTGAGGAAGTTTGTTACGGGTACATGCACATACTTCTTTTGTTTGGAATGCAAATCCAATATGTTTTTTCGTATTCTGGAGTGCAATAAGGTCTCCTGTTAGCCACCATAATTCTTTTACAATATTTGCATAAAGCATTGTAGTTGTCTCCCTGGACAGGGGCTAACCAATCTGAAATTTAATTTTGCATTTATTGTGTTTAAAATTTTATTTAAAAATACAATACCTTTAAACTGCTGATCTGCTTCCCACTCCTTTTTATTTTTTTATTTTTGTTTATAATAAATTGTAAAGATGAACAACTTTTTAAAATTTATATTTTGCAGTTCAAGGAAAACCAACAAAATTGATTTAACGAGAAAAATGTTTTAATGTTTGTATTTGCGTGATTACTTTCTAAATCGTCATTTCGATACAATATTTTCGACATGTTCAGTTGTTAAATTATGTACTATTATGTACCAAACTATAAATTCGAAAATCCCCTAAATAAAATTTTCTTACCCCCAAATTTCCCCCTAAAGAATATTAACCCCTAAATCTGCCCCTAAATAGAAAAAAACCCGTAAATCTAGGGGGAAACCCCCTAATCTGACAACACTGGTTCCGAACCAAGTTAACTCTCTTTCGCTCACTCTCTCAAAAAGAGAGACGTCAAACTACATATAAAAAAAATTGTTTCGGAACAAATTTTTTGTTCCGAAACAACGGGTGAATCCAGCTTTACTCTCCCAAAAAAAGTTACTGAGTATTTGCTACTGGAAAAGTACGCAGACAGACATATTATCGTCAGTTACTTTGGTAGTTTTGTGAACGTTTTCTACATTTGATTTGATTTCTCTTGCTTTTGATTGTTCTGGGGTTGTATGAGATGTGTTATTAAGTAGTTTTGTTCATGTGGTTGGTTGTTCATTGAGGCAGAACACACTGGATGAATTATGCTGGCATAACATGGCATCTTGTAGGCATTTTCGGTGAAGACTGTAGTTTTTGGTTGGCATAATTTGTCAATGAGGCAGAACACACTGGATGAATTATGCTGGCATAACATGGCAGCTTGTAGGCATTTTCGGTGAAGAGAGTAGTTTTTGGTTGGCATAATTTTTCAACCAGCTTCAATCCCGCCAAGGCAGATTTACCAGGTACTCTTACTAGTACAACAATGAAACAACACCAAAAACCACACGTATTTTGTTGGTAGAAAATGAAGAGCTAATGTCAAAATCAAGGAAGAAGAAGCATCATTAACAAGGAAGATTTACGAAAAAAAAACATTTTATGTGGCTTGTATATAAACTTTTGACAGTAGCTCAACAAATTTCAATATACAGCTGCGGTACTGAGAGTACCTGGTAAATCTGCCTTGAATCCCGCACAAGCAGAACAAAACTAATACATACACACTTATGCAAACACAGGTTCTGTGTTTTGTTTTTTACAGAGCGTTTTTTAGTCTTTAGTTGTCCATCTTTGTGTAAACATGAACTTCAAAACAAAAGGGGGTTGGTCGCGCCAACAACCATTAAATTTGATGAATGAGTCAGTAAGGGTTTGTTCGGTAATTTCAGAAACTTTTAAAAATTTTTGCAGTAATTTTAGTGACTAGTAAAAGTTTTTGGTTCCTAAAAATTTCAGCAAAATTTTATTGAAATTACTTAAATAACTTTTACTGGTGACGAAATAAACTTATATGAATGTACCTTTAAAAATTCACTTTTCACGTTTAGATTAAAAAAAATTTAGGTGTCCTTTTTTAATTGATGTGTCCTTTTTTTTTTGACTATTAATTTTTTCTTTCTTCAAACTCCTATATTAAAAGTCTTATTTTCTCAATACAATAAAAGTTATAATCACCAATACAATATTAATAATATCATCACCAAATGGAGTGTGCAGAAATTAAAATCTTTTTATCAAATTACTGTAATACATATATTTGGACATATTTTATTGTTTAAAAAACATTAATATATGCTAGTTAGAGGGCCATGCCTAAAGTATATGCAATTGTTTATAATTAGTGAATACAATTTTTATTACATTTCTAAATGTCATTTTTGCATTGAAAAACATGATTGTCGTAATCATAGCTGATCTTAAATAGGGTGCATACAATTTTCTATTTTCGGCAATTTCCTTAAAGGTTTCTCCTGTAGCTAAAAATCTTAAAGTTGCAGAAAATTTTTCTTCAACCGGAATACATTTTCTCCAATGTATTCGCTTCATTTCTTTGCCTTCTCATCTTCTAGAAGTAATGCTGCAGCTTCAAAGTTACAGGCTCTAGAAATTCCTCCTAAGATTATTGCAAATTTTTCATCACTTATTCCAGCCATATTTGCGCTAAGTTTGTTTCATAATGTATGTGTACAGCGAGCGAAAGACAAAAATCGAATAAACAATAAAATACTAACACACACAAAGCTGTGTGTACGTATACAATTTTATGCCAGATGAATTAATCCAGTGTGTTTTGAAAAGAACAAAAATTAAGCGGACTAAAAATTCATCCAGTGTGTTTTGCCTCATTAAAAATATTATTTGATTCTGTATTGTTATTTGAGATTTGGTTTGTATCTACTACGTGATTTGTGGCCGGGTTGCAGACTTTGGATGCGTATGTGTTGTGTATGGGATTGTTTGTATTGGACTATCTTCTCTATACTTTCGGCGCGCTTCACCTATACTACAGTAGTTTTTGGTTTTTATTTTAAGTATCTCTTTCATCTGCACATAACGTGGGCATTTGCTGTCTGAGGAAGAATGTCGTCCTGAGCAATTTGTGCAAAGAGTCCGGGTGCAAACTTCTGGTTCATGAGGAGGGAGGCTACATGCTGGGCAAGTAGCATTTTCTTTACGTTGGTTTTTGGTGTCCCAATTTTTGACAATTTTTGCATATCATTGGATTTGGGATCTAGTGCTCAACTTTGCACTTATACCAAGTAACATCTACTGACGTGGGAAGCCGATATAAATCAAAGGTAACGATCATTTTACCATATGGTACACGCGATTTTCCGTCTTCACTCGGTTTGGTAAATTTGTAAATATCAATAACACCTTGTTCCTTCATTTCGAGGACAATTTCTTGTTCACTAACATTGATTAAGCATGGGCGTATATTACGCCCTTGACAGAGTTTAGCGTGTCGTGGAGTTTGCAAGAAATTGGACAAACATTGGAATGAGTTTTAGATTTTAAGAATTTCTCAGCAACACGTGCGTGTTTGGTGAGTATTAAGATGCTGCCATCCAGTAGTGAAGTTAATTCTGTGCTGATTGTTTCTAGCTTTTTTAATTGCAAATGTGCCCATATTTGCCAATTGTTTTTTAGGGTAGGTGGATGTGATTATCACGTATCTTGGATTATTTTTATTATTGATACATGTTGTTGGAAGTTGTGGGTACTCTTTAAGTTTTAGTTTTTTTGGTGGATTGTCTATGAAGTCCCCCAAAACAGCGAACCTGTTGTTGGAGGCTTTGTACGTTGGGCCCGGGCCCGGGGCCATAATGTTTATAGAGGTCTATAAAATTCTACTTTTTAATTTTTTTTGTTTATGTAAATTCAATTAGACGAAAATTAAACAATAAGGAAAAAAGGGGAAAACACGCGGTTTTATTGTCGATAAAGAATCAAAAGTCAATAGCCCAATTCACAATCCTGTGCAAATGGTCTTGCATTATAGCATTTGCAAATTGAGAGAGTATTTGAGAGCATTTTCAATGTATTTTGTTGGTGTAGAGTACAATTATTTTGCTCATGCTACGATGCTAGACTACTTGCTCGAGATTGTGAACTGGGCTAATGAAAATTTATTAATCGAATGCACAATATAGAGATCGAGAAAACAACCGTACACTTTGAATGCTAGACGATGAATGGACTAAAGACCATGTCAGATACAACTTTGTCGCTTTGCTTGGCGTTTTTAACTTTGATAGAAAAGCGCAAAGCAAAAGGTGTATGACACAATGAAAACTTTGGCAATACTCGCGCAGTTTGTTTACGAAAAGAAGTGGTTGATAATTTTGTTATTAGACATATGTATATATATTTTAAATATATGTATATTAAATATATTTCACTAACATTTTTACCTTTTATTAATACACATTCATATATTTAAAACCTACGTCCGAATGTAGCAAAAGAAAATGAATTATTTGCACCGATTGTCAAAGCACGCAAAAAGATGAGAGTTGCCGAACTTTTCGTTTTGCGCTGCGTTAAAAGTGCTTTATGTGGCATGTTTCATATAAGTATGTACATTTTACCTTACACTGCGTTTACATTAGACAGTGCTGTCAAGACAATAAAAGAATACGTATTAGTTGTCAAAAATACTGACAATTATACCAGTAGTAGAGGCGTCCAGACAATAGTTAAGACAATTCATTCCGTTAAAAATGTCAAACAAGAAAGTGGAATTGGAAATTGCGGCAATAAGCGTATTACGCGAGCTATATAAGTTAAAAACTAATAGTGATAAAGAAAAAACTTTTTACTGTGCTTTTTACTATAAAAACTGTGTTCTGTGCGTTCTTTTTTTCGACAAATGTCAATTATTGTCAGCATACATATGTCAAATCACTGTCCTATTTCACTGTCTTCAAAAAATTCAAGACAGTACTCCAGACAATTGAAAAAGTGTGCAAGTGTTAGTGAAAAAGTGTGTGCGTGTTGCTATTGTCTTAACAGCACTGTCTAATGTAAACGCAGTGTTAGATGTCAAAGACTATGTCCACACGGTGAAACATTTGCTGCAGAAACATTGTGTTTGTTGATGAGAGGGGAAAGACGAGTGGAAAAGGGTACGGTGTTTCATGTACATGAAACATTTGTTGAGCACGCCATTCTCCATCAAAAAATTAAAAGAAGAAGAAAATAATATATGTATGATGCAAAACAAATGTTTCAACCGTGTGGACACGAATGCAGCTTCAAAAGGGAATTAATAAATGTTTCTGCAGCAAATGTTTCATCGTGTGGACATAGTCAAAGCGACTCAACAACGCAACGCGCAGCAAAAGTTGTATCTGACATGGCCTTTATACATAATATTGAGAATAAGTGTAGTTTTAAGATATTAAAATATTAAATCTTTTTTAATGAGAAACTGCTCGCACTTTGATCGTTTATGCTCCGAATTTTCCTGGGCTTTAACTAATAATTCCTTGTAAACTGAATTTTGAAAAAAATTCACCTAGATTTACAATACTAATTTTATATGCCAAATGGCTTGGAATCTTGTTCTGATTTCAATTGAGATAAAAACTAAAATATGTAAATATTATTTTCCGAATATTTCAGAACTTTGTATTTATGTATTAGTCCAAACAATACTGATGTATGTATGTATCTACGCAGTCATTCTTTTAATATAACAACATCCGTTTTAAACTTTTTTTGTTTCACAGAATTGAGCGGGAACAATTAGCAGCCATATTTGAGCTTTTGAAAAAGCAAGAAGCGGAACTCAATATGAAGAAGATTGATGCATCGGAATTAAATGCTCAATTAGCCTTATACCGTTAATGTATTAAAAGTTTTTTGTTTTATATAGAATATTTAACAGCAGAAACAAACCATGAACCACCAACTTTAGTGTAAAATATTTTTATATGTTGTGTATAGTTATATTAAATGTAGATTAATAGTTCAATGTAAAAAATGTAATTTATAAGAGGCTTATACATATAATGAGTTTTTTGGGAAAATTTGTTTTACTAACCTGTTATAAATCAGAGGGAAAATTGTTGTCTAATAAATTTTAAATATAAAATACTTTATTGCCGATGTAAATAACATTTTAACCTTTATGTCAACAGCAGAAATGCTTTACGCACGTCCACAGCAGCATACCTGGGTATGTACATACGTTTTGTATGGGGAATGGTACGTCGTTAGCATAAAAATGCTAATTACGTATCTACCTGGTTTGTTGGAATTTCCGAATTATTTTTGAAAATCTAAATAACTAAATTGAATATAATTTTTCAATGCAGGGACAAATCTATACAGGAATGGCACCGTCTGGTGAAAGTGAAAGAAACGTTGGCGAAAGAGTAGTAAAGGATTTATGTGTCAACCTTTTTGCTGGAAGTGGAAGAAATATTGTATGTGACAACTTTTTCCCTAGCTACAACTCTTTTTTTTTTTTTTTTTTTAGGAGTAGGACCAGCACTCAGGGGATGACCCCTACATATTCAATGCATTGCGCCGGAACTGAAAACTAGGGGATAGTATTATAGGGACAGATGAGGAAAGATGAGAAGATAGACAGTTTTTTTTTTGTAGCTATTTCAACCTTTTACTTCGCCGGCTAATTTTTGCTACAGGGCCGACGAAGGTGGGTGCTGTTACTCTGCTTTTTAGTACATGATAGTGTCAGTCGCCGCCAATTATGTTCAGTGACCAGTGACTATGCCTTCATCATTGAAACAGGCTGGGAACAACTAACACAACCACGCACTAATGCCGATCAGAAGAATTCAACACAATATTTTATGACTCAGCGCGGGCTCGAACTCACGACCCTCCGCTTCATAGTCTGGTGTTCTACTACTTCAGCCAACAGCACCCACAACTTGGCAAAAACTTTGATGTTAGACAACAATTTATCTATATTGGGTACTTGCAACATGTACATTCGTGCCAGCAGCATTTGCCAACCCGAAACGACGTGAAGCTGAATCATCAATGTTTGGGTTCTGTAATCACGTTACGATGTGCTCGTACGTTCCCAAGAAAAACAAGGCAGTTGTAATGTTGTCCACAACTCATTATACAACAGAAACGACCGGTCCTAAGAAGAAGCCATTGCTTATATTGGACTACAACAAAACCAAAGGTGGCGTTGATAACATGGACAAGTGCTTGTCCGAATTTAGTACGAAGCGGCGCACAAATAGATGGCCTCTGGCTTTCTTTTATAATATTGTGGACGTTGCTGTGTTTGCTGCATACGTAATATACATTGACAACAACACTCACCTGAAGACATCTACAAGCCGCCGTAGGACGTTTCTCCATCAGCTTAGCGAGCAATTGTGCAAGCCAGAAATGGAAAGAATATCCAGAGTTTTTTCAACGCGCAACGCCATCGAAGCCATGAAAGGCGGGCCCATCGGAGGAACGTGATAGTACGGGCCGGCTAAAAGTAAAGGGGAATTGCTACATCTGCTCGAAACGACGCCCTACTCGTAAAGCATGCACGTTATGCAACAAACCAGTGTGCGCAGAGCATTCCAAAGACTTACCTCAATGCGATAGATGTATTTGAATTTCAATAATTTTAAGCCAAAATAATTAAAACTGACATTATATAATAATAATACCCAGGTATGTATTCTGTTCTGTTCTGTTGTGCAACTTTGTAAATGGGCTTTATCATCCGAACGGATGATCTAATCCTAACCAAACTTGGAACTGTTGCGTAAAACAGTTTTGACTAGGATATCAAGAAATTTCAAGTCGATCCGGTTATCCAGTTTAGAGCTACAGCGTTTTCAAAACTAAAAACATACCCAGGTATGTTGCCGTTGACATAATGGTTAAATAATTTAGATAAAAATCTAGCACATAATTACAAGTATGCATAATCATATTTCCTCGGCATTTTTATTTTTAACTTTCTTTCAGATATCGTATTGGCGAATAACTTTTTATAACCTTCATAAAAAGTGACACCAATATATCGTTGGTGTCAAATAGAAAGGCCCTAACTCGCATTTTTTACAAAATTTTAATTTTTTTAATGATTCCATACATTTTACACAAATGCACTGGTATCAAAACTAACGATTTTACCAGCAATTAATAGTTCTAGTATCTATTATGTTCAATACAGTTTCTGTTATGTTTTTACTTTCCTCTGTAAAGTTACAGTTATTGGAGTTAGGACCTTTCTACTTGAGACCAACGATATATAGCTTTGTCACTCCGAGTGTAATTCAAGTGTAATATACGACGCCATGAAGTGTATATATTCTGGGTTCTTATGAATATAGAAGTCGAATAAGCGATGTCCGTCTGTATGTACGTTAAATTGAGTTTCCGAAGCCCCCGGCAGAGCTAGACTTCATTCTTGAACTGATGGATTGTGTTTGTATGGAGAGTATAAAATTTGTGAAATGAAATAAAAACACAATATTTTCATTAAAATTCGTATGATAAAAATATCCTTTATGCTAGAGTTAATGTCGACGCCGTTGACGGCGTTTCAACGCCGAAAAAGTTGAAATAGATTGAACTTTTACGGCGTTGCAACGCGTTGAGATTAACTGCTCCCATACAATTTCATACGATTCAACTTTTTTTTGACATTTGACGCCGTCGACGACGTCGACATTAACTCTAGCATTATTAATTCGATTTTTGTTACCTTGGACAAATAGGATAAGAGCGATTTGATCTTGTAAAAGTTCATAAAACAAGTGCTGTAACGAGTAAAAATTGAAGATGGCGAAGACAATGTTTAACCTACCCGTTAGCGGTTTCTCGTTGTAATCCAAGAAAATATTCCAGACAAACAATGTTGATAAGAAATGAATAATATTTGAATCCCAACAGAACATTCCAGTAAAATATACAGAAACGAAATCATCTAAACAAATGTATCAAAACTCAAAGTTCAGCTTAAACATTGCCGGCCACCTTGCAGAAACGTAGTTAAGTGCAAGGCAGTGAATCTTAAGTATAAATAATAAAAAGTATATTTATATATATTTTTAAAATCGTTTATTTGACATGTTGCCTCAATTAAGTTAGTGCTTTTTTCTTTGTTATGTGGTGAAGTATGTCTAAATGCCTGCATTTTTATATCGAATAAAATTGGTTTGTTGTGTTTTTTTTTTAATTTCAAATCTTATGGTTTTGCTTGTGTAATTCTCAATTAATTTCTGGGAGTTTATGTATAACCTGAGAGGTTTTGTTATTTTGGAATTAGGTTAAAGTCTACTGTATATTTATATATCGTAATACAAAATATGTATGATTTTACGACATACATGAGCTTTGCGGCATGGTTTTCAGCAGATCCATAAACTGAATATGGTTTTTACCACAGACCCATAAACTGAACCCGTGCGGGATGATTTTGGTCAGATCCATGAACTGTGATTGGCCAGAAACGACTCAACCAAAAATCGTGTGTTGGGTCACCAGACAATCCGGACTTGTCGTCGTTTGGCCTGTAAACACTTGGGTAATTACTTCTGGCCCCAAAACCAGTGCCACCTGACCGGAATGATAAAAAGTCGGATTGGTCAACTTGAAATCAGGAAAGTGATAACGAATCGATTGCGAAACGTTTTCGACGGCAATTTTCATACTCCGCTTCGCAGAAACTTTAGCTGTTAATGAAATCCGTTTTAATGGGTCATAAATCGATTCAATATTTAACTTGAAACGTCGGTGAAAACGCTATCACGTGGCGAAGAGGCAACATAGGCCCAGCCGACGTGCTAGTGAGCGGCCGTGAAGACGCAGGCATTGGCTTCGATTTTACGGTGGAGGATTTTTTGTCTTCCGCACTCGGAGAATGCAGCAGAGTGTTATGTTCACCCTGGCTTTTACTACAGTTCCGTTGTTTGTTCACTCCTTCCTCGTATCCAAAGGTAAGGACATGTCGCAATTTTTTGTCATGGGCAGCGTTTAAACCGCAGGCACCGCCATTAGCGATGCGGTTTCTTGCAAAGCATGCACTGCTTGGCCCCAACTTTTTGTACGACGTCAGACAATGTCGATGAGTCGAAGCTGTCAGCGGGGTGGCGGTTGCCGGGATATCGATGGTCTTTGGCGAAAGGGCAGGACCATCCTCTTTTGTAATGGCTATAGAAACCCCTTCAGGCGGCGGTGCTTCCAATGATGGGCCCGATACCTCCATCGCCTTGGTAAAGCGTGAATATTACTAGGAAAGCATGAAGTTTAGTAAATGCGATAAAATTAGGTGGTGAAAATTACGAGTTTTGTGATTGGTCGTCTTACAACCCCATTTTGCGTTCGAACGTCGGCGACCTGGGAACGTTTTCACGACCCGACCTAACTTCCAGGCAGTGGGCGAAAGTTGCTCATGACGAATAGCAACTACATCATTTACAGTTGTGATATAGCTCAGGAAATTTCCATTTATAAGGTTTATGCAAATTTTGTAAATATTATTCTTTCCATCGGCGACAGAAATCATGCGTAAGTGCTTTAACTTTGCGGTATCTACTTATCAAACTTATTGCTAACTCATATATTGAAGGTTCGGGCGGCGCCAGTATTGGCCCGCCTATGAAAAAATTACACAGAGTAAGAGCCACAATTTAGGCACGCCTCTATTCTCGCAAGTACAGTCAAATGTATACTTAACAGATTGAGCCCCCTTGCGAAAATTATGTTTAAAAATTTTGACAGCCGCCTCCCAGAGTCCCCCATATGGGGCACACCAGCTGGGATGAACCGCCACGAAACTCCAAAAGTTGAACACATACGAGCTTGACTTTTTTTTCAAAAAAAGTGCGAACATCTTTTTCAATTTCCCGAGAAAGCAACGTTTGCAGCGATTTACCACAGTGCGAACTAACACTTTGAGCCGTGGAACCCAATATTCAATGCGGATAATTCGCAGCATCAGCTGATTCCCGCCATGAAATCAGATGTACAAGCTCTGACAACAAAATCGTAAAAGGACTTGAATATGGCAAAATAATTAGATGTCTTTCAGTGTAAGATAAAGAAGGAGATTTTACTTAACGAATATTTAACCTCATTACTCCATTACTATCTAAAAAGGGATTAAAAGACTGTAACGAAGTTTTTTCGGAAATCGATTTCTTCCACAAAAAATACTGATATTCTTCGGAATAATAAACTTTTTTGAGTCAAAATCGTTACTATAAATTTTACTTTTGATATTTCATCACTTGAAATTCTTGTAGACTCAAAAGTATACCTGGCTTTATGTGCAGAATGTGTCCGATAATAAAAACGAAACAAGTACGATATCACTCTGAGAGCGCGATCAAGCTTAAAAAATCGATCCAAAACATATTCGAAGTTTGAAAAACTGCATGCGTTTTAACATCTCTGGCTTCGACATCTGTGTCCAGAGTTGGTCCATTCCACCAGAGATAATTTTTCGCCAGATCCGAAGGTGGAACTCCTCTACTAGCTAAATCCGCTGGATTATCCTCCGACCTAACATAATACCAGTTGTGTTTTCCGACATGCTCTTGAATTCTGCACACTCGATTAGCAACAAACGTTTTCCAACTACTTGGCGTTTTTCTCAACCAACAAAGCGCAATAGTAGAATCGGTCCAACAATACAATGAGCACTGATGATGAAAGGGTTGCGTCTTTCGAAAACAGCTGTTCTGCTCTGCTGTGTAAGTTGAATAAAACTGATGTTGACTTTCCTTTGTGCCTTGGAATATTTATCATGTCTTTCTGAGATTTAAAAACAAATTTCGAACAATTAGCCTATGAATCTTAATTCAATTTAATATAGCAATATAAATGTTCGTTAAAATTCTTACTACATACAAATTTAAGCTATGGCTTGAGCTACCAATAATAAAAAAATTGGAAAAACGTTCACATCTACTTAAGTATAAAATTCAAACCAAATAAGTTTGACTTAGGTATGATGGAACAAAAAATTCAGAAAAATGGGACAAGAAGAAAAATAATCAAACGGTAACACGGGTATTATAACAATAACATGTTAACATCAGGTTGATACAGTTCTCGGATTCTTTTTCACAATAAAATTTGTGTAAATAGGAACTGTTATCAAATTCAACTAAGCCACCTAATAAGTGGTGACAAACACAATACACATGAGCAGTGATGATGAAAGGGTTGCGTCTTTCGAAAACAGCTGTTCTGCTCTGCTGTGTAAGTTGAATAAAACTGATGTTGACTTTCCTTTGTGCCTTGGAATATTTATCATGTCTTTCTGAGATTTAAAAACAAATTTCGAACAATTAGCCTATGAATCTTAATTCAAATTAATATAGCAATATAAATGTTCGTTAAAATTCTTACTACATACAAATTTAAGCTATGGCTTGAGCTACCAATAATAAAAAAATTGGAAAAACGTTCACATCTACTTAAGTATAAAATTCAAACCAAATAAGTTTGACTTAGGTATGATGGAACAAAAAATTCAGAAAAATGGGACATGAAGAAAAATAATCAAACGGTAGCACGGGTATTATAACAACATGTTAACATCAGGTTGACACAGTTCTCGGATTCTTTTTCACAATAAAATTTGTGTAAATAGGAACTGTTATCAAATTCAACTAAGCCACCTAATAAGTGGTGACAAACACAATACACATGAGCACTGATGATGAAAGGGTTGCGTCTTTCGAAAACAGCTGTTCTGCTCTGCTGTGTAAGTTGAATAAAACTGATGTTGACTTTCCTTTGTGCCTTGGAATATTTATCATGTCTTTCTGAGATTTAAAAACAAATTTCGAACAAGTAGCCTATGAATCTTCATTCAATTTAATATAGCAATATAAATGTTCGTTAAAATTCTTACTACATGAAATTTTTTTATTTTTTAAAAATTCAGAATCGAAAAATTTGTATTTTTTAAAAATTCATAAAAAAATTAAAGATGGCAAAAACCTACCATTTTTATTTCAAGATCTTAAAACTATAAATGTTTGAAATAATTGAAGCCTTATTTCGTGAAAATACATGAATAAATGTTGGTTTTATTAACAATAAAGTGAAAATACCCAAATTTGCAAAAATTTGGCATATCAAGCCCTAGTGGAATTAAGTGGAGGTCACAATTTGTAAAACAACTTCATGACGCTTGGCACTAGATATTTTTTGCTACAAGGATAAAATCTGTTTAAGATAAACAGTCGTAAAAAATTTTGGGATACCTCCCATAGAACTTTCTTCCAGGAATATAGTTTGTAATCCCTCAAAGCCACAAATTTGTTTTTATCTACATGAAAATAAAGTCAAAAACTTTAAAGTTTTCAGGAGAGACAAAAAACTGTTATCTTAACGCTTAAGGAAGCGTTAAGAACAAAAGTTCGGCAATATTCAGAAAACCCATCAATTATTGTATTGCGCTGCATAACCTTTTTATTTGTTCATTGTCTGCAGATAGAAAAGCGATTTTTTTATAATTTTCTTGAATTATTTTTGTTTATAAGAAGTAAATATTTTGAGTTGTGTTTTTTTATATGAAATTTATTGCTGTATTTAACCCATTTTTGATAAATTAGATATATACGAAATGAAAAAAGACTAAAGTAAACAAAGTTTTTAAGCTAAATAAATGCTAACAACCGCTTAAAAGCTTAATATATATATTTTATTAAATTAAATAAGTTTAAAATATATACATATTTAAAATGTTCGTTGTATGAATCGTAATACTTTTTAGGGTTTATGGTTCTCTCCATAATATACTTGCTTTTATTTTCCGACAGTGGCATCTTTTTTTTTTTGGACAACTCATTTTGTTAATTGAACTAATTAGACTTTTTATTTCAAATATTCCCTTTTCAAAATTGCATTATGTGCTATGTTGCTCAAATGCAAAATTATAAAGTGATAATATTACAAAGTGTCATTAAAGCTATTTCATCAAAATAGTAATAACTCAATAAAAAACAAAATTATTTCACGAAAACAGTAAAAACTAAAAGAAAAAGTTAAGCATTATTTCATGAAAACAATCATATTTCGAATTAAAACAAAAAATTTGCTTAGCCTGAATCAATTAAACAGTTGCAACTCAAAATAACAACTTAACTCAAAACACTACTTTTTATACGAAAAAACAGAAATAACCCATTTCAGCAGGAAAAAGATCACAACATGTAATTTTATTAAGAAAGAGTTGTCAGAACTATGGAATTTTTAACCACACGTAGACATAAGTGTTATGTATTGTTTTTTGTCAAAAAGATAAAATAAAAAAATTTTGAGTTAATACAGTATTGTTGAACGAGTGTGATATATTATCTAGGTATTTAAACTTAAATCACTGTTCTAAGTTTTGTTCGAATAAGCCCATATCTGATTATAGCTACCATGCAAGGACTATCTTTAAAATTAACTTAAACGGTATGAAAGTCACCATAATGATCATAAATCCGAAGAAAATTTTAGTGTTTTTGAAAAAAAAGAAACATGTCTATTGTAATTTTGAGGAAAAGACCTATAAAGTAAAATTACTTGTTTTTGACAAAAAAATTATTTAAGTATGACATTTTGAGCAACTTTGTATTTTTAAATCATAACAATTAAAAAGAATTGCATTTTATCAACCGGTCATAGAAACTGTTATACCTATAATTAATTTAAATGTGTTCCGCGAAAATATTTTGATAAACGAAGTACCCTCCTGTTCAGCAGGTAGATAAAACAAGGATGATTTTTGCTGCTCTTTATGACTTTACGCTAATTTTTTATGGCATTACGCACATTGAACCAATTTTAACTTGTCACTGCAATAAGCCTTACCTGTCTATTGCATTCCATGTTTCAAAATTTAAAATTTTTTAGGTACATTATTCATTGGTCTTGTCCTTATTCAGCTATGTATTTTCTTTTTAAAAAATAGGTACTTTTGTTAAAAAATGCAACATATTTAAACAATTCATTTAGTTCATTCATTGTTATTCAACTAACGTTCCTGATGGCGAAAAGTCAAGTTGTCATTACAACAAACTATTTATTTGGTTCGTGAATTTTAAAAAAATGAATAATACACGTAGAAAATTTGTCTGCAAAAATGACCCGAATTTATTTTGTTATGTGTGTGGTGTATACACTACAGCAAAAAGGCGACGAAATTTCACTATTTCGGTACAAAATTCATTTAAGGATTATTTCAAAATGGACGTAGAAAACTTAAGCCAATATTCGACGCCTAGTTTAATTTGTGTTAGCTGTGAATATATTTTAAAGAAATGGCGTTCCTACCCTCAGTAAGTAATGTAATGTAAAATGAATTACAGAAAATTTAAGACTAGAAAGTAATATCCTAAAAAAAAACAAAATCGAAACAGTAACTTACAATAGTTTGTTATCTATAATACATATAAAATGTAAATTTAGATTTGCGCCCTTGCTCCCGGAGATTAACATGGTTTGAGAGAGAATCTCACATCTAATTATAACTTAAAACTAATTTATATATTAACTTAAATCTAATTAAAAAAAAAACAAACCAAAAACAAAAAGAAGAGTAAAGCAAAATATCAAATCAATGAAAACTGAAATGTAAAAAAAAAAATAACAAGTAAAAACGTTATATTCGACCGGGTCGAATCTTAAATACCCTCCAAATATTTAGTAAGTGAATTTGATATGTTTAACTTGGTGGGACAGAGTTCCTTTATATAATATCGTACGTCAACGCACACTAAGGGGGGCGGGGTTCAAAAATATACAATATCATGTTTTCCACAGACGAACGTATGGGCATTGCTAGACCGTCTTAGACTTCATCACAATTCTCTTTGGAGGCTATAAAACCTGTATTTTGGCGGGGTCGCTCTGGCAAGGGCTGTGGGGGAAACATTTTACCTTTGTCATAAAACTCTAAAAATAAATGCTTGGGATAATTATATACAAAATTAAAATTTCTTTTTTTTGATAGGGTCATTTAAAGGGCAAAGGGGGAGAGGGGGTAGGGCTGAAACAGATACACATAAAACTGTAAAAATAAATGCTTGGGATGATTATACACAAAATAAAAAAAAATTTATATTTAATAGGGTCATTTTTGGGGACAAAGGAAGAAGGGGGGGGGGGGCTAGGGCAGAAATCGGCAATCATAAAACTCTAAAGATAAATGCTTGGGATGATTATATACAAAATTAAAAAAACATTTTTTTTTTTGGTAGGGTCATTTAGGGGGCAAAGGAAGAGGTGGGGGGGGAGGTAGGGCAGAAATCGGTAGTCATAAAACTCTAAAGATAAATGCTTGGGATGATTATATACAAAATTTAAAAAAATTTTTTTTTTTGGTAGGGTCATTTAGGGGGCGAAGGGGAAGGAGGGGGTAGGGCAGAGTAGTACCAGGTTTCGTCTCAGCTTCGTCATTAAAGTTTAAAAGTGTTATTTTTAAGGAATGTAGGCTTAAGTAAAACAATTTGTTAAATTTTTATGCTATTTTTGCCTATAAATTTTTTTTTGGTAGGGTCATATTAGGGGGCAAAGGAAGAAGGGGGGGGGGGGGCTAGGGCAGAAATCGGCAGTCATAAACCTCTAAAGATAAATGCTTGGGATGATTATATACAAAATTTAAAAAAAAATTTTTTTTTGGTAGGGTCATTTTGGGGGCAAAGAAAGAGGTGGGGGGGGGGGGGTAGGGCAGAAATCGGCATTCATAAAACTCTAAAAATAAATGCTTGGGATGATTATATACAAAATTAAAAAAAAAAATTTTTTTTTGGTAGGGCCATTTAGGGGGCAAAGGAAGAGGTGGGGGGGAGGTAGGGCAGAAATCGGCAGTCATAAAACTCTAAAGATAAATGCTTGGGATGATTATATACAAAATTTAAAAAAAAAATTTTTTTTTGGTAGGGTCATTTAGGGGGCGAAGGGGAAGGAGGGGGTAGGGCAGAGCAGTGCCAGGTTTCGTCTCAGCTTCGTCATTAAAGCTTAAAAGTGTTATTTTTAAGGAATGTAGGCTTAAGTAAAACAATTTGTTAAATTTTTATGCTATTTTTGCCTATAATAACGCCCACTAAAGTGGGCGGGGTCAAAAAATATTTTTATTTTATTTAATGGCACCAAGTTTAAGGCGTTGGACCGTATTTGACATAAAAATATATCAGTTGCTTAACAAAATAATCAAAAAACTTTCAAAATTATGTTGTTTTTTCTGGGTTGGTTTAGTTCTTCTTAAAGGAACTTTTTTCCCTCTTGCCCGATTTAGCCCATCTTCGAACTTAACCTGCTCTAAGTTTTAAAATATATTTATGCCAAATTTCAAGAGTCTAGCTCTTTTCGTTTGGACTGAATTGTGATTTCCACAGACGGACGGACGGACGGACATGCTCAGTTCGTCTTAGATTTCATCACTGATCAAGAATATATATACTTTATGGGGTCTGAGATGGATATTTCGATGCGTTACAAACGGAATGACAAAGTGAATATACCCTCCAAATTCTTTTTTGGATGGTATAATAAAAAGAATGAGAATAAATCTGTCTAACCCCTGTGTGTGCCTTGTACACTTTTTGACTAAAAATCATGTCTCAAAGAAGTAGACAAATCAAAAGATGGTGGACTTTCATTCAAATATCCAATGAGAGATAAATAGCTAACATTTGACCAACTAAAAAGCTTTTGATTTTCATATATGTTCGACATAATTTTATTTTCATGAACGCACCACCTTGAAATAAACCTCCCAAGGATATCACAAACGTAAAGTCCTACAGGAGTAACTTTGGATTCTTTATATACAAAACTATTTGAATATCTTTTACAATATGATTCAAAATGCTTTCCAATACAGTTACGCAAAACTTTTCTTTCAAAAATTTCTATTTCCTTTATAACGGTTGGTGAAACATTAAACCATATAGGAAATCCATATAGAATTATTGGCCTCAAGCTAGTTTTGTAAAGTAAAAGTTTAGAATTTACCGGTAAATGCTTATTACGAAGTATTTTAGAAAATGAACCTAATATTCTATAAGCCTTTGACAACACCAACCTAGCATGCTTATTAAATTTCAACAGCTTGTTGAATGTCAATCCAAGATATTTAATATAATTTTTAAAAGGAATAACTATATTATTTATGCAAAGCCTCAATTGTTTACTCTCTGGAACAACAAATCCCCTACATTTACCTGAAGCATTCCGTAAACAGGTTGCCTCACATTTTGAGATATTTTACTTTACACCCCAATTATAATACCATTTTTCGCCGCTAATACTTCCTGTCGACCAATTTGCATAAATTTTAATTTTTTACCTAATATGATGCTAATTAAGAAAATTAAGAACTTTAATTGCCATTATTTTTTTTGCATTCTGGAAAATGAGTGGTGATTATAATCACCAACGGCGAAATATGTAAACACATGAAATCTTTGAGGAATAAAGAAAAACATTTTTTTTATTAATAAAAATTACTTGTTATAAATTATGTATGAATTTTTATTAGTCGAACTTTCTTATGTAAATTGTTAATTTTATCAACGGGCTTAAGTTCGAATCTGCAAGACTGCAAACCATTTTTTATTATTTTATTAATAAATGAATTTGTTCAAATTCTATTTTATTAATTTATATTAAGATTGGAATATTAAGAATATTTTTCAATAATCATCCAACCAGCAGAACAGATCAGTTAGTAACTAGCACCACTTGCAAAAGTGGAAAAATTGAACAAAGAACGCTGATGAGATGGCGTAGCGGCCTGATCCGTTCTGCTGGGTTGATGATTATTGAAAAATATTCTTAATATTCCAATCTTAATATAAATTAATAAAATAGAATTTGAACAAATTCATTTATTAATTACTTGTTATGGTAAATTTCAAAACATTTCGTATGTATGTAGGTGAACCTCACACATTTTGCACATAAATGGTGTATGGCTGTGGCATTGCTTACACCGACGTTTTTTGCATTCCTTTTGTTTTATAATAACGTGTTGTGACAATTTGGTTCGTTTTGAGTTGGGTTCTTCTGATTCTCTTTCCTGATAGAATTGATCCTCAGAAACAAGTAGAGCTCTACCGATTTCAGATCGGAAGTCTAATTGTGGTTTTACTCGGGGTTTTCCAATACTACACAAAAAACAGTGCAACTTCCAGGTGTTTACAATAGCGGAATCCACAGCGTTTGAAAACAAAGGCCACCACCACTCCTTGCCTCTTACATTTATACGGTAGTTCGATATGGCATTGTCTGCCATATCAACTCCTCCCATGTGCAGGTTATAATTTTTTATCAAATTAGGTTCTTCAACACTAACATATGACACTTTCTATTATATCGTCGGACAGTTGTAAGAGAATCAATGGTATCAAAATTCAATGCTAACGTCACAATTGCGTTATCATGCCAAGTTACTACGAATATTTCATTTGCTTTATCAAACATGAAATCGTATGCACCTTTTTTTAAATTTTTGTCACTTTTAATGCCCACATTGCTTGGTAATCGATTTTTGCGCACTGTACCGGTGGCTCGAAATTTTTTTTCTGACAGAAGGCACATTAGATGAAAGGAAGTAAAAAAATTGTCAAAATATATATAATGTCGTTCTGGATGCTTCACATATTCCAACAAACTCAAAACCACATGAGCTCCAAGGCCAATTTCCTTACTATAGGGCTGCTGGGAGCCAGCGTAGGGCATACAATTATACATATATCCGTCAGATGAAGCGAGTACCCACAACTTGAAACCAAAGCGAATGGGTTTATTCCTTATATACATTTTGCTTGAATGCCTTCCAAAGTATGGCACCATTTGCTCATCGATTGATAAATGCTCACTAAAAACTCCAAATTGCAAAAACTTTTTGTTCAGTCCAACAAGCAAGGGTCTAATTTTCGCAAAACGATCGTTTTTATCTAAAGCGTTGTTATTAGAGACATGAAGATATTTCTTCATCCACCGAAATTCGGAACGTGTTATAGATTGCTTTACAATTGGAACCCCTAGATCTGACTGCTGACGCCAATAATTTTCATATTGTGGGACGGTGTGGTACCCTGTAAGTGTTAAAAATCCGAGGAAACGCTGCAACAATTGCACTGTGCACATGTTATCTAGAACATTATTTTGCATCGCATGCTCGTTGGTATTTGACACTATAAGTTCTATAATCTCCTCATCAAAAAACAACTTGAATAGGTCCAAAGGAGTTTTGTCGCCTAAATTAATTTGTAGAAAATAAAATTTAAAAAAAAACAAGTCCGTGCATTACATACTCAATAACTGATAGAGATTTTCTTGATCTTTCATCAGATCTGTAGAATCATGCGCACTGTTGGAGTAAACGGGCCGTTTTGTGTGCATCCATTTTGAAGAAGAAAATGAAGATTTTGATCTATTTCATGTTCGCTTGGCGCACTAATGTCTTCTTTTCCTCCACAAAATTCGAGTTCCAATTCGCCAGCAACTTCACGCATCGCACTATTTTCTTGACCACCAATGATCGTTTCGTCAATGTCCTCTTCATCACTCAGAATGTCTGAATGTCAACTCTAGGTGGAATGTATACCACATTGCGAGCATTATCGCGAATCTGTGCATTAGCCGATTCATCATCTGAATCTTCCAGCACATCAAGTCAAAGCTTGTTTGACTCCAAACCCAAAACTAGATAAAGTTATTGTTTATTTTTACAATTTTCTACAACAATATTTTATTTCATATAAATACATACGATCCTGACATTTTTCTATAATATAAATTCACTTCTAAAAAAAACACTTGTAATTATACCGTCCGCTTTGAAACACATTCAACTCTAAACTAATATTATTCACAAATGTTTGCAACTTCTCTTAAAAACTAACATGAAGTGTTTTCGAATACCGTTAGAATAGCAGCAACATAGTGGCTTCAATATATACATCAAATTTTTGTATGTACATATGTTTATAACGGTCACATTTAGATATACCTTTTTCGCCAATGGTGATTATAATCACCACAATGTTGAATACTCAGTTACATATTATAAATACATGTTTTTCTTTTTTTAATCGATGCAATAAGAAAACTAAATAGCAAATTTTAATGATATACACGAAATTGTTAGAAATCGTATTATCATAGCATTTAAATAATGATATTTTTAAATAACCTTTTTGACCTCTTTTCTAAATTTGCTAAAAAAATATATAACGCAATAAAAATAACTCAACCTTCTTAAATACATATACATATATAGGGACATTTATGAGTAATTAAAAAAAATCATACAAAATAAAAAAGGCCTCCTTTAGCAGTTACGACGTCTGGAAGTGTTGGTAATTATAATCACCGGTCGGCGAAAAATATCCAAGTGCTCAGAAACTTGTTTTAATGCCAGACGAGGAGATTCACTATGAGAGTATATAAGAGAATCATCAGCATATAACAAACTAGGAGAATTTATACCAATATGAGGAAAGTCATGCATAAAAATGTTATAAAGATGTGGAGCCAAAATCGATCCTTGAAGAACGCTACAAAGAACATTTCCAAACTCGGAAAACATTTTATTAAACTGAACTTCGAATTTCCTATTAGTAAAACAACTATTAAATATTTTTACAATAGCAGGGTCGAAACCGATTAGGATCATTTTATAAATAATTCCCCTATGATAAGCACGATCAAAGGCTTTTTCAACATCAAGTGAAACAGCTACTGTACACGGTTTAACACGAAGATGACTTACAACGCCATCTTGGAATTTAAATAATGCATCTAAAATAGAATGACCCTTTTTAAAACCAAATTGCATGTCTGGTATGTAAGGTTCCATTATATCAATATCCATCTTGTCCCTTAAAATTTGTTCAAATAGTTTCCCAACATTTGAAAGCAATGAAATCGGTCTTAGGTTATTAATATCTGCACTATTAGTCTTCTTTTTTATAAGAATTATTTTAGATATCTTCCAATCATTTGGAAAATATGAATTATTAATACAGTGATTAAAAATTATTGTGATACTCAAATGCTTTAGGAGGAAGTTTTCGAATAATAAAATTAGAAATCTTATCAAACCCACATGATCTCTTATTATTAATTTGCTTGGAATGTTCTAATAAATTATTAAGACTTACTAACCTGTTCCAATTTTCTGTATTAAGGGCTGAAAAATCATTATTAAAAGCAAATAAATTATTGGGAACAACAGCAATAACTTCGTTGATAGATCTTTCAATAAAGGATACATCTCTATTGGGACTTAAATCAGAATAAACTACAGCAAACTGATCCTTTGAATATTTAGTTTATCAACCTCTCCGTCATTTATTGACAATTTATCAATAATTTTTTTTTCTTAAAACCTATAATTTTATATACTTCTTTATGAGCGTTATGACCAGGTCGAATGTTCTTTAATCTCTCACTGAACATATGAGCTTGCTCAATTTGCCGCTTAATAATTATAGAGAGTAACTGAATTTGTTTCGATAACAAAATATAAGCAGTATTGGGACGGTTCCAAGTCCAATGATATAGTTTCTTCAAATTCGTTTGCCATTTATATTTAATTTTAAAAAGTTTTCTTAAATTATCAGACACCAGAAACTTTTTACCATTCAATACAACATTTTCAGAATTCACCATGGTAATAAAGTTGGTTGTTGTTGCGAAATCATCTACCTATCAATTTCAGAATTTGATAAATTTCTAGAAGAAACAGGCCAGTGATGAGAAAGTCCCTGAATCATTTCATTTTGAAATTTATCCCAGTTTGTTCTCTTAAAGGAAGTAAAAGTTGAAGGAGGGTTTAACATAAAATCAAAGTTTTGAAAACGAATTTCTAATTTGAGAGGAAAGTGATCAGAGAAAGTTGAAAGACTGACTTTTGTAATTTGGATTCGTCGAATCAACCAAATTACTACTTAATAAAAAATGATCAAGAAAAGAACTTCCATTAGGAAAAGATGGAAAAGTATTACAAACTCTGACAAAGTCTAAATAATATTGCTGAAGCCAATTAAAAAACACAATTCCATTTGAATTAATACAAATGTCTCCCCAAGCAACATTTTTCGCATTAAAATCCCGATCTAACATTAAATGTAACCAAACTTAAAGTTGGTTACATTTAAGTTGTATTAATTTCATCCATAATACCCATACACTGTTTCTTAGCATCTTCTCTATTCATAGATCTACAACCTCTCATAAATTTTTTTAATTTTATCCTCCAATGATATAGGTTCATGCGTATACAATGATTGAGCAATTCTTAAGAAATCTTGAATTAAAGCAGGCATTTTCCTTCGAGAATCTTTCCTAACTGGTGGAACATTTTGTATTAAACTAGCAAACGATTTATCCTTTTGAATAAAATTTGACACATTTATCGCACTAGCAACATTACTTAAAATCGTTTGTGTCTTTTCATTAGATAAACCTTTAATTTTTTTTTTATAGAAACATACTCTTTAAAAGCTGAACAACCTATAAAATTTGCGGGATGACCATGTTTATTGCAGTTAACGCAAAAAGGTATATTTTCCTGAGAAGGCACCACTTTACAATCACCCGGAGCATGACTCTCTTCACACTTAACACATTTAAAAGGACTATTACAATTTCTAGACATATGACCCCATTTTTGACAACGCCAACATTGTACTTCCCTCAAATTAGATTTTGGTGACTCCCAAGAAACCCTTTGATTATGCAAATAACGTAAACTTGTAATATCAGTTACATTCTTACCGAATTTAAGCGTAATTAAAAATAAGTTGGTATCCAAATTGTTTTTCTTGGAAAAATTTTTATAAAATTTAGAAACTGTATCAATAGTATTGGGAACCAAAGAATCAATTTCACTTTTGATATCCGATAAATCAGTTTTGTGATAAAGACCACGCAATACAACACTAACACGTTTGTATTCCTTACATAGGGTCTACAACTGCGATTAACTCTGACATAATATTTGAAAGAACGTCGGCAGAATGAGAGAACGGATTTCTTCATCTTAATCTTAATGTTTGCCAAGGGGAATACTGCTTTTATAAGCATTCATAATTCATTGGCAGCCGTGGAGAAAGTGTTTATAATTTGCGTAGAAATTTGATAAAATTGTTGGTGTTTATTGTTTGCAGAGTGAACTAAATTGTAAAATAATTGTGTCACAATTGTAAAATCAGCATTCACAAACAACTAAAGATTTTCAATGGCGACTTTTTATATACAAATGCATGTGCTTATATGACAGTTCATCTCATAAGATTGTTGTTATAGGATTTCTTATAACAACGCTCTCATAAAAAATCTTATAAGATTGAGATAACACTAATTTGAAGTCTACACGTAACACAATTCGCTCTGCGATTGAATTTGACGCTCTCATCTTACATATTATGTTACGTGTAGACCAGTGGTGTTCAAAAATAAACGTGAAGATGTATTGGTAAGAGATTTTGCCCAGCAAACATAATGTCAAACGCTTAAAATAAGAAAAACAGACAGAGTTTTTGCCATATATAAACAACTTATTAAGTGAATGTAATTTTAATTTTAAGAAAAAAATATCGGGGACCGTAAATAGCAGTTATCAATATCAAAAACTAGAACAGTTATATTGAGAACAAAACAAAAATAAATCTATTTAAACCAGTTTTTTATGTAAGATTAAAACTTGAATGTTATGAAAAGCATCATTTATCATAAAATACTTTTCACATTTCATTCCGTGAACGTGTATGCTTTTATTCAATTTCGAGTTTAATTTTTGTGTTCAATTGTAATTGAATCGGTTGTGTTTGCTATGCTTCGTCCAACAAGAAGCAACAACAATGCTTAATAAATTTCTGAAATAAAATGACAACAACCATCCGCATGTGTTCTCATCGCTTGCTCAACGACGACTGAATGAACATTTTTATAAGAGCATAACAAATGTGTGTAAATTTTTTAAACAATTGTTGTATGGGCTGAACACCACTGGTGTAGAGCAGTGGTGGGCACCGTCAATGTATTGGTAAATTGTGTATGTGTTGAGCTTGCGAGCTACCCACCAAGCAAAAAGCCAAGCGTTAGAAAGATAATGGTGCATTTTATATTTATATATAAGTGCCAATTTTTTCAAATAAAACTTTGATTACGTAAATTATTAATTAAAAATAAAACTTTTTCTAAGTAAACAGTCATATGAAAAATATTAAAAGAGATAGGACAATCATTTGTTATGTTTTCCATTCAAGACAAAAAAAATATATATAAGAATGTTTGATTGCTGGAGCTGAATATTCGCAAAAATATATGCGGTTGGATGTATCAAACTTAATATGCTTTGATATTTGTTGGCATGGAAGATCATGTTCATATGGGAAACATATTCAAAATATTTTTGATAAGATTTTACGCAGACTAATTAATAAAACTAAGTGTATTACTAAATAAGGAGAATTAGCACAGTCCGTTATTGGAGAAAAATTGTATAAAAGGCATTGTATGTTATCGAAAGCATTGTTTATGAAAAAATATTTTTTGCATATCATCATGACTGAAATTGTTTGCTGGACAAATATTCTGGAAAAATATATAAAAAAATTCGTAAGCATCCGCCTGATATTCATTCGTCGCTGTCTCATCGACGACTAAATTAAAGAGGGTAAGAATACGTGTGAATGATCTCAGCACAATTGTGCTATGAAACGCCCGTATCTGGTGTAGACCATAGATGCTCAAGCTTCTCTTGCCCTACAACGCGTTATAGGAAAGCAAGAAAAAAGTAAATTCTGCTTGCGCAGCAAACAAATATGTATACGAAAGAAAAAAAATTTGTTTCTCTCGCTCTCCTTAGGTTTTGGCTTCTCTTTAGCATACAGCAGGGATGGAAAACAAGTACTTTTCAATTTTATCTACATATATTTTGAGTTGAAGGGCGTACGTTTTGCATTTATAATTGTATTTATTCTAGATAACACAATATTTTTATTTATTAGCATCTGACTGATGAAAATTGTATTTATTTTGTAAACTCGTTTATAATAAATGTCTATTTCAAATAAATATATATTAGCTCATCTAGATCTATATGGCCTGGGTACTCTTTTGTTCTTGCGTGCTTTGCTTAGAACTATTTTCATGGTAGAAAATGTTGTTTCAGAATTATATGTGGTACCAAACATTGAATACAATTTGTAGATTTCTGTCTTCAGTTTTTTTGATAAACAGAAAGTAATTCTAGAAACATTTCCACCTCTGTTAAAAGTAGGTAGAGGTTTTTCTCTGCGCCACACACAAGCGCAACTGTGTTTATGTGGTAGTGCACATCTCTGGTGTAGACCCTATGTTAGGAGTTTATGGACAAGAATTTATTTTTTTCTCTCTTAAAAGATCCATCATCACTGAATGTGCTACAGCTTCTTTTAAATAGAGTTTACTCTTACTTTTGTTTTTGTTAACAATCATGAAAAATACTTTTTTTTCTTTAAGTTGTTCGACTAATGATTTAAGATGTAATTTTTAAAAATTAATTGATGCTTATATCGTTATTTGACATATTTCTGTATGATAAATGTCAAATAAGAAGGTTATAAGCATAAAATATTTTTTATAAATTAGGCCTTTAATATTTACGTTAAATAAAAAAATAGGAGGACAAAATACATTATCTTTAACAGGAGCTACGTTATTAATTCTATATCCAGCTGTAATGCATTCTTCTTCAATATCTAATTCTCCAAGAATTGAAAATCTATTCTGTGAATTGAGCATAGTAGTCGAGGACTTACTGTTAGTAGAAAATTTTGAAAGATCCGCTTGGATATCATTTGGCCTTTTTCTTTTGCAATTCGTAATACTTTTACTGAAATCATCCTTAACTTGAGCAGATTTACTTGAATTCTTTTCCTTCATTGCCTCATCAATACCAGAAAAATTCGATAAACGATCTTCATAACCATATCCAGCAACATCGTCCACCTTTTTTATGTTATTGCCAATATTTGCCTTAACGCAGTGTGAACAGGGAAAATTACTTTTGCTTCTTAAAGACAAGAGCAATTATCATCAATTAAATTGTTAAAATTTTTTTCTTTATCTTTAGCTTTATCAGGTGGTAGTCTTTCCTTCAATACAGGATTGGTATTATCCATGTTACAACCCTGACAGACATAGGATTTGTATACCATGATATAAATACTATGGTTTTTGATACTACTTTGGCATGACAGACATGTGGTATATATAATAATATTTTTGTTTTTATTTTCGTGTAATAAAAAAAATGGAAAAAGAAAAACTTTTTAGCATAATTGTTAATAATAACAACAAAATTGCATATTTTATGCGAAAAAAGAAATTGTGTTTTCGCTATTCGTTAATTATGTACAATCGCCTTAAAAGAAGAATATGCTTTTTTCATTCTAAAATAATAAAAAAGAAGTACAGGCGTTTTTGGACACGTGTAGGTCTTTATGGTTTATAAATCCATTATAACTATACATATTCATGGACATTTTTCTTAATAAGGTTGAGGCGTCGAACTTCTCGAAAGTTGAAGTGGCGAAATTGGACGATGACTCATTCCCAATGCAATTGAAAAAAGCTAAAGGGTGTAAACTGGGTTAATACTACGTATATTTTCGTAGTATTGAAACCAGATATAAACCACTTTATTTTGTGGTTTAATTGTAGTATAGGTTGACACACATGTAGTATAGAATACTAATGTGGTATAGAAATACCAGGTATTAAATACCAGCAGTAATTAAAACAAATCAATAAAATAAAACTTTAATTTAAAAAAAATTTATGAAATTTTACAATAAATTAGTTTATTATTCAAAAAAAAAAACGTCCGTTCTATTTCCCCTCAGTAAGTAATACTTATAATATTTCAAAACATTTTTAATATTCATTGTAAAATTTTCATTTTTTACATAGGAAACATGCAAATTGAAAAACCTATGATGTGGAGAGAAACATCTAATCATGATGCTGACTGTTACTTTTGTTTAAATAGAAATATTGAAGTTCTTCCATCCCCTTTTTCTTCGTCTTGAAACATCTCCAGCGTATCAGATGGATTTTGTCCAAAGCCTCTGGCACAGCCCTTGTTAAACGATCTTATAAGAGAACTAGAGCTTCCAAAAGATAAATCTCAGCTACTTGCATCCCGTCCAAAAGCAAGAAATTTATTAACAAAAAATTTGTAGCAAAAAATATCCTGTGCCAAATTTTATGAAATTATCTTAAAAATTGTGATTTCTATTTCTTTTTTTTTTAATAATAGGTTACATACGGCTAATTTTTGCAAAAATTACGTATTTTCACTTCATTCACTTAATTGTTAATAAAATTACCGTTTATCCATGTATTTTCATGAAATAAAGCTCGCTGTATTGGGAATGTTCACAATTTTACGATCATGTAATAAAAATGGTAAGTTTTTGTCAATTTCGATTTTTTACGAATTAAAAAGAAAATGAAAATTTTTAATATTAAAAATAGATTTTTTTACATTGCGATGCAAATAACTCCGAAGCCAATTGAAAGAATGGTATTAAAACGACTTAAAGGTAATTTAATTTTCTATTATATGCTTTTCCTTCGGACACCCCGATCCAGAGATATGATAACATCAATGGATCACCCTTTCCAAAAATGGGAAATTTCAGAAAAATTTAAAAAATAATCTTATCCATAAAATTTTGTGTTTCGACCATTTTTATAATCAGGAGACCATAGCAAATAAAAAAAAAGTAGTGGTGATCAAAGGGCATGCAAAAAGCTCAATTTTTTAGAACAGTGTAATGATTACCGGACCTAACCAACCTACAGGATCAAATAATTTTGCTATCGTAGGTAAAACTTCTCTTTTCGTATACCTAGACTTTTCAACAATGGGCTCTATTTTGAAATAAAATGAATCTAATTGAGTATTTCACTGAGTACCCAGTGTTTTGGAACTACGGGACTCTACAAAGTTCAAAAGTTTAGAATTTTCCAAGTAATCTGGCGGTAAATCATCAACAATTTTGACCTCATTTGATGTCCATTTTCTTAACTCAAATTTAGCTGAAGACAAAAAGGTTTTTAACTCATGCCGGGCCATCAAAGCAGAAGAAATATCTTGAGTTCCTGTTAATACGTCGAGACCCTGCGTATCCTTGCGCAAAATATTAGCACTAAGAGGGGCTCAGTCTCTGAATCTTCGCCAACTGTAACAATGTCCTTTTGGCTAAATAAGGAGCGCAGTTGGCACCAAAGGTTACTGTTTGTAACTCATACTTTATTATCTCCACAACTTTATTAAAATACATATCGAAACAGCCTCCAACGGAAAATCAACAGAACTAAATCTGATTGCAAAGTCCCACATAGAGGCAATAATTTAGACTATTTCCATTAGAGGTTCTGTTTGATGCATTAAATACGACTCGCAATTTTGAGGGTTTTCTGTCAGGCTTAATCACTGGGTGATGAGGAAAGTAAAACGAAAGAGAAGGTTTAGCAAAGTCACTTGATACAGGCTTCATATAACCTAAAGTTCTTTCAGTAGTTGGAAAGCTGTCGACAAAGTCATCCACATAATGATGATCCACTATAGACTTCACCGCACGAGGATATTCTTCACGATAGTTCAAGACGTTGGTTTCTTTAACATAATGGGCTACGCAGGGCGAACAAGCAGCCCCAAATGTCATCACAAGCATCTCGTAAGTACCGGGTGGCTTCGTGTCATCTTCACGCCAAAGGATCCGTTGGGAACACCTATCTTCAGGAGAAACAAGGACTTGGTGAAACATCTCTTTAATGTCCCCACAAACTGCAACAGCGCCAACGCGAAAGTTGAACAAAATTGACGGCAAAGGCTTATATTCTTGAGGACCCTTCAACAGCATGGAATTCAGCGAGACACCTTCAACGGTTGCAGCAGCATCAAAAACTAGGCGAAGCTTTTCAGGCTTATTTGGGTTGACCACTCCAAAATGAGGAAGATACTAAGTCCTAGGGCAAACACCAGAAGCTTCATTGGGCAACAATGTTCGTACATACCCTACATAAGCCTTCATGATGGACTTATAGGCATCACCAAATTAAGGAATCCTCTTCATCTTCCTCTCAATACCATTGAGTCTATTTAAAGCCATGGAGTAACTGTCAGGCAGGACAATATTATCAGCGCACCACAAAAGCCGAGTTTGGAACCTCCCTTCAACCTTCACTGTAGATTCCTTCATAATTTGTCGACCTCGTTTAACCTACTTCGATTCTACGACTGATGAGAATTTAATGGCTTACCCTTCATCGGGCCAAAAACGACCCAGCCTAATGGTGTGTTGGCAGCATAAGGACCACTTTCTTCCAATGGCACAATTTCATCAGGAAGACCAAGGTGGCAGTGATCCAATCCAATCAGGACTTTAGGGGCAACACCATTGTAAGTTTTAATAGGTAAACTAGGATGAGCACTTAAGTCCATATTAAAACTTTGAGCCGGCAATTTCAAATTTGAGACACCATAAACATTTTTTAGAGCATACTTCCTTTTCTTGCCAATTCCACTTATGTGCAGATCTACCACATATGCCATTTCCTCAGATGCCTTCCCAGCGTACCAGTGTAAATTCACTTTACTTTGTTGCCCCCGGAGGCCCAGTTGCCTCACCAAGGAGCTGTCCACCATAGTAACAGAAGAACCTTCATCCAACAACGCATAAGTTTCAACCTTGTTACTAGGACCATAAAGTATAATTGGCACAACTCGAAATAGCAGCACACTCTTATCTACAGTACGGGACACACAGCTTAGGACGGACGCATTTCCATTTGTTGAACCACCTGAAGCTCCCAACTCATTCGACACAGAATTATTTTCACCATTATTACTTTGACCATCATGTAATAATTTGTTATGTTTTCTTAGGCAACCATCAATGGGACACTCTTTTCGATTACGGCAACTCCTACTAGGATGCCCCGAGCCAAGGCAAGAAGAACATAACCTAAATTTTTTCACATTAGTCCATCTATTAGGCACGCTCAATGAACTAAATTTTTTGCACTCAAAAAATGGAGGACAACTTTTCTTTTTGGTTCACTATAATTTCGATTACCACTCACCCCTTGAATAGTTTGTACCAAATAAGCAACATCTTTGAGCCAATTGTTGAAATTTAAAACAGTTGGATAAGGCTTAATTGTTGAGGCATATCGGGCCCACTCCATTCTCTTACTCAAGGGAAGCTTGCCAACTAGTTCGTCCATTAGTGTAGGATTAGCCAAATGCTGTTGTCCATTAGCAGATTCCAAAAAGGCGGCAAGATTCTGCACCTTAACAGCAAACGGCACAAGCCTGTCGATAGCACTTTCGCCAATGGGCTGAATTTCTTTCACTTGTTGCAGCTGACAACGAATAAGCATTTCTGGACTACCATATTGAAAACGCAGTTATTCCATCACCACACTCACATCATCCGGATGTATGAGCAATGATTTAACACTTTCACGTGCATCACCCTTTAATGCCTTTTGGAGGCGAACACAATTCTCAAAATTATTATAGTTGTAGACGGCAGTGGAATTGTTAAAAGCTGTTGAAAACATGGGCCAATCCTCAGGTATGCCATTAAACTCTGGTAAATCGTAAATTTTTCTATGCACTGCCATCGAACCACCATTTTGAGACACAAGACTATTAGGCGGGAACATTTGTTCCTAATGGCGGTTGGCTTGCATAAAAACCAGAATTATTTACATTGCAGCTAACACAAGAAAATGGCGTACGACTACCAGCGCAGTCGACGTTGGCTGAGGCAGAGTTGCCAACGTTGGCATCACTGGGACCTGTAGCTGGTGGCGCCATATTGGATGGCTGGGGCATGTCAGCTGATGAAGACGAACTGGCAATACGCCTGGAGCGTATTGATTTGGCTTTGCAAGTTTTCCAAATTAATACCGGGATTTTGTTGATTATGCTGAAAGGTGCTGGTAACCATGATGGGCGCGGCAGTGAAAGTCGTGGCTATGCTGACTGGTTCCACCGCCGCTGGAACCAGTCAGCACACAGGCAGCGGCTGGGATGAACTTATTTTGTTTACCTGTATTGGCAGTAGTTACGTTTGTATTTGTGACACCAGATGTAGAAGGAACTACTGGCAACGGCATTGTTGTTCCGGTGGCAGAGGAACTGGTGGGCAACAATGGAGCTCCAGCGGCAAGGGGAGCGAATTGTTGTGGCAGCGAATTTGTTCCGGCAGATGGAGGACCATCACTATTTTGATTTAATGCTGACTGTAATCGAGGGCTTTTTCTTACAGGCGATCGTTGCATGGTGAACTCCAAAATTTTTCAAATTAATTGCTTAAGTGAGAACACAAAAACGAAGGAACAAACACTTAAGACACCACAAATTATTTTAAATATGTTCCGGCAGACGAGGGACCACTTCATAAAAATTTCCAAAAATATTGCATTCACCTGGCAGAATGAAGCACAGATATTTGTGCAAACGTTGAAAATATTTCTTGTTCCCACAGGCGAGGAACCTCTTCACCAAAAATGTAATTTCTCTTAGGCAGAGAACCAATTGTTCCGGCAGGCAAGGGACCACAATAAATTTTTCGCACAAAAGTTGCGCAATAAAAAGTGTCTCTTAGGCAGAGAACCTATTGTTCCGGCAGGCAAAGAACCACAAGATTTTACGCACAAAGCTGCGAACTAAAATTCAATAGGATATATGAATCTAAGGGAGCGTTTGATTAATTCCTGAAACTCTGACATTCGTGGAATGTTTTTTTTTTGCTATGTCAACCTTTTTTATACCCTTCACAAAAAAGTAAAAGGGTATATATAGGTTTGTCATTTCGTGTGTAATTTCTTCGATATACACATGGGACCCCATAAAGTATATATATTCTGGATCCTTATGAATAGCGAAGACGATTGAGCGATGTCCGTCTGTACGTGAAATTGGTTTTTCCAAGCCCCCAGAAGAGCTAGAGACTTCGTTCTTGGACCGTTGGATTGGAAAAATTCAGAAGGATCCGAAGTATGGTTCCAGAGCTGGGAAGCTTACACCTATTTCTCGACGCAAAATTTATGCCAAAAATCAATTATTTTTTTTAATGTTTGTAAATTAAACCTATTTCTTTCTTTGGGAAGCCTCAGTGGTCTATTAAAAACTTAAAAAAATTCCAGGGATGGGAAATTAAAATTTTTTTTCGGCCCATTCCGTATTTTGTAGTACATGTAGTAACTAAAATTGTTAAAAATTTTAAGTTTTTCCTTAACAAAACCACTTTATACGTCGTGAAGATTTGCATTGGCAAAAAAAAAATGTTTTAAATTCAAATTTTGCTTCCAGGGGTGGGAAATTGAATTTTTTTATACATGAAAGTTATCAAACAGGCAACCGATGTTGTTTTTTTTTTGTTTTTTTGCTAACTAAAACTGTCTTACAATTTAGAAAGAACAAAATTGGTATCAAAAATTCAAAAATAAAATTTCGAATCCAGAAATGGACAAGTGCAATATTTTATGGTAAATTAAAGTTACCAAAATGGTAAAAAATTTTCAATTTTTCTTAAAGAAATCTACTTTATACCTCAAGAAGCGTTGCGCTGATAAAAAAACTGAAAAAATTAAAATTTCGTTTCCAGGGTTGGAAAAATTAATTTTTTTGGTACATGCAATATTTTGTAGTACATTTAAAAACCAAAATGGTTGCAAAATTCGAGTTTTTCTTAAACAAAACTACTTTATACCTCATGAAGATTTGCATTGATAAAGAAAATTTTAAAAAATTTAAATTTCGCTTCCAGGGTTGGGAAATTGAAATTTTGTTTATACATAAAAGTAACCAAAAAGGCAATTGACGTTGTTTTTTACTACTTAAAACTATTTTTTAGTTCAGGAAAAACAAAATTGGTATCAAAAATTAAAAAAAAAATTAAAATTTAGATTCCAGAGTTGGATAACTGCAATATTTTGTGGTACATAAAAATGGCCTAAATGGTTACAAATATTCAGTTTTTCTTAAATAAAACTATTTCATGCCTGATTAAGAGTTGCATTGGTAAAAAAAATTTAAATTCGTTTCCAGGGTTGGGAAATTGAAATATTTATTCTGCATTAAAGTAACCAAAAAGGCAATTGACGTCGTTGTTTCTTTTTGCTAATTAAAGCTGTTTTATAATTTAGGAAGAACAAAATTGGTATTAAAGTCTTAAAAAATCAAAATTTCGACTCCAGGGTTGGACAAATTAAAAATTTTATGGTACAAAAAGTTTAAAAATTTTAATTTTTTTGTCAAGTAAAACTATGTTACACCTCACTAAGAATTGCATTGGTAAAAAAATAAAAATTCGCTTCCAAAGTTGAAAAATCTAAATATTTTTGGTACATAATAGTACATACATAAATTCCAAATTTTGTGCTTTTAGTGAATTAAATCTATTAGATATTTCAGAAAAAATTAAACTAATATCAAAAAATTAAAAATTCGGTTCCAGGGCTGGAAAATCGACATTTTCTGATTCATAAAAGCAGCCATTTTATTTGTTATATTTGATTTTATGAGAACTTTTTGGGGTACATGAAACTGATTTTTTTGTTTTGTTTGTAAATTATATATGTATTGTAGAATAAAACACAAGCGTCACTTCTTACTGTTGGCGAAATAATGGCGTCCTTTACCATTTTATTATCTTCTTGACTTATTATAGTGCTACCAGACATACTACTATTCCTACAAGGTTGCCGAGTAACATCTATAATATTATTCTACTACAGCTCGGCCAATCCTGACATTAATGATCGTCCACGATCATAACTACTTAATCTAATTCATTCACAAAACTAAAGTTAGTATAAGATATTAATTATAAGTATTACTAAAAATTATTAATCTTCCAGGGTTAAGTGTTGCTTAGCTCTCCTTTGCTTCTCCAAATATTTATTCAGCCACAATCTTATATTACAAGCCTCAATAACTCCGTCGTATGGTATTTGCGTTATCTGACCATTCTCTATGTCCCTTATAACATAACGATCATTGGGTAAAACCTTAAAGACTCTATATGGACCCTTAAACTTTGGCAATAGTTTCTTATTCGTGCCCAGTGAAGTATCAATATTCTTAATGACAACAAAGTCACCCTCTTTAAATGATCCCACCGATACGTTCTACCTCTCATTATATGCAATATTATAATTCTGTGTCCTTTCAATACTCTCACTCGCCTTCTCCCTTAATATTCCTAAATCCCTCACTGGGCCCGAAGTGAACTGGTCAATATACTCCGTCAATCTATCTACGATCTGGCCCCTTTGATTAACTCCAAATAAGGATTGACTTGGAGTTATACCAATAGACCGGTTTATGGTGTTATTAATCGCAAACTCAACTTTACCTAAATGCCTCACCCAATCCGCGTGTGTTATTGGGTCACTGTATTTCGCTAACATCCCAATAAGACTACGATTGATCCGTTCGACCTGGCCATTCGCCTGTGGCGAGTGCACCGCTACCTTAACATGCATAATATTCCTTTCCTCTAAAAAAACAGTAAATTCCTTTGAAGTAAAACAACTGCCTCTGTCCGTTATACATCTTATAGGCCGACTATAATAATCAAAATATTTATTCAGCGCAGCTATCACCTCCTTTGTACTCGTGGTCAATACTGGAAATAATTTCACGAACTTAGTAAATGCATCGACTATAACCAATATGTGTTTACGCTTCGATTGTAATGATGGCAATGGACCCAAATGATCCAAATGAATTGTATGAAATGGCTCCGCATGCTTCCTAATGCTATGTAAGTTTCTGTTGTTTGGTCTATCCGGTGGGGAATACATTATGCAACGAATGCAATTCTTCTTAAATTTATCTATCTTCTGTTTCATATCCGGAAACCAGTAGTTGCTCCTGATCCTCTGATAACACTTCTCTACACCTTGGTGACTAATATGTTCGTGTGTTATTCGTATAAGTTCATCTTCCAGTTCCTTCGGAACATACATTGTTGTAGATTCTCCGTCCTTTCTAAAAACAACTCCATTCATCATACAAAACTTCTCCATTTCCCCATCTTCAAGTTTATTTCTTAATTCAACTATATGATCATCCCGTGACTGCATTATTTGTAACTGAAAATCTAAGTCCTCACTGTCTATCACTGCAATTATATCCTCACAATCAAAATTATTTCTACTTAAAGCATCCGCATGTGCCATCTTCGTTCCCGAACGGTGAGTAACAATGTACTCGTAGTTTTCAAGTTCAAGTGCCCATCTCGCTATCCGACTATTGATTAATTTCTTACTTAGCGTTAATGTCAAGGAGTTACAATCAGTTACTATTCTAAATCTAATACCCTCAAGGTATACTCTAAAGCGTCGAAGTGCATATATGACCGCCAGAGTCTCCAACTCAAAACTGTCATAACGTCCCTCTGCGTCTGAAGTCCTCTTAGAAAAATATGCGATTGGGTGAAAATGTCCGTCATCCTGTTTCTGAAGGATAATTGCACCAAACCCACTCTTACTAGCATCACAGTGTAACTCAGTCTCCCTTCTCGGATTATAAATCGCCAAGACAGGACTCGAAATCAATCTATTCTTCAACAGCTGAAAACACCTCACGCATTCCTCACCAAATACAAATTTAGCCTGATTCTTTAAAAGATCATATAAACAACGAGCCAAGATGGAAAAAGATTTAACAAATTTCCGGAAGTATGAACATAAACCCAAAAATGATTGAAGCTCACGTGTATTCTTTGGAAGGGGATAATTTCTAATTGCAACGATATGGTTCCCAGAAGGTCGTATTCCCTTTCGAGACACCCTGTAACCCAAAAATTCAATCTCCTCACGAGCAAACTTACATTTACTGAGCCTCAACTCTAGACCATTTTCCCATAAACGGGTCAAAACCATCTGAAGAAGATCCAAATGTTCATCAATTGTTCTGGTAGCAAGAACAATATCGTCCATATAAATCACCAATAAATTCTGATTCATCAAATCCCTAAAAATCGTGTTCACAAATCTGAAATATAGCCGGACCATTCTTAAGGCCAAATGGCATTCTTAAGAATTCGTATTGGCCATTCGGCACTACAAAACTTGTATATCCTATCGAGTTCTCTGCCATCCTGATCTGATGGAAGCCAGACTTCAAGTCCAAAAGGGTGAAATATCTCCTATCCCCCAAGAATTCCAAGCAGTCCTCTATCAGTGGTAAAGGATAATTATCCCTCACAATCAATTTATTCAAATTCCTATAATCTATGCACATCCTTGTCTCCCCGTTCTTCTTCTTCGTTAGTACAATTGGCGAAGCGTATGGTGAATTACTATGTCGAATAATCCCCCGGTCAAGCAAATCCCCAATTATAACATTCACCTCCTCCTTCTCCCTAAAAGAAAGCCTCCTAGGTGCACAATAAGTGGTAGTATCCGAACTCAATGTTATTTTCGCCTCGTAATTATACTAGTCAATGCTCCCTTGCTACTGCTGATATATTTCCTTACCAAAAACTCGATACGCTCCGCGTATTCACCGCCTAAACCAATATCAATCTCCTCTTCAACATCACATACCTGAATATTAAATATTTCACTAAAAGCCAACCGTAAATCCTCTAATCCCATATCCCCCGTCTCATCATCGTTAGTATCATTTAAAGGTGGTGAACCCAAAGTACTTTTATATTCATCTTTATTTATATTAACAGAAATCAAATTATTCACTTCAGTGCGCATATACAAATTAATATTAAAAGAGTTCAAAAAGTCTCTCCCTAATAATAAGGGAAGTGGTAGATACTTATCAGGTAACACAAATAAAGTCAAAATTCTATGTACATTTTTATACTTTATCAACGCATAAACTTTCTTCTCAGGGTAAAATTCAGTTGAACCGATTCCCCTAAACGGAGTAATTTTTTCTTCCTTCATCTCTCGACATCTTTTTATTTTATTGAGAAAAGACTTTCCAATAAAACTACACGGACTACCGGTATCAAATAAACAAAAAATCTCTTCAAACTGTGGATCAGCAAAATCATCAAGATCTAAAGCAACACTTACCGTTTCCTTAAAATTTACAAAATCAAAGTCTTCATCCTTCTCTATGGCTGCTACCGTTCTCATAGGACACTTGGCATATTTGTGCTCTGGATTTCCGCACTTAAAGCAAGATCCCTTTTTGCGTTTCTCCTTAGGACATTCATTAGAAAAATGCCCAACTACTGAGCAATTAAAACATCGCACATCTTTGCGTTCTGCACTAGTCTTACTTGGCTTACTGCATTTTTCAATTAATTTTTCATACTTCGGAAGTAGCTTCTTAAGTTCTGCTACAGAAGTCACCTTGCAAAATATCATAGACGCGGAAGTTTTGTCACACAGACCATCAACTATATACTCTATTAATTCACCTTCAGTTATATGGGATCCATTCGCTATCTCTTGCATTGTCAAAACATAAAAATGTAAATTTTCAGAATTGCGATTCCATACACGTGATTCGAGTTTCTTATACACATTACGAGTATTTTCGCCGTTGTTAAATTCCATCGTTAAAGCGACTTTAAGTTTATTCCAACTTCGTACTGATAACAAGCGCAAGAATAACTTAGCGCTACCAGTGACCATTCGACGACCAAAAAGTAATTTTGAATTGTCATCACAGCCATGAGTAATATATTCAAAATCGGATATCCATTTAAGCACATTGTAATTGTCATCTCCGCTAAATTTCGTTAAAGCAGCTTCGATGTCATTAAAATCGAACGAGATTTTACTTCCATTTTGTGCCTCCAACAATTCTACTTCTTTTTGTAATTTTAAAATACGAAGGCGCTGGGCCAGTTTAGTTTCAATTAGATCCAAATCGTCATTTAAATTACCCACTTCGCCGCTGCTCGCCACATTTTGACAGTTATTTGTTGTAGCGTCATTTTGTTTAACGGCACTTGCAGTTACTGCGGCAGCAACATCTACGGATTCGCGACGTACTGATGTAATGACAGATTTGTCCACCTCTACCAATAGATTATCTATGTGTTCAACTTGCGCTTCGTCCGCCACAGGTTCCAAAGCTGCATAATTATTTTCGGGCGCTGGTTCACCAATAGCTTGTTTCATCAGGTTTTTCAATTGTGTTAATGAGGCCGTCTCTGGGAATTCAATTCCCATTCCTCCAATATCTTCCCGAGCTGACATCTCAATTTGTCAATAATCTTTCACTTAGTTCTTTTTGTTTAAATTTATTAAATGTTTCTTTCTTCTTTTTGGAATTCACCCCACACCTGAATTTGTAGAATAAAACACAAGCGTCACTTCTTACTGTTGGCGAAATAATGGCGTCCTTTACCATTTTATTATCTTCTTGACTTATTATAGTGCTACCAGACATACTACTATTCCTACAAGGTTGCCGAGTAACATCTATAATATTATTCTACTACAGTATATATATAATATTTTTAAAAGACGTTCATAGGTATTAGATATAAGAAAAGCCAGACATTTAGCTTCCTAGCCGAAAAATTTAAACGTTTTCTTAAATATAAAAGTAACCGATAACATCATTTTGATTTTTTAATTAAACCTACTTTCTGTTTTGGCAAGAAAGAAAGAAGAATTACATCTGTGAAGGGTATTTAAGATTCGGCACAGCCGAATATAGCACTTTTACTTGTTTTTTACATCGCCGGCTAATTTTTGATATAGGACCGACGAGGTGGGTGCTGTTAGTCTGCTTTTAGTACATGATAATGTCAGTCGCTGCCAATTATGCTAAGTGACCAGTCTTCATCATTGAAAACAGGCTGGCAACAACTAACACAACCATGCACTAATGCTGATCAGAAGAATCCAACACAATATTTCATGACTCCACGTCAGAGTCTCGTGTTCAACTACTTCATCCAACAGCACCGTCGTGTGCAAACAGTTTCAGGCGGTTTTGTAAATGTTCAGAGATGAAAGACGACTCTGAAGCTGGGTCAATCAAGACTTGAGCTGGGTAAGTCGTACCCTCGTGAATGGTATCTACCATAGCTGTTCCCAGAAGCACTTTTCGGTTCTGAGAGACATGAAAAACCTGTCGAGTAGGAGTGCTGCTCGAAGATATGCCACTCGATGTAGAAGGCAGGGAGTAATCTACTTGAGCATTCTGGGCCAGACGTAATAGCAGGGCGCAACTTCCGAGTAGTATTACAACAACAATGACATTTTTTTCACCGTTGAAAATCTTTCCGATATTGAAGAATTTTTGAACCGCTTACACCCTTTCAAGAAGTGTCCTGAATCCCGACATAAAACACAAGGCATAGAAGCAGAATTTTTTAAAGGAATCCTTCCCGTCAGAAATTCATCGAAATTTTTCCACGAGGACAAAACCGATTTATTACGAACACTTTGTTCCCATAAACTAACGGTAGAAGTGGGTAAACGTTGAATCTGAAAGGAAAATTAAAATAGGATCCCAATTATCTGTTGAAACTTTGTAAATAGAAAGCGATGTCAGACAATTATTATTACCGCGTTGTAAAGTTTTTAAACCGGCACTAGATTCCTTATCAGCTGAAGGAAGGTTAAATAATAATTTTAGTTGGTTATTAACCAACATACGAGGATTCTCATATGCCTTCTTAAGGTTTTGCCAAGCAACATCAAACCCTTCGTTACCTAACGGGTACTTGGACCGATTTCATTAGCTTCACCGGCGGTTTTACGTATTAAATAGCAAGGACGTCCTATATTGCTGAGACGCGAACTATTTATATATATGTGTGTAAATAAATCCATGAACGCAGACTGTGATATATAAACTCCTTCAAATGTTTTTACATCACAATGAAATAATGTTAAATATGTTCTGAGTTGCCTAAGTGTGAGTTTTTTTTTTACAGTCATTTAATTTTGGCGTATTAACCTCTAAATATTGAGACTTTCCATTAACCAACGCTAAACAATTAAGGCAAGCCATATAAGTACTCTGGTATTTAGAAGCAGCCACATTTACATCTCCAGAGTTAACCTTTGTATTATCCTCAACATAGTCGACCCATCCTTCATATGCTTCCTTAACTTTTTCCCATAAATTCTTTAATTCGTCGCGTTGAATTTGTAGCGTAAACACCATATGGAAATCCTCACGGCAATCATTAAAATTTGTCTCGAATTTAATGATGGCATCGGATACGCGTGTAAATTTATTTAAAAATTTAATCTACATGATTTATTTTAGAATATATAAATTAATCGCAAATTTATGGGGAAAAATTAATGCACACACGGATGATTGACCAACGGTAGGGTGTATACCAAATAAAGTGAAACAAGTAAAAACGTTATATTCGACCGGTTGGAATCTTACATAGCCTCCAAATATGTAGTAAGTAAATTCAAAATGTTTAACTTGATGGGAGTTCCTTTATATAATATCGTACGTCAACGCCCACTGAAGGGAACCGAGTTCAAAAATAGACTATATCATGTTTTCCACAGACGAACGTATGGGCTTTGCTAGATCGTCTTAGACTTCATCACTGATCAATTCTCTTTGGAGGGTATTAAAACCGTATTTTGCGGTATCGCTCTGGCAAAGGCTGCGGGGGAGACATTTCACCTTTTGTCATAAAACTCTAAAAATATATGTTTGGGATAATTAAATAGAAAATTTAAAATATGTTTTTTTATATGGTCATTTAGGGGCAAAGAGGGAGGAGATGTAGGACACAGTAGTACCAGGTTAAGTCTCAGCTTAGTCATTATAGCTTAAAAATGTTTTTTTAAGGAATGTAGGCTTAAGCAAACCAAAGTTTAACGCGTTGGACCTTCTTTGACAAAAAAAATATAACATTTGCTTAAAAAAATTACAAAAAAAATTTACAAATTATGTTGTTTTTTAGAGGTTGGTTTAGTTCTTCTTAGGGGAACTTATTTCCCTCTTGCCCGATTTAGCCCATTTCCGAACTTAACCTGTACTATCCTTCAAGATACATTTATACCAAATTTCAAGAGTCTGGCTCTTTTCGTTTGAACTGAATCGTGATTTCCACTGACCCATATGCTCAGATCGTCTTAGATTTCATCACTGATCAAGAATATATATATTTTATGGGGTATCAGATAGATATTTCGCTGCGTTACAAACGGAATGGTAAAAGGAATATACCCTCCATATTCTTTTTTTGGAGGGTATAATAAAATAATATCAAAAGAAATAAGAGTATTGAAATATATAAATAAAATTTTTCATTTCTGTGTAAAAATGGTCTGTGTTGTTCACTGTTTATAGTAGTTAATGTAAAAGAATTAGTTCATTATACATGTATAAATGAAATTTATTTGTTGGTGGTTAAGCAATGTCTATATGCATTTCATTGGTGCTTTACCAAATCGTCAGTAGTCTTTAACCACAATTTTGAAAAGTTAAAAACCTCTTATCTTATGCATATACTTCCGAAAACCATCTGAGAATTCACAACTTGTAAATTACAAACTATTTTCAAAAATAACAACATAACAAGAACATAGGCTTGCAACTCATACAAAACTAAACCAACAAATAAAGTATGTTCGATATGAATCTATTTTATTTTTCTACACCTTTATACAATCAGACATCCATTGGATAACAAGAAAAGTATTTATAAGGCAAAATGAAAAATAAAATCTAAATTAAACTGTTATGAAATCTTTTTATTTGACACATTGTTGTCACAATACTACTATATATAAATGAATTTTATTTGTTGGTATAAATTTCGTGTGCACTGCATTAAGCTGAACAGAACTCGTCTTGCGTCAGTCAAATGGTAGATCACATAACTTCAACACATATATATATATATATATATATATATATATATACATATATATATACATATATATATATATATATATATATATATATATATACATATACATATATATATATATATATATATATATATATACATATATATATATATACATATATATATATATATATATATATATATATATATATACATATATATATATATATATATATATATATATATGTACATCAGAGAACTTCACTTGTTGATTAAAAAACCGTTCAACAATAACAAAGACACAAAAAACTTGTCTTTTATTTGCAAATGATCAAACTTGCCCGCACACTTTCTTTTGTTGTTCATTTTAAAGCAACCGAACATATGCTTCTTTGTTGGTTCTGATGCTATACACATCGGCTTACTCACAAAAATAATCTTCTTTAAGCTAGGAATAAAAACATTAATCAAACTTGCTCAAGCTTTTATATGTGTTGTTCATTATAAGGCAATCGAACCACTTGCAGGTTGAACACTTGCTTATTTTTTATCATAGGTCGAATCAAACTTGTCAACTTGTGTACTTGTCTTTTCCACTCAACGCTCAAAATTTTGATCAACATTAAAGTACAAAAAGCAAGAAATCATTGTGTATGAATTTGTTCATTCCTATCAACAAAGGCACGCTTGTTTTTTTATTTTAATTTACAGTGGTTTATGATGTCCATTCGTGTTGTTTATGACAAAATAGGAAATTTTTTTAAGAAAATATTTTTATTTGCAGTTCGATATTGCAAATAATATTTATTATTATTTTTGTTTATTTTTATTTGTTCTTCTTTACAGTGGTGTTTTTTGTGTTATTTAATTTGTATTTCTTATTAAGCTAAAATTGAGAAACACAAATTTTCTGCAGCATAAGTAGCCCTCCAGTACCTATTCGTTTTCCATAATTATTTCACTTAAAATGGACCATATTAAACTTTTTCCCTTACGCCGTGGCGACAAGGTGTAAACTTTCTTGGAAATTTGACTTAAAAAAATTGTTTTCCCTTTTGTCATATTTGCATGTGTATTTCGACATATGTAATTCAACTAAGTAAAAATTTCATAGACAATTTATTTTAAAGTGTTGATCAAGTCTACTTTATTTTTTGTGAATACTGCTGTAAACCTGTACCTTCACTCATGTATCAGTGTTGAATTGGTTATGGTTCGTATATCATATTGCTCAAATCACACAGACGCTCGGTTCAAACATGTTGTGTGAATTAATGAGAATAAGAGCGTTTGGACACGTTGAATTTACTGCAAGGCCTTCTCTTGCCTGTGCGATCTTGCACATAAAATGCTTTTGTTAATTCTACTCATAATCAGAATTTGATGTATACAGCAGAATGAAATGATTTTTAATCATCATTGAATTTTTCTTTAATCTTCAAAATGAACAAAAATTTTTGTGCTGAACAAAATCAAGAAAAATCGTAATTTTGAAGTACTCTGATATACATATATATATATATATATATATATATATATATATATACATATATATATATATATATATATATATATATATATATATATATATATACATATATATACATATATATATATATATATATATATATATATATATATACATATATATATATAAATATATATTTATATATATATATATATATATATATACATATATAAATATATATTTATATATATATATATATATATATATATATTCATATATATATATATATATATATATATATATATATATATATATTTTTTTTTTTTTTTTATGGACGTAATGATAGCAACTATCAATAGTGGCCCCACGACAACTTCACTAGCACCACCCTGGGACAGCTTTGGCATTTCATCAGGGTGGGTAGTATTATCAGTATTATTCCTACGTCCTCCTTAGTTCCTAGGTAAGGAGGTTCGGAACTGATGCGCATATTTAATCGTCAGTAGCTAACGAATCCTAAGACGTACTAACTCTCCTACGAATCTGTGCTAATCTGCGAAGTTCCATCAGAACAAGCTGTACAAAACTACACACTCTGGTCCAATTCAATAAGGATTCCAGCATGGTCGGAATAATATTCTCCGGGCTGATCGTACGCCCCAAGCCTTCCTCTAAATACGACCTCCAGTTGCTGAATCGTGAGCAGACAAAGACGACATGCTCAGCATCCTCAACCACATTCCCACCACAGTGTGGACAGAACGGAGAGTCGTCGTGCTTAAAACGAAATAGATATGACCTAAAGCAACCATGTCCAGACAAGAACTGTGTTAGGTAATAGTTCAGATCACCATGTTTCCTAGTCAGCCATAATCTGATGTCGGGTATTAATGAATAAGTCCATCTTCCCTTTTCAGTGGTTGACCACCGTTCTTGCCATTTTTGCATACATAAATCAGAGTTATCCCTATTCATGATTTCTAAATCGATAGGGATCATACCCGCAATGATAAAAGCCGCCTCGTCCGACACTGTCCGAAATGCACTACATACTCTTAAAGCAGCTAGCCTATACACAGGGCATACCAGCCCCACATATGTGGAATATCTAAGTGAGTCTGACCATACCGGGTGTGCATATAGGATAATGCTCCTTACTACTCCAGCGAGCAGTTTCCTCTGAAGATACTTTGGCCCTCTCGTGTTTGGCATGATCCGAGATAGCGCCAAACAGGTCCCTGATGCTTTGGATGCTATATATCGCAAGTGCTCGCGAAAAGATAGCCGTGTGTCAATCATCACACCCAGATATTTCAGAAATGCCTTTGATTCTATGGAACAGGTGCCAACATTGAGGGTAATAGTTTCCCTAGCCTTACGACTACTAATCAAAACCGCTTCGGTTTTATGATCAGCTAGAGTCAATCCCATTGCAGTGATCCAGGACTTTACTAATTGTACGCTGGCATTTGCAATGGTTTCTGCCTCCAGCAATTCCTTAGCTTCACACACCAGCGCTATATCGTCTGCGAATCCCACAATCTGCACTCTCTCAGGTAACCTCAACCTTAGTACTCCATCGTACATTACGTTCCACAACAATGGTCCAAGTATCGATCCTTGGGGAACACCACCACTAATCCTACGTTTCCTTATACCCGCATCTGTACTATAGATCAATTCCCTATACCGGAAATAATCCTGCACTATCCCTATCAGATATTCTGGGATGTCCAATCGAGTTAGAGCATCAACAATATGCACCCAGCTCGCTGTGTTGAACGCGTTCTTCACATCCAGCGTCACAACTACACAGTACTCCTTTGTGCCATTCCTCCAACTCCTGCCATAGATAGTCCGTGCAGCAGTTTCTACTACCACGTTTATAGCATCCACTGTTGACCTCGCCCTCCTGAAGCCAAATTGGTTGTCTGATAGACCATTTCTGTCATCAACGCAATTCCCAAGTCTTCGGCAGATCACACCCTCTAGCAACTTCCCACATGTATCTATCATACACAGTGGCCGATAAGATGAGGGATCATCTAGGGGTTTATTGGCTTTTGGTATTAATACCAACTTCTGCCTCTTCCATCTTGTTGGAAAAATTCCCCTACCTAAGCATGTATTCACCATTCTTAAGAACTGCTCGGGACAAAGCCTGACGGCCTCCTTTAATACTATATTTGGAATGCAGTCGAGTCCCGGTGCCTTCTTGTCTCTAAACCTAGAGACAACGTCCTCAATCTCAGCTATTGTAACCGGGGGAAAATTTAATGTCCCAATTGGAGGGTTGTGCTCCCAAGGTGGTGCGTCCTGCTGGGGAAAGAGATGGTCTACAATTTCCTCCAGGATTGGCCCCTCACTCGGTTGCAACGGGGTCAGGCATTTAAGTTTTTTGGTGACCAGCTTATATGCGAGACCCCAAGGATTATCATCCACCTCATCACAGATATTAAGAAAACACTGCCGCTTGCTCCTACGAATTGCATCCTTTAGGGCCTTCCTCCTATTCCTGTAATTCTCCTGGTATACGCTATTCTCTAACCTACCTCGAGTTCTTGTATACTGCCTTCTGGCACGTATACACTCCGCCCTCAAGCCGGCAATATCATCATTCCACCAATAAACCGGTGACCCCTTTACGGATCCTTTCCGCCTCACCATAGATGCATCGCACGACCGCGTGATATGGTTTACCAATTGTTCTGCCATATCCTCAGCTGAACCATTTAATTCCATACCTTCCATACAGATGGCAAAAATATCCTTATCAAAGGTATTCACTTTCCATCCCGACAAACCTTGTGCACGGGGAGTCACATGCCGTATATCATCCTGTATATCCATAATTATGGCACTGTGATCGCTGTGAGTATAAACATCAGATACTCTCCAGTTTACACGGTTTATAATGGTATCGCTGGCAAACGTAATATCAATAATTGAACCACCATTTCCTCCTCTAAATGTTTCCTCATCTCCAGAATTCAAGAGCACAACATTTAGCGCAGAAAGGGCCTCTAATAGCATCCTTCCCCTTGCATTTGTCAAGGGGCAGCCCCATTCAACAGCCCACGCGTTGAAATCCCCTGCTATTATAACAGCACTCCTGGCTGCAGCGTCCATCACTATGTTGTCTATAATAACACGAAAGTCATCAATAGAATACCTAGGAGGAACATAACAGCTGTACAAACATATGCCGGAAACAGTGGCCCGCGTGTACCCACATTGCGGTGATAACCTCTCCCTCAATATCAAAGAACCGGTAGTCCATATAGCTGCTGTATCTGTATCATCAGTAACCCAATTTGCAGATACAATCTTCTTATATGGCTCGCTGAGTACAGCAACGTCTACCTTTAAGTCTCGTACGGTTTGCCTAAGCAACTCCTGTGCTGCTTGGCAATATATATATATATATATATATATGTATATATATATATATATATATATATATATATATATACATATATATATATATATATATATATATATATATGTATATATATATATATATATATATATATATATGTATATATATATATATATATATATATATATATATATATATGTATATATATATATATATATATATATGTATATATATATATATATATATATATATATGTATATATATATATATATATATATATATATATATATATATATGTATATATATATATATATATATATATATATATAAATGAAATTTATTTGTTGGTGGTTAAGCAATGTCTATATGCATTTCATTGGTGCTTTCCCAAATCGTCAGTAGACTTTAACCACAGTTTTGAAAAGTTAAAAACCTCTTATCTTATGCATATACTTCCGAAAACCATCTGAGAATTCACAACTTGTAAATTACAAACTATTTTCAAAAATAACAACAGAACAAGAACATAGGCTTGCAACTCATACAAAACTAAACCAACAAATAAAGTATGTTCGATATGAATCTATTTTATTTTTCTACACCTTTATACAATCAGAAATCCATTGGATAACAAGAAAAGTATTTATAAGGCAAAATGAAAAATAAAATCTAAATTAAACTGTTATGAAGTATAAAGGTGTAGAAAAATAAAATAGATTCATATCGAACATACTTTATTTGTTGGTTTAGTTTTGTATGAGTTGCAAGCCTATGTTCTTGTTCTGTTGTTATTTTTGAAAATAGTTTGTAATTTGCAAGTTGTGAATTCTCAGATGGTTTTCGGAAGTATATGCATAAGATAAGAGGTTTTTAACTTTTCAAAACTGTGGTTAAAGTCTACTGACGATTTGGTAAAGCACCAATGAAATGCATATAGACATTGCTTAACCACCAACAAATAAATTTCATTTATATATAGTATTGTGACAACAATGTGTCAAATAAAAAGATTTCATAACAGTTTAATTTAGATTTTATTTTTCATTTTGCCTTATAAATACTTTTCTTGTTATCCAATGGATTTCTGATTGTATAAAGGTGTAGAAAAATAAAACAGATTCATATCGAACATACTTTATTTGTTGGTTTAGTTTTGTATGAGTTGCAAGCCTATGTTCTTGTTCTGTTGTTATTTTTGAAAATAGTTTGTAATTTACAAGTTGTGAATTCTCAGATGGTTTTCGGAAGTATATGCATAAGATAAGAGGTTTTTAACTTTTCAAAACTGTGGTTAAAGTCTACTGACGATTTGGTAAAGCACCAATGAAATGCATATAGACATTGCTTAACCACCAACAAATAAATTTCATTTATATATATACATATATATATATATATATATATATATATATATGAATATATATATATGTATATATATATATATATATATATATATATATATATATATATATATATATATATATATATATATATATATATATATATATGAATATATATATATATATATATATATATATATATATATATATGAATATATATATATATATATATATGAATATATATATATATATATATATATATATATGAATATATATATATATATATATATATATATATATATATATATATATATATATATATATATATATATATATGAATATATATATATTGTAACGACACGTTTTCCCGCTGGTTGCTGGGATAGACTCAGCGGGTTCCAGGGTCGTGGGTGTGCTTAGTGAAAAATAAGATACACTCTTTTTCCTTCACGTTATAATCTTTATTGCTTATTATTTTAGAGAGGGGGGAACGGCTCGAAGTAACGCCGACTGTTGTGGCCAACTTGGTTGGTGACGGTCGCTCGTTGGGCGATCCGTGGAGGCTCGGCCGGCTGGCTGGCACTGAGGACGGTAGAAGTCGCCTGGTGCAGGTGATAAGTCGCCTGATGTAGGTGATAGAAGTCACCTGATGTAGCTGTTAGAAGTCGCCTGATGTAGGTGATAGAAGTCGCCTGATGTAGGTGATAGAAGTCGCCTGATGTAGGTGATAGAAGTCGCCTGATGTAGGTGATAGAAGTCGCCTGATGTAGGTGATAGAAGTCGCCTGATGTAGCTGTTAGAAGTCGCCTGATGTAGGTGACAGAAGTCGCCTGATGTAGGTGATAGAAGTCGCCTGATGTAGGTGATAGAAGTCGCCTGATGTAGGTGATAGAAGTCGCCTGATGTAGCTGTTAGACGTCGCCTGATGTAAGTCGCCTGTTGGAGGTGATAGACGCCTGTAGGAACAAACTCCCGTACAGGTGTATCACGCACTCTAGGGGCGATCCAGACAATTGGTAGTATCAGCCGTAGGAACAAACTCCCGACAGGCCTGTGATTATGCAGGCGGCACTGATAGCGGCAGAACGGTGAGAGCCGGTGTAGGATGCGGCTAGGCTGGCAGAAGCACCTGTAGGAACAAACTCCCGTACAGGCCTGTGATGATGCAGGCGGCACTGACAGCGGCAGAACGGTGAGAGCCGGTATAGGATGCGGCTAGGCTGGCGGCAGCACCTGTAGGAACAAACTCCCGTACAGGCCTGTGATGATGCAGGCGGCACTGACAGCGGCAGAACGGTGAGAGCCGGTATAGGATGCGGCTAGGCTGGCGGCAGCACCTGTAGGAACAAACTCCCGTACAGGCCTGTGATGATGCAGGCGGCACTGACAGCGGCAGAACGGTGAGAGCCGGTGTAGGATGCGGCTAGGCTGGCGGCAGCACCTGTAGGAACAAACTCCCGTACAGGCCTGTGATGATGCAGGCGGCACTGACAGCGGCAGAACGGTGAGAGCCGGTGTAGGATGCGGCTAAGCTGGCAGAAGCACCTGTAGGAACAAACTCCCGTACAGTCCTAATGCTCTCTTCGTGTAGGACTGGCGGTGGAGGAAGTGCACCAGTGGAGGAGTCTGGAAACAATGCAAGAACAAGCTCCTTGAATTGTTTTGGAAAGTCCGTTTAGAAGATAATAAACAGTTTGGTAGGCTATAACTCGCGCAACCAAAGTAGTTCTTACCGCTAAGCGAACTGCCAGCAGACTGACTGCTTCTACATTTTGTGCTGTCTTTTATACCCTCAATCGTGGGCATACACACATTCACACAGTGTGGTATAACACTAGTGGTGGGTATTGTGATGTGATCGCAGCTGTGTTGTGATCACAGCTGTGCGGTGATTACAGCTGTGCTGTGGTGACAGTCTCCAGTTTCACATGCAGAGGGCGTTACTTTTAGCCGTTACTAGTCGTTAATTCAATTCATAATTTGTAACTTACTATGTAAAAATCAATAAAGTAAACATCTGGTTTTCTTAAGGGAATAATAATAAAACAAACTGGTATTCAATATAACATAAGTAACAAAATGACTCATTCAAAGTAAAAATACGGTATAAAAAGTAATTCACTGTAACTTCGTTGAGATAAAGAAAATAGGAACATAAAAATATAATTGAAGTTACCTAAATTTAATATAAATCTAATTCAAGTTATCACTGTGGGGGGGAAAACGCGCATACAACTTTCCCCCGTTACACTATCCCCTCTCCTCAACGGTTGTTCAGTGGGCGCAGCCACTGAATCCGGATCGGTCCATTTCGCAGCACGCTGACTCGGTACTTCTGACCCTGCACCTCAATTATTGTTCTAACGCGTCGTTGCGCCGGGGTCGAAGCAAACCTCTTATCAATTTCGTGGCGCAGGCCTTCTGGGGCTTGAGCCATGGATATCTCGCGCGAGTCGACAGGCAGTGGCGGGGTGTGGAAGCGCTTTGGAGACGGCGAATGTATGGTGGGTGATACCCTATGTTTTTGGCATAATTCGCAGCCGCGAATATATCGCCCAACGTCTCGCGTCATACCTGGCCAATAGTATCGGCTATTAATCTTGTGTAAGGTCTTACGGACTCCTAGATGCCCTCCGGCGATATTGTCGTGTGCCTCCCGTAATACCTGTAGCCTTAGGGGAGTGGCTACACAGAGCTTCCACGGTGTACTGTCTTCCTCATTGATTTCTCGTCCCAGGTTGCGGTAGAGTTGCTGGTTAATGATGGAATAGTCTGGCCACTTCTCCGGGTGCTGGCGAACTGCGGCTATCTTCCCTTCCAGCCACTTACACCCGACTGAAGTGTGCGCACTCAAATAGGTCAGGTCTTCTCTGGGTTGCCGTGAAAGGGCATCCGCCACCACGTTTTGTTTGCCCTTTCTATAGTGTACGGAGAACTTATATTGTTGTAATTCAAGGGCCCATCGCGCCAGTCTTCCCGTGGGATTTTCGATGGAATTCAACCACTTCAACGCGAGGTGGTCGGTGATGACCCGGAACTCATAGCCCTCCAGATAGTGTCGTAGTTTTCGGATACCCCAGACAATAGCGAGACACTCCTTTTCGGTGGCTGAATAGTTCTTCTCGGCTCCTGTCAGGCGGCGACTGGCGTATGCAATAACGTGTTCAGCGCCGTTTACCTCCTGTGTCAACACGGCACCGAGTCCAAAGGCACTGGCATCCGTTTGCAGCACAAATTCTTGCGTAAAGTCGGGGCAGGCTAACACGGGTGCATGGGTGAGTTGTTCCTTGAGTGTTTCGAAAGCGTGCTGCTGTTCCGTCCCCCACTTCCAGTGACGGCCCTTTTTTAATAGCTGGGTTAGTGGTTGCGCGATTTCGGTGAAGTTCGGGACAAACCGTCGATACCAGGAAGTGACACCCAGGAATTGCCGTGTCTCCTTGACATTCGTGGGTGGCCGCATCTGTGCCATGGCTGCCACTTTATCCGGATCCATCTTGATGCCCTCCGGTGTCACCACATGACCCAGGTACTTCGTTTCCTGCTTGAAAAATTCGCATTTGTCGACATTGATACGCAAGTTGGCCGCTCGCAGCCTTCGGAATACTTCTTTGAGATTTCTGATGTGTTCATCCAGGGTCTTGCCAATGACAATGATGTCGTCAAGGTATGCGAACGCATGGGGCTCCATCTCCGGCCCGATAACCCGGTCTAGGGCACGTTGGCACGTGGCCGGGGCTGAGTGCAGGCCGAACGGCATGACTCGCCATTGGTATAATCCTCTCCCACTGACTGCGAAGGCGGTATATTTCTTACTTTCTTCCGCCATGGGGATTTGCCAGTAACCATCCTTGAGGTCTAGACTGCTAATAAATTTGGCATCCCGCAGACGATTAAGGATCGCGTCTATTCGTGGTAGCGGGTAAGCGTCTGGGACCGATCTGGCGTTTAGTTGCCTGAAATCCATGCAGGTTCTCCATTCCCCATTCTTCTTCTTAACCAGTGTAATAGGGAAGCTATAAGGACTGTGTGATGGCTCGATGCATCCACGCTCTAGCAGCTTATTTACTTCTCCATCAATAATAGCTTGCATGGCTGGGTTCCGTTGGCCGTACCTTAGCTTTATGGGGCGGTCGTCCTTCATTACAATTTTATGCGAGGCAGCCGTGGACAGCGCTGTGATGGCTTCAAACTTCGGTAGTTCGGTGGCTAAAAATCGAGCTATCCTCCTTTGTTCGAGCCCTTCTTGCGAAGTTCGCACGGTAAAAATATGACATTTTGATTTTCGCGGCTTCTTGCTTACCTGGTTCACTTGCTCCACTCGGCTTCCCTTGCTGTCGTTTTCTCTTCCAGAATGGGCGGCTACTCCTGCACAGGTGATGGTGGTGTTAAAGCTTCTCAGGAAATCGATCCCCAGAATGACGTCTTCCGTTGCTGACGTCAGGACGAGAAATTCGTGCTCCGCGGTCCTTTTGCCTAAATGGAGGCGGTAGTTCACGGCCTGCGTGATAATGATCTTCGAGCCGTTGGCGAGAGCAACATCGACCTCGACGGACCGATACGGAGGCGGCGCGGTTAGCTTTTCCACGAGTTTTGGCGTGATGAAACTTCGGGTAGCACCGGTGTCCACGATAGCGGTGACCGGTTTACCTTCGATCAATACTCTGGCTTTTAGCTTGTCGTGTCCCCAAGCTAGATACGTCCGGTTGGCGTTTGCACCGGGTTTGTTTCGACGAGCGCCCACTGGCATTGCGAGCCCTGTGGATACCATACGATGGTGCTCTCCTCGTGTTGGGTGGGAATTGGTTGGTATTGTCTCCAAGTCGGCTGCTAATTGGATAAGCTCCTCTAGTGCAGTGATGTCAAATGTGATTGTGTTGGTAAGATCACTCTTATCTCTTACATTCCCAGCGGGAGAAATGTGCGGTTGCGAGGCCTAACTAGTGGCCTTTTCTAAGGGTATCCTTTTATTTACCAATAATATCTTCTAATTTTATAAGTTGTAAAAAAGGGTTTCGAAAATTGCCAAGTGCTCAGATATTTAATTTTAAAATGTTTCTCCATTTTTAAGCTGAACATTTGGTTAGTTTATATACAAGAGAAACAATTTTTACAAAAAGTCTTACTTATGAATTAATATAAAAGCTACTTTAAGAAATTTTCGAAAAGATCTACCTACATACAGTGGATCCAACTTATTTCAAATCTCTTACATGTATTGTATATATATATATTTATATAAATATATTATTTCTGTTTAGAGGCCTCAAAACAGGACTTGCGATACTTCCCGCTGAATGAGAGTGTTTTTCAGTAAACAATTATATTTTACGCTCTCAAAATAAAAGAGCGTAAGCGTACATGTGAGTTTTGCTTCCACAATTGTGTATGAGGCTGACATCACTGCTCTAGTGACTCGAAGTCTCGCCTGCGAATGTACCACTGATACTCTGGTAATGCATTCCTGTATATCCTTTCTACCTTTTGTGCGGTATCCAGCTCGGTGTGTCTCATCAGATCTTGCAAGCTCAGTACGTATTCCTTGAATGGTTCGCGCGGCCGTTGGTTACGCTTCCGGATGTCGTCCTCTAATTTCTCGAAGTATCGCGGGGGTAGAAAGAAGTTGCAAAAATCCTTTTTGAATGCTGGCCACCTTTGCCATTGTTTATGGTTGTTACGCAACCAACTAAGCGCTTTGTCTCGGAAAAACTCTGTCAGGACCGTCAGGACATCGTTCAGTGCTATTTGGTACATCCCTGCCAGTTCTTCCACACGCTCGATGAACCCTAGAGGGTCCTTACCACCATCGTACTTAACACCCCATTTCCGTACTAGATCGATTATTAGCACTCGATTCTCGCTACTCATGTGGGATGACTGCTGGTTGGTACTCTCGGCCATCAGTGGGGTTTTGGTTGGCTCACTATCCACGGTGAGCCCGGATAAACCAGCACTAGGCGATTTTAGCAGAATCTTTTCGTGTTGGGCTTGAAGAGTTAGTAGTCTGTCCAGCGTTTCGGCCTCATGTTCTGTTGTTAAAAATTTTGCAAACCTTTTCCGCAGCTCCTCTACCGTTCCCGTCGCGGTTTGATTGAATTCCAATAAGTAGGTTATCAGTTCTTCCTTTTTAAGGGAGTAGACCCAGGTAGTTTTCAGCATCGCTTGATTTTGATTTAAAAAAAAAAATTCTTTTATATAGACTTCACGTCTTTATTTTGGACAAAATAGTCCCTGCTCGGGCGCCAATGTAACGACACGTTTTCCCGCTGGTTGCTGGGATAGACTCAGCGGGTTCCAGGGTCGTGGGTGTGCTTAGTGAAAAATAAGATACACTCTTTTTCCTTCACGTTATAATCTTTATTGCTTATTATTTTAGAGAGGGGGGAACGGCTCGAAGTAACGCCGACTGTTGTGGCCAACTTGGTTGGTGACGGTCGCTCGTTGGGCGATCCGTGGAGGCTCGGCCGGCTGGCTGGCACTGAGGACGGTAGAAGTCTCCTGGTGCAGGTGATAAGTCGCCTGATGTAGGTGATAGAAGTCACCTGATGTAGCTGTTAGAAGTCGCCTGATGTAGGTGATAGAAGTCGCCTGATGTAGGTGATAGAAGTCGCCTGATGTAGGTGATAGAAGTCGCCTGATGTAGGTGATAGAAGTCGCCTGATGTAGGTGATAGAAGTCGCCTGATGTAGCTGTTAGAAGTCGCCTGATGTAGGTGACAGAAGTCGCCTGATGTAGGTGATAGAAGTCGCCTGATGTAGGTGATAGAAGTCGCCTGATGTAGGTGATAGAAGTCGCCTGATGTAGCTGTTAGACGTCGCCTGATGTAAGTCGCCTGTTGGAGGTGATAGACGCCTGTAGGAACAAACTCCCGTACAGGTGTATCACGCACTCTAGGGGCGATCCAGACAATTGGTAGTATCAGCCGTAGGAACAAACTCCCGACAGGCCTGTGATTATGCAGGCGGCACTGATAGCGGCAGAACGGTGAGAGCCGGTGTAGGATGCGGCTAGGCTGGCAGAAGCACCTGTAGGAACAAACTCCCGTACAGGCCTGTGATGATGCAGGCGGCACTGACAGCGGCAGAACGGTGAGAGCCGGTATAGGATGCGGCTAGGCTGGCGGCAGCACCTGTAGGAACAAACTCCCGTACAGGCCTGTGATGATGCAGGCGGCACTGACAGCGGCAGAACGGTGAGAGCCGGTATAGGATGCGGCTAGGCTGGCGGCAGCACCTGTAGGAACAAACTCCCGTACAGGCCTGTGATGATGCAGGCGGCACTGACAGCGGCAGAACGGTGAGAGCCGGTGTAGGATGCGGCTAGGCTGGCGGCAGCACCTGTAGGAACAAACTCCCGTACAGGCCTGTGATGATGCAGGCGGCACTGACAGCGGCAGAACGGTGAGAGCCGGTGTAGGATGCGGCTAAGCTGGCAGAAGCACCTGTAGGAACAAACTCCCGTACAGTCCTAATGCTCTCTTCGTGTAGGACTGGCGGTGGAGGAAGTGCACCAGTGGAGGAGTCTGGAAACAATGCAAGAACAAGCTCCTTGAATTGTTTTGGAAAGTCCGTTTAGAAGATAATAAACAGTTTGGTAGGCTATAACTCGCGCAACCAAAGTAGTTCTTACCGCTAAGCGAACTGCCAGCAGACTGACTGCTTCTACATTTTGTGCTGTCTTTTATACCCTCAATCGTGGGCATACACACATTCACACAGTGTGGTATAACACTAGTGGTGGGTATTGTGATGTGATCGCAGCTGTGTTGTGATCACAGCTGTGCGGTGATTACAGCTGTGCTGTGGTGACAGTCTCCAGTTTCACATGCAGAGGGCGTTACTTTTAGCCGTTACTAGTCGTTAATTCAATTCATAATTTGTAACTTACTATGTAAAAATCAATAAAGTAAACATCTGGTTTTCTTAAGGGAATAATAATAAAACAAACTGGTATTCAATATAACATAAGTAACAAAATGACTCATTCAAAGTAAAAATACGGTATAAAAAGTAATTCACTGTAACTTCGTTGAGATAAAGAAAATAGGAACATAAAAATATAATTGAAGTTACCTAAATTTAATATAAATCTAATTCAAGTTATCACTGTGGGGGGGAAAACGCGCATACAACTTTCCCCCGTTACAATATATATATATATATATATATATATATATATATATATATATATGAATATATATATATATATATATATATATATATATATATATATATATATAGAGTAAGTGCGGGTAATATGGTATACCTATTTGTTTTTTTATTACCAAATTTTTATTTTTTGTTCGATTAAACTATGATTTAACCATCCACATGCTACATGTGTTGTGCATCCAGGAATATATTTGAGAAAAACACTAGATCCACAATATCAGAGATACTTGAGAAAATAGTTCAAATCCCATTAAAGACCATTTTAAAAAATGTGCTGGTAATGTGGTACACCATATGCTGGTAAACTGGTATAGTGTACTAAAAGTTGTGTGGGGCACGCCGAATGTTTTTGAATCCAAAAGAATACCCATTTCATTATCTCGGACAGCCTGTATTATTCTTATTTCACCTGTTTTCGGCATTCTGATATTTATGGAAGGTAATGTGGTATACTAACCAAATTAGGTGACTCAACGTATACCATAATAGCTGCACTTGTGTTTACTGTAGATATTAATATATTTAAAAATAACGGCTACATATATAGAGCAATTGCGTACATTATTTGCTTATTTAGTACTTACCAATTACTTTAATCTTTCACTTTAATATACGCCTTTAAAACAAATCTAATTTTTTTAACTGATTCCAAGAATGGCAACCAAATATAAAACAGATCCTTGCTCTCTTAATTCTCTGAGAGCAACAAACTATTAAGCCTGTTTCCGTTATTCTTATATTGTCAGTTTAAGAAAAAAGCTACTATACCACATTACCAGCCTATACCATATTACCCGCACTTACTCTATATATATATATATATATATATATATATATATATATATATATATATATATATATATATATATATACATATATATATATATATATATATACATATACATATGTATGTATTTATATATATTTATATATATATATATATATATATATATATAATATATATATATATATATATATATATATATATATATATATGTATATATATATATATATATATATATATGTATATATATATATATATATGTATATATATATATATATATATATATATATATATATATATATATATATATATATATGTATATATATATATATGTATATATATATATATATATATATATATATATTTATATATATATGTATGTATATATATATATATATATATATATATATATATATATGTATATATATATGTATATATATGTATATATATATATATATATATATATATATATATATGTATATATATATATATGTATATATATATATATATATATATATATATGTATATATATATATATATATATGTATATATATATATATATATATATATATATATATATGTATAGAGTAAGTGCGGGTAATATGGTATAGGCTGGTAATGTGTTATAGTAGCTTTTTTCTTAAACTGACAATATAAGAATAACGGAAACAGGCTTAATAGTTTGTTGCTCTCAGAGAATTAAGAGAGCAAGGATCTGTATATATATATATATATATATATATATATATATATATATGCCCGTTTATGTATCTATGATTTACTGTTCCCTATTTTAACTTAGCACGTTTGTTTTCAATGAAAAAATGTATTTATTATTAAATGTTCAAGTTCGCAAGAATTATATGGAACCTTTGTTTTAATTATGCATTAAGAAAGTTGGAAATCAATTATAGTGTGTTATTTATGTTTGCCTCTAATATAATATATGTATAAGATAAGTTAAATCTTATTAATAATTTAGTTTACGGCAGAATTATAAATTAGGCCATTGAGTTTACCGGTTTTACTTTACAAAGTTTGGATTTTTCTTCAATATAACAAATCCTTCCATAATTGGCGTCAATGCAATATATTCTTCTGTTGCCAATTCTGCGCGTTCTCCCATAGCCAAAAGAACTGGTGTTGTATGCGTTTGGAAGCCGGTAATGGTCTTAGGCTTTCCAGCCTGTCCCACGACATCAATAGCCATACCAACACGAACTGGTACTTGTAATTGATTAAGATCTTCATCGAAAGTAATTAACATACGAGCCTGCATAGCGGGTACTAAACAGTACAATAAGTAATGAGAACGTCCCAAAATTAAATTTTTGACATCTAATAGAGATACCAATGTGGCCATTAGGCCAGCAACTGCCATAGGATTCATTAATTGGCGATCGCTATGGTAAGGACTTAAAGTAAGAGTACCCTTTCCTAAATGTGTTAAACTTTGTGCAATGCGCACCATGAAAAGATTGCTAGGATCCTTAGAATGGTATTGCGCCAATTGACGTAACATAGCAGCCAAGCGAGCGTTATTGGTGCCAGCACCAGCGAGACCCATAGCAAATATGGCATTATGAGCTACTTCAGCATCGCTATCGTGAGAAAATTTACTCAAAGTATCCAAAATATTTAATTTAGGATTAGAGGCAGAAATCAAACCCAAGGCCAATGGAACAGAACGTCTTATGCAAGGTTCACAATAGCGCAATAAATTACCAAACGAGCGAAAGGCCATTTCAGCACCAATATCTTCACCCATGGAAATAAGAGCGATACCTAATACAGCAATAGCTTGAGTAGCAGAAAGATCTTTTTCCTTTTCCTTATCCTTTTCGGCCTTGTCCTGAAATTTAAAATTATTAAACACTTATTAACATTATATGTAACATAAAGTCATATACCTTTTCCTTGTTGTTTTTATCCTTTTTATTTTTGTCGCTATCACTTTCGTTACTGTTAGAAGTTTCATAATGATCTGAGCAAATATGCAACAGCTGCTGAATCTTTAAAACGTTGCCAGTACCTGCGTAAGCGCAAATATCCACCATAGTTGTAGCCATGGATCTGTACGGTTCATCCAAAACTTCCAATGTTAGCATGACAGCTTCGGTAGCTTTTTGGCGCCCCAAATAAAGCAAACCTAGCCCCAAAAATAGAAAACGAGTGAATGTATCTTTCAAGTCACTTTTGGTTAAAAACATAATCGTTTGTAACAAGAATTCAGTGATTTCAGCATTGCAGGATCCTACTCCTATAAGACCCAATGAAAGTGCTGTGATACCCATTATCTCGACACTGGGGGTTGATTTGTCATTATGGGAGAATACTGTTTTTAATGTATCAATAACGATGGATCGATTTGAGCCAGCATATGCAATACCTAAGCCCAGAATGGCTCCAATACGCATAGAAGTATTATGATTATGAATATAATCTGATAACAGAGCGTGAGCGGGATCAACTTCATTACGTATGCCGCAATTAACTATACCACAGGCCAATAAGGCACCAGATTTTATGTAGTCTTCTGTAGAGTACAAATACTTATCGATCATGGTCAAACCACCATCAACATCCCACAAAAGGATTAGACCTAATGAAGCGGTTGCTGAAAGCATGCCATGTTCTTTATTCTTGTACAACCATTTGTTACCATCCTCTGAGAGAAGCTTGTCAACACCGAATCCAGCATTTACGAAACCATTTACAAAACTAGCAGCAAGGTTTTGCTTGGCAGAGTCAACCTGAAATTATTGCAATTTTCGATACAATCAATATTTCAAAATTACAATCGATATTTTATTTATTAACTAATTGAACCGTATTTCTTAATTCTACAAAACATTATTATCACATTTGCTAAAATTTTCTATCACACAACAAATCTAAAGGCGCAAAATACAATTGATGTATTCACAATCTTGTGCAAATGGTATTGCATTATTTAATTTGCAAAGTGGCAGAGTATATGAGAACATTTTCAATAAATTTTCTTTCGGTAAAGTACGACTATTTTTCAAATGCAATTCTGCAACACCTACTTGTTTTCAAGGAACTATATCAGTAAAAACAATAAACGATGCACACTATGCCACCAGACAATATCAAAATGTTTATATGTTTGAAATCTCTAATTTACTACGCAATTAAACCATAAACATGATTAATTACATGGTAAACAATCAACAACGAACATGCCAGGTTTTATAAAAAGTCCCAAAGACCATTGAACGTTTTAAAAACCTATGAATTCTTTAACACGATCTTTAAATTCGATGTCTGTTTTCACATTCACACTTTTCATTCTCGACGCGAAATCTTTCTTAGTTTCATCGGTGCTCAAAAATATTTTAAATGGCGAAGATGACTTGTAATTCTTAAAAATTAATTTAAGTTTATAAATGTAAAAATAAACTAGAAACCAACAATCGTAATTTATGTATAACTGCATAGGAAGCACGACGAGGTTTGTAAACCACTTTGTGGTTTACCAATTTCGTGTGGTGTATAAAAAGTAGTCGTATGACCATTTTGGGGCGTGTCTCATAGTGTTTGTAGATATTTATATTTTGTGTCCCCACTTCCAAAACTCCTTAAATTTGGTACCCATGTCATGGGGGTGGTCCGCCATTTTGGCAGGTTTGTCATTTTGCTTTTAATAGGTTTTATTATATTTCATTATTCGTTCTCAAAAATCTCTTTTATTTTATACCCATATCATGTGGATGGAAAAAAGTAGGGCTCCGCTATTTTGAAGCGTCCACCATATTGAGACGTCCGCCATATTGTTTTTAAAATAATTTTATTAGGTTTTATTTTTCCTTTTCAAAAATTGCTTTCATTTGACACCCATATTATGGGGGTGGATAAAAAGGAATGGCCTACATCTTTGGGGTATCCGCCATTTTGGTATCCTATGTCCGTCTCCTGACTCTAAGCTAAATTTCCACCAGTTTGCAACCAAATCGGTCGCTCAAAATCGATAAAGGTTTTTGGCTAAAAAATGGCATGTGTCAAAAATACGTTTTTACTTGGTTGATAACAGCTTTTGATACGCTTAACCGATTTTGATCGGAGTAGACTTGTTTTAAAGGTAACAACATTTCATTTATTTTCTGTGAAGACATCGAAACATTTAAGACAGAAGTTTCAGTTATATAACCTTTCAAACCTAATAATTTTAAAATTTTTCTTCGAAATTTACCTACTTTCGTCCATTTAAAAAAATTGTTTTTAATTTTGGCTTAAATTTTTATGCACCTTTAAATGTACTTTCAACGACGGCTTCTTTACAAAACTTTTGATGTATGATAGTACCATTTAAATGACATTTGCACAGTCTTCGACTATCTCTCAGAGCGATCGGTTGTGTTTCTCTATTGTTACTGCTTGCTTTATATATACAAAGCAAAAAAGCTAACGGTTTTCCACATTCTTTTTGCTTTTCTTTTTATTTTACAAGTGAAAAAAAAGGAACTTTTGAATTACAAAGCCTATTAAACAGTAAAACCTATAATCACTTTCAATTAAAATATTAAAAATGCCTCCGGGCCCAGACCCCCCGGATAGGCTCTCCAATAATAGGTTCCACCTACTTGGAGAGTTTATAGAAAATGCCGCAAAAAGACCAAAACCAAATGACTACCCTGATCTTCCAACGCCAAAATTGGATACAATTAGTAACCCAAAATACGTGGTCATTTCATCAGCAGATCCTATGAAAACGCTGTCCGATATTAGCCCGTTCATCCTTAAGAAGAGTATTGAGGCAATAAGCACTGAATTCAACTCGATTTCTCAACTACGTGATGGCAGTCTGCTCATATTTGCTCGTAATACTCGTGTTGCAGATAGGTTCCTTAAAACAAAGTCTCTGGGGCAATGTGTTGTGTCCTGTAAACTTCACGTGTCTTTAAACTCCGTTAAAGGTGTAATATATGCACCTTGCCTTAAAAAAGTATTCGAAAAGAAATAGTCAAAGAAATTAGAGGTCAAGGCGTCATTGAAGCATATAAATGCACCAGGCTGAATGAGGATGGGAAGACAAGATCCGCAACCGGTAAAATAGTTCAATCTCTATCGCCTTCCCCCTGTCATTGACGTGGCATGGTACAAGTGTAAAGTTGATTATTATTTTCCTAGCCCCATGCTTTGCAAAAATTGTCAAAAACTTGGACACACGTTAAAAAGATGCAATGGTAACCCAACATGCGCCCAATGTGGCTTACCACCACACGAAAAATAAAATTTCTCACGCACGTTTTGCACCAACTGCTCAGGCGAACATGCATCAATTCACAAGGAGTGTCCACTCCATTTGCAAATGAAAGAGATTCTTATAATAAAAACAAAGAATTATTGTAGTATAGGCGAAGCTCGTAGAAAATACCAGGCCTCTAACCCCACACATAAAAATCAAAAAACAAAGTCATATGCTTCAATCACCTCACAAACTATTACTAAGCAAAAAGAAACAGTTAAACAAACAGAAATGAACACCAAAAAAATAGTTCTACACCAAGAACAACAGATCTCGCAAATAAACCATCCTCATCAAAATATACTTTACAACAGTGATGTCAGCGTCATACACAATTGTGGAAACAAAACTCACATGTACGCTTACGCTCTTTTATGTTGAGAGCGTAAAATATAATTGTTTACTAAGAAACACTCTCATTCAGCGGGAAGTATCGCAAGTCCTGTTTTGAGGCCTCTAAACAGAAATATATGTATTTATATACATATACATATATATATATATATATATATATATATATATATATATATATATATATATATATATATATATTGTTAAGTTGTTAAGTTATATATATACAATATATATAAGAGGTTTGAAATAAGTTGGAGCATATGTACATCTTTCCGAAAATTTCTTAAAGTAGCTTTTAAATGAATTCATAAGTAAAGCTTTTTGTAAAAATTGTTTCTCTTGTGTATACACTAACTAAATGTTCAGCATAAAAATTATTCATACTTAGGAGCGATAGATAGGGAAAATATTATTGAGTTCTGGAAAAATTTTATACGGGGCGCTATATCCATTATTAAAAAAAATTCCTTTAAATGTTTGTCGCTTTTCCCTTGCGAACATATATTTTCCGATTTAAAATACATTTGCTCAAAACAACACAATAAATTAAAATCCGCAAACCTAAAAAATGTTTTGGTGTTACGAAACTGCAATATAAATTTAGAAGATATTATTGGTATATAAAAGGATACTCTTAGAAAAGGCCATTAGTTAGGCCTCGCAACCGCACATTTCTCCCGCTGGGAATGTAAGAGATAAGAGTGATCTCACCAACACAATCGCATTTGACATCACTGCTTTACATCAATGGTGAACATCACGAAGCAAATTTTTGCAAATCGAATTCACACGAATTCTTACTCTCTTTTATTTTATTTTTCTCTGAGAACAATTTTTTCTCATTCTACCCATACACCAGGGCTGCCAGAAATTTTTCGTGAAAAATCAGCAAATTCTCAAAAAAAAATCGGCATTATCGGCACTTTCATTTCTTAAAATCGGCAAAAAATCGGCATTAATTAAAAAACTTATTTTGACATATAAACTCCTTTCTATTAAAGAAAACAAAAACAAGTCAATATAATTTATTAAATATTATACATAAAACAGCATATATAGATCAATAAATTTTGCACCTCACAAGGTTTAAAATTATTTTGGGGTTTCGTTTAATCTCGCAATTGGCAATTTAAAGGAAACGATTTATTATTTTATTCATTTAGAATGACTTTTACTTACAAAAAATACATAAGATCAACTTGCTTTTTATAAAACAGTATAAAATAATTAAAAAAGATGTGTGGTGTCGTGGGACACCGGATAGGAACGAAGTTCCTTATTATAAAAATATTCACCGGGCTTAAGTTCGAATCTGCACGACTGCAAATGATTTTTTATTATTTTATTAATAAATGAATTTGTTGAAATTCTATTTATTATTTTTATATTAGGGTTGGGGAATTTCGTACTAACCAAAAAGTTAATAACTTGAATATTTGAATGTGGGAACTTCTCATATTCAATTTTCGTTAATAACATTGGTTTAATAGTTGATATTCCTACTAACTAGCACCACTTGCAAAAGTGGAAAAATTGAACAAAGAACGCTGATGAGATGGCGTAGCGGCCTCGAAATCAGTACTGATCCGTTCTGCTGGTTTGATGATTATTGAAAATATTCTTAATATTCCAATCTTAATATAAAAAATAATAAATAGAATTTGAACAAATTCATTTATTAATAAAATAATAAAAATCATTTGCAGTCATGCAGATTCGAACTTAAGCCCGTTGAAAAAATTAACAATTTACATAATAAAGTTCGACTAATAAAAATTCATACATAATTTAAAAAATATTCATCCCTATCATGAATAATGTTTCCCTTTTCCCTAAAATTGCTATCATGAAAAAATTCCCCGTGAATAATTTCACGCTAAAATTAAATTCCCCTGATGGTGACTCATTTTTTTCCGCGAGTTTTTTCACTTTTCCCTTTAATTTATTCATTTAGTTTTTGGTTGGGAATAGAGTAGAAAATGTAAGTATTTTCTATTATAATTCGAATATTAGAGTTTGCAAATTTTATTTTAGTGGCAAGACCCGTTAATAACACACAAACTTATATTTTTTGCATCAAATCAATTGCATGCGTCTTTGTAAAACTTTGTTGCTCCAATTCTAAAGCTTAACAAAATTTTTAATTTGTTTTGTCTGGTTCCCAAAACGTATCCAAATTATTTGACTTCTAAATATTTAGTCATACTTTTTTTACATTTTTTTAAATTATTGTATAAACTTAAATTTTTCAACACAAATTCTTTGAGTTTTCATGTTGTTTTCGGCTTCTTCTCTTTTTTTAGCATTCACTGAGAACTGATAGCGGGAATAATTTCTCACGGGAGATTCACGATACTATTTTTCCCTTCGAGTGGAATAAAAATTTCATGTGAACAAAAATTCCCCTTGCTATTCACGATTGGGGTGATTAATTTTAAGTTCTATTCGAGGTATAAAGAAAATAATTATTCGGGTATACATTTTTTATTAGGAGTTTTCTTTTCGCCGACCAACGAAAATACAGAATCAATTTTGTTCCCAAACGAAATTGAAAATTGTCACGGCCCGGCTGCGTATTAATATTTGTTTGTATGGAATGGTATTACTCATACGTCTTAAACATTGATTTAGAAACAAAATATCTTACGTTACGGGCGTTTCTTTCCGGTTAGGGTACCCCTCCGCATCTTCTCATAAGGAACTTCGTTCCAATTGAAATATATACGTCTTTCCTAATAGTATTTCAAAATTTTGCTTTTATATTTCAGAATTTCCTAAAAATTAACTCTAGGTTCTAAAATAGGAGTTACAAAATACATACAATTAAAAATTTAGAATATTATCTAATATGTAACTGTAAATTCTAACATTTTTGAACAAAATTCGTAAATATAATTCAAAAATTCTGAAAAACAATTGGAAATAATGTGGTTTTCATAAATCAATCATAAACATTTCATTTTGACATTTTTATTAAATCGTTATTTATTTCGCAATTAGAGTTTTTCATTTTCAAATAATCTTTAGAATAAAGAATTCCATCTTTTAAAGTTTTATTTTCTAAGGAACATCGGATTTTCGTGCACACCTACAACAAGGCAATTGAATTGTTATTTTACTATTAAGCTTGACATTCGAAAGAACTTGTTTTGGTATTTACGTGTGTATGTATGTACATACACAGTAAAGAAAAAAGAAGAATGATATAATAATAGATGTACCACACTATTATTAAAAAATCGGCATTTTTTAGGGGTAAAATCGGCAAATCGGCATATTGAAATTTTTGAAGTAAAAATCGTCAAAATGCCGATAAATCGGCATTTCTGGCAGCCCTGCCATACACAATGGCAGATATTCCGTACGTTGTATGAAATATTGTTTTATGTGAAAAAATAAAAATAAAATGCATTTTTCTATAGGAAAAAAAATTATTTTTCTATAGAAAAAATGGATTTTTAATAGAAAAAAGTAGAGTTTCAATAGAAAAAATTTTTTCGGTTTGACTTTTCCTTGCCTTATTAACTAAGTTAATATTGCATCGAAATTTATAAGAATTAACAGCTATAACGAAGCCAGAGTGAATATTAAAGAAGATAGGGGATACTACAACTCACTCTTTACAGCATATTTTTAAGATGCTGATATCTCGGAAAAAAATATTTAAACTACAACGAATTCATTTTAGATAAAAACAATTTATTTAACATTAAAAAAACATTCAAATCTCCGCCTTACATGTATGTACATTCCTCGCCGTTTCAGCGACAACTGAATCGAATATAGAAAAAGAACCAAATTAATAGGTATAGGAATAGGACCCATTGTGCTTTCTGTTTGCCTCATTTATGTTATTGTATAAGTGAGCGAAATTTTTCTGGTCATGTCTGCTTTACATCAGTGATGTCAAATACGATTGTGTTGGTGAGATCACTCTTATCTCTTACATTCCCAGCGGGAGAAAGATACGGTTGCGAGGCCTAACTTATGGCCTTTTCTAAGAGTATCCTTTTATTTACCAATAATATCTTCTAATTTTATGAGTTGTAAAAAAGGGGTTTCGAAAATTGCCAAGTGCTCAGATATCTCATTTTAAAATATTTCTCCATTTTTAAGCTGAACATTTGGTTAGTTTATATACAAGAGAAACAATTTTTACAAAAAGTCTTACTTATGAATTAATTTAAAAACTACTTTAAGAAATTTTCTAAAAGATGTACCTACATATAGTGGCTCCAACTTATTTCAAACCTCTTATATGTATTGTATATATATTTATATAAATATATTATTTCTGTTTAGAGGCCTCAAAACAGGGCTTGCGACAGTGTTGTCAGATAATTTTTTTTCCCCAAAAAAAATTTAGAAACCCCCTAGATTCTAAACTTTTTCTTAAAAAACCCCCTAAATCAGAAAAGTTTAAGTAGTAATTTGGTTTCATCATTCTTATCTCTATTAAATTTGAATTGAGGTACTATCATTCTTACGCGAAAAGCACGAAAACATCCAAATTTGTATTTAATTTTTTTATAAAAAGCCCCCAAAAAAATATATCTGCAATCTTTCTTTCTTTTGTAAGAGACGGCTTAAGGAAGTTTGTTACGGGTACATGTACTTCTTTTGTTTGGGATGCAAATCCAACATGTTTTTTCGTATTTTGTTGTGCATGTTAGCCACCATAATGCTTTTACAATATTTGCATAAAGCTTTGTAGTTGTCTCCCTGGACAGGGGCTAATCAATCTGAAATTTAATTTTGCATTTATTGTGTTTAAAATTTTATTTAAAAATACAATACCTCTAAACTGCTGATCCGCTTCCCACTCCTTTTTGTATTTTTGTTTATATGTTATTTTTTCTGGCATATTGGTAATAAATTGTAAAGACGAACAACTTTTTAAAATTTATATTTTGCAGTTCAAAGAAAACCAACAAAATTGATTTAACGAGAAAAATGTTTTAATGTTTGTATTTGCGTGATTACTTTCTAAATCCCCATTTCGATGCAATATCTTCGACATGGTCAGTTGTTAAATTATATACTATTATGTACCAAACTATAAATTCAAAAATCCCCTAAATAAAATGTTCTTACCCCCAAATTTCCCCCTAAAGAATATTAACCCCTAAATCTGCCCCTAAATAGAAAAAAACCCTAAATCTAGGGGGGAAACCCCCTAATCTGACAACACTGGCTTGCGATACTTCCCGCTGAATGAGAGTGTTCCTCGGTAAACAATTATATTTTACGCTCTCAAAATAAAAGAGCGTAAGCGTACATGTGACTTTGTTTCCACAATTGTGTATGACGCTGACATCACTGCTTTACATAACCAACTCAACACCACCACTACAACAACTACCGACAAGCAACCAAACAAAAACAGCGTATTTTGTAAAAGTCAAACAATAAATATATACTCTCACAAAACTTAGCCAGTCCAAACCAATCAAACAGCTCAATTGAAAATATAACATCAAAAACAACAAACAATAAACTCCAATCACCAATATCTAATTTAACACAAAGTTTGATTCGATCCAACTCGTACTTCCTTCCAGCAGTCTTCTGATGAGGCTCTGATGGCGTCAACATCTCCGTAAGCCACTATAATGGCACCTCAACTAGCTAAAATTCTCTTACAAAAATCAAGTAACCCCCTAAAATTAAATCTATCTTTTCTTCCTCCATGGGCTTCAGTATCTTTCAATGGAACATAAAAGGCTATCTAAATAATTATTGTGACTTACAACTACTAATAAGAGAAAATAACCCTGAAGTGATTTGCCTTCAAGAAACGCACTGTCCATGCAACACCAAATGGCTACACTGATTAGTTTTACAATACTTCACTTAACACTACAGCAAAACAAGGGGTAGGCGTAATTTAAAATCTAATATCCCTCACAAACATTTAATTATCAACACTAGATACCAAGTTATAGCCATAGAAATTCTACTACACATCAGAGTCGTCATTTTTTCCTTCTACATTCCTCCAAATGAAGAAAGGGAATTATCATCCATCTTCTCATCAATTCAAGCCCCATTAATTATTAACGGGGATTTCAACTGCTGGAATACGACTTGGGGTTCAAGGAAAAATAACAACAGAGGCATAATTCTAGAAAAGGTAATTGGCAGCTCGAATCTGTGTATTTTAAACGATGGTCAACCCACCCATCTGTCAGCTCATGGTTCACTCACGCACATCGACATATCTTTCTGTTCGTTTTCAATACTTCCTCTGGTCAATTGGTCAGTCACAAGCGACTTACACATCGCTACTAATTCCTGAAAATAACGACATTCCAATAAAATCATGGAGACATCTCCTTCATCGGGCAGACTGGACAAAGTTCTCTCACAGGACGGTAGTTGAAATTCAAAAAAAACTTTTCACAAGAACAAGCAACAGGGATGCAGCTCTGTTTATAAAAGATATTCGGTGTGCTGCCAACAATCACATACCACAAACAAAAAATGGGACATTTAATCCAAAGAAAATAGCACCATGGTGGAATGAGAGTCTCACTCATTTACGCAAAGAAAAGATGTCTTCATGGGAATCTTTCAAATGAAATCCAACACAACCTAATTTAATCATTTACAAAAAAAGTAACGCCAAATTTCGTCTAGAACTTAAAAAATCTAAAAGGGAGAGCTTTGACAATTTTACAAAAACAATAAACAGGAACACACCCATTTCTCTTATCTGGAATAAAATCAACCGAATTACTCATAAGACACAAACCTCCACCATAAAGGTTATTTATACTGAGATTGAAGCCCTAGCTGATCCACCACTAATTGCAAATGCCTTTGGAACGAGTTGGGCAGAGTATGCGTCAGACGAGAACTTTTCACAACTTTTCAATTCAAGTAAGCAAAATTTGTCCCTAGGGTTAACTACATAAATTTCTTTATGTGTAACAATTTTAATTAGTGTGGCAGCGCTATTATTACTACTCGTCATATAGAATGTTCTGGTATTATTTACTTTATATAAACACATACAATTATACCTTTTGAATTATTATATATAAATGAAAGTACCGCTGAAAGTACCGCTCATTATTTTTCTAAAAGACACTTGAATTTAAACCATATAGAATAAAGAAGTAAGATTTAGAAGCTGTATTTTTTTATTAAGAAGAAAACTAAAATTTTTAACAATCAGAAGTGGGATAATAATATTCACGAGCTAGAGGATTGTGTTTTTTTTTATTAAACAACTTATTGTGTAATAAGTGACAATATTGGATGCTTATCTGCTGTTGGTGTGAATTGTGGTGCTGTGGCTTAGCCGTGTGAAGTTTTATTTCTTGCCGGGTATATTCCAAGAAGAAGTTGGGTTGTTGCTGCTGTGGTGCGTTGGTGAAACAAGTGACTTGGGTTGTTTGGATAGCAAAGTTTACATTGCTCTGTTGCTGTACGGGTGGTTCTGTGATCCAGAGGTACAGGCGTGCGGAATTGTAATTCCTTGCTGTATCCAAGAGAAGATACTGTTGTTCGAGTGGAACGCTGGCACAACCGGTAACTTGGTTTGTTGCATAGTGGTAAGAAAATTGTTTTTTTATGTTGTATGGGAAAAGGGGTTGCGTTCAATAAGATGAACAATACGGAAAATCAACAAGTGCCGTATAATATGTTGGCGCAGCTTTTAGAACAAAATGCTGAACTGATGAAAAGGCTCACAATGAATATGGAAGGTGGAGTAAATCAGTTTAGTACAAATTTCAACGTGGTTCCAGACTTACACAGATCAATAAAGAAATTCAGTGGTAAGGAAAATGAAGGAGATGCTGCTTCTTGGTTCGAGTCAATAAGGGGTATGAGTGAATTGCATGGTTAGTCCGACTCATTTCGTCTAGAATTAGTGCGTTCAAATTTAATTGACGTTGCGGTGCGTCTGACTGGTTTTATTTTCTAAATATTAGAACGTGGAGAGATTTTGAAACAGAATTTAAGGAAACGTTTATGGGTAGAGAAAGTATTGCTGAATAGTAATTTAAAATCTAATATCCCTCACAAACATTTAATTATCAACACTAGATACCAAGTTATAGCCATAGAAATTCTACTACACATCAGAGTCGTCATTTTTTCCTTCTACATTCCTCCAAATGAAGAAAGGGAATTATCATCCATCTTCTCATCAATTCAAGCCCCATTAATTATTAACGGGGATTTCAACTGCTGGAATACAACTTGGGGTTCAAGGAAAAATAACAACAGAGGCATAATTCTAGAAAAGGTAATTGGCAGCTCGAATCTGTGTATTTTAAACGATGGTCAACCTACCCATCTGTCAGCTCATGGTTCACTCACGCACATCGACATATCTTTCTGTTCGTTTTCAATACTTCCTCTGGTCAATTGGTCAGTCACAAGCGACTTACACATCGCTACTAATTCCTGAAAATAACGACATTCCAATAAAATCATGGAGACATCTCCTTCATCGGGCAGACTGGACAAAGTTCTCTCACAGGACGGTAGTTGAAATTCAAAAAAAACTTTTCACAAGAACAAGCAACAGGGATGCAGCTCTGTTTATAAAAGATATTCGGTGTGCTGCCAACAATCACATACCACAAACAAAAAATGGGACATTTAATCCAAAGAAAATAGCACCATGGTGGAATGAGAGTCTCACTCATTTACGCAAAGAAAAGATGTCTTCATGGGAATCTTTCAAATGAAATCCAACACAACCTAATTTAATCATTTACAAAAAAAGTAACGCCAAATTTCGTCTAGAACTTAAAAAATCTAAAAGGGAGAGCTTTGACAATTTTACAAAAACAATAAACAGGAACACACCCATTTCTCTTATCTGGAATAAAATCAACCGAATTACTCATAAGACACAAACCTCCACCATAAAGGTTATTTATACTGAGATTGAAGCCCTAGCTGATCCACCACTAATTGCAAATGCCTTTGGAACGAGTTGGGCAGAGTATGCGTCAGACGAGAACTTTTCACAACTTTTCAATTCAAGTAAGCAAAATTTGTCCCTAGGGTTAACTACATAAATTTCTTTATGTGTAACAATTTTAATTAGTGTGGCAGCGCTATTATTACTACTCGTCATATAGAATGTTCTGGTATTATTTACTTTATATAAACACATACAATTATACCTTTTGAATTATTATATATAAATGAAAGTACCGCTGAAAGTACCGCTCATTCTTTTTCTAAAAGACACTTGAATTTAAACCATATAGAATAAAGAAGTAAGATTTAGAAGCTGTATTTTTTTATTAAGAAGAAAACTAAAATTTTTAACAATCAGAAGTGGGAATACGAAGATGTTATTGATTATTTCGCCAAAAAGAGGTTATGCGACAACCTTAAATTGTTATTTGCAGAGACTAAAACACAAATAATGCAGGGTTTACATGATCGCGAGTTAAAAACGTTTTTATTATGTAAAACTCATTCGGATTCAAATGCTTTGTTGGCTGATATTCGTGAATTTAATCGTACGATAGGAATTCAAGTGAATTCAACGCGATCTGTTGTGGTTCCAAATAAGCAAATTAAACAAGAAGAAGGTCCTAAAAAAACGACACCAAAAGTCAAAGACTCAGTCGAGGTTACTTGTTTTCGTTGTAATATGAAAGGGCACATAAGAAAAAATTGTACGTCACCAATTGTTTGCCAAAAGTGCAATAAACCAGGTCATATTAAGAAAAACTGTTTTGTGAATGATGGCGATATTAAGAAGAAGGAACGAACAACCGTTCAACATAAAAACTGTGCTGTTGCAAAGAGTGAAGATGAACCTGTCTTGATGAATGAAAAATATTTCTTCGACGCGGAAATAAATGGAAACCTTGTGAATTCTTACGTTGATTTCGGTAGCCAGTGCGTGATGATAAAGAAGTCTATAACAACCAAGTTTGGTTTCAAACTTAATGTGGCTCCCCCTGATAGTTCGATGGTAAGAGGTATAGGTGGCGGTATGGCACATACATTGGGTGTGTTTGAAGCTACTTTAAGAGTCGATCAAGCGACTGCTGATGTTGTGGTACACGTGGTGGATGATAGTATTATTGACATACCATTGCTTATAGGTCAACCGTTTACGGAACAGTCCCATATCGCTTATTACAAAAAAGGAGATCATTTGCGAATTTTTGAACAAATACAATTGCCCGAGAATAGTTTAGATCGTATAGAGATTCCAAATCTTCCAAAATTGAACACAAGTTTGTGGGTTAAAGAAGCTACCGTCTTGCCGCCAAATCATGTCGGTTTTGTTTCTGTCACTACTAGTGAAGTTGTAGACCAGGTCCATGACATATTTATAGACTCAGCCACCAATCGGAATGGATGTATAATTCCTGCTTGTGTTATAAATAGCAACGCTGATGGTTTAGCTGTTCCTATTTTAAATTGTACGTCAGGTGATATTGTTTTTAATGAAGGAGAGCGTGTAACAAAAGCAGAACTGTGGATTTTTGATGATTCTAAAACCGAAGACGAAAAATCTGACAAAGTTGAAAAATTTTGGGATGTAATCGATATCAACCCTGATATATCGGAAGTTTACAGAACGAAATTATTGGGTTTGCTACAACAATACAGAGACTGTTTCGCGTTAAATATTAATGAACTTGGATGTGGTGTGAATACAGAGTTTTCAGTCGAATTATCTGATAAGACTCCCATTACGTATAAGCCTTACAGGTTAAGTGAATCTGAGCGAGCTTTTGTTAGGGATGAAATGAAGCTACTGAAAGATGCTGGTATTATAATTGATTCCGAATCGGATTACGCTAGTCCTATTTTGATCGTACGCAAAAAGAATGGTGACAAAAGGATATGTATCGATTATCGAGCATTGAATCGTGTTACGAAGAAAATTAAATATCCCTTGCCGATTATTGAAGACCAAATTAATCGCCTACATGGCACGAAGTACTTTAATGTGCTTGATATGCGTAGCGGATATTACCAGGTGAAAGTGGCAGAAGATTCTCGTCATGTAACAGCATTTGTGACTCCAGATGGTCACTATGAATTTTTGCGAATGCCATTTGGTGTTGCCAATGGTCCGGCCGTATTCTAAAAGCTCATAAATTCGGCGTTAGGTCCCTTGCGTTTCACTATAGCCATGGGTTATTTTGATGATATACTAATTCCTGCATCAAACGTCGATAAGTGTATAGAAAATTTGAAAACTGTTTTGGAAGGTTTAAGAAGAGCAGATTTGAAGTTAAATATTCGAAAGTTTGATGACTACAATTGAATATTTGGGATATGAGATTAGTGATGGTGATATTTCCCCTAGCCAGTTGAAAACAAATGCCGTTTTAACTGTTAAACGTCCAACTAGTGTGCATAAAGTTCGCCAATTTATTGGTTTGACAAGTTATTTTCGAAAATTTATTGAAAATTATGCATTTTTGCAAGACCACTGACACATTTGACGAAAAAAGAAGTCGTTTGGAAATGGACCGATATCGAAGAGAATGCTTATAATGTTTTGAAGAAGAAATTGACTGGAAAGCCTGTGTTGTCAATTTATTGCAACGATGATGAAACTGAGGTCCACACGGATGCTTGTAAGGATGGATTGGCAGGTGTTCTTTTACAGAAAAAGGCTGATGACAAATTCCATCCGATAGCATACGCCAGTCGTGAGACCACAAAAGAAGAATCTCGTTATCACTCCACCGAGTTAAGCTCTAGCAGTTGTATGGGTACTTGAACGTTTTCGTGTCTACTTAGTAGGAATTCCATTTGTTATTAAGACTGATTGTAATGCCGTGAGAAGCTCAATGTCAAAGAAAGATATTTTGCCTAGAATTGGTAGGTGGTGGCTAAAGCTGTCTGAGTATAATTTTGAAATACAACATACCCCAGGTGCTGCAAATAAGCATGCTGATGCATTGAGTCGTAACCCAACAGATTCACCAGAAATTACCAACCCTGTGGTCGATATTTGTGTTCTTCATTCCAGTTTAGAAACATCAGATTGGGTGAAAATATTACAGGAGACTGACCCGAAAATTACATATATAAAAGAAGTTCTAGAAAAGCAATCTGAGCTGTCTATTGATGATAAGAGAACCAAAACGAGTTTGCAGTCGAAAATAGTCGCATACATAAACTAAAAGGCAGTAAGAAGCTTTTATATATTCCAGATGGAGCTAGATACAAAATTATTCAGTCTTGTCACGATGACATGGGACATATTGAAGTCGAGAAAGTTGTATCTAAGGTTAGAGAGAAATATTGGTTTCCAAGGCTTAGGAACTATGTCAAAAGGTTTATAGGCGCATGTTTTGAATGTCTTTACCATGAGCAACCTGCTGGAAAGAAGCAAGGATTCCTGCACCCAATTGATAAGATTGGAATACCATTTCATACACTCACTCCATGTTGACCACCTTGGCCCTTTCGTTAGAGGGAAATATGTACATTTTGGTCATTATTGATGGCTTCACCAAATTTTGCATTCTGAAACCCGTACGTAATGTCAAGAGTGAGACAACAGTTCGTGCACTTAATGAAGTTATATCCGTATTTGGAGCTCCCACCAGAATAATCTCAGATAGAGGCACCGCATTTACCGGTACTCCCTTCCGTAAATTTTGCAGCCATAAAGATATCATTCACATTTTAAATGCAACCGCAACCCCAAGAGCCAATGGCCAGTGTGAGAGGCTAAATCGTACCATAACCCCTATGTTAGCAACATTATGCAATAAACCAAATGGAAGTGACTGGGATCAACATGTAGGTCTTGTTCAGTGGAGTGTGAACAATAGTACCCACCATGTCTTGAAAACAACTCCATTTAATTTACTATTTAGTTACGAGCCAAGGAAACTAAAGCCCAACAAACTAGATGATGCAATCGAAAATAATCATGAAGATGATGTCATTGCTTTGCGGCAAAAAGCAATTGACCGTATAAAAACCAACCAGGAGCACCAAAGACAACAGTTCAACAAAAGAAGATGTGTTGCCCAAAGTTATATACCAGGCAACTCTGTGATGGTGTGTCGTGATCCTGCCAGTACAGGAGAATCTTTAAAGTTAATGCCATTGTACAAAGGCCCATATGTGGTAACTGAGGTGTTACCCAACGACCGGTATCGTATTGCCGATTTTCCCGATGTCCAACGGTCTCAACGATTCTATGAAGGTGTAGTACCTGCCGAGGATATGAAACGAGTTTCAACCCCACCGGATGATATATGTAGCGATTCATCAACCGAGCCCGGCAACCCCCAACCCAAGAAGTCAACTCGAGTGAGGTCTACCCCGGGTTACCTTAAAGACTATGTAATGTAGCCAATCGAGGCCGATTTTCGGATTAGGATGGCCGAATGTTATCTACATATATTTCTTTATGTGTAACAATTTTAATTAGTGTGGCAGCGCTATTATTACTACTCGTCATATAGAATGTTCTGGTATTATTTACTTTATATAAACACATACAATTATACCTTTTGAATTATTATATATAAATGAAAGTACCGCTGAAAGTACCGCTCATTCTTTTTCTAAAAGACACTTGAATTTAAACCATATAGAATAAAGAAGTAAGATTTAGAAGCTGTATTTTTTTATTAAGAAGAAAACTAAAATTTTTAACACTAATACCAGGTGAATACAACGTTGACAAATCAGCGGTAGTTTTGGAAGCTCCCATAACGATGAACAAATTATTGAACTGTGTCAAGAGCGTTAAGAGGTCGACCCCTGGGCTGGATCGAGTAAATTACCAGATGATAAAACAAGTAAGCGGTAATTCCAAACAAAAACTTCTTTATCTATACAACACCATTTTCACAAGCGTTTGCATTCCACAAGTCTGGAAGACTGGAATTGTAGTACCGATACCAAAAACCAAAAATGCCGCGACCATTGATGCATACCGTCCCATTTCACTGCTACCCTGCATCTCAAAATTACTTGAGCGTATAATTGCTGCTAGACTTACATGGTTAATGGAAAGTTAAAAACTAAACAAGGGTTGCGGTGACGCTTTATTACACTTTGATGATTATATAACTAAATCTTTATCCGCAAAAAATCACGTCACAATTCTCTCTATTGATTTTGAGAAAGCTTTTGACCGCATCGGTTCGCACGTCATCCTTAATACTCTGAAATATATAAGGCCGGCATATATCATAAGAATGCAGAAAAAATTTTCTCAGCGAAGCCACTGTTCGACATACATAGAGGAGAAAATCCTTAAGCCCGGCCGAAGGCCGGCAATGCAGAAAATCTTTTCTCAGCGAAGCCACTGTTCGACATACATAGAGGAGAAAATCTTTAAGTCCGGCCGAAGGCCCGCAATGCAGAAAATCTTTTCTCAGCGAAGCCACTGTTCGACATACATAGAGGAGAAAATCCTTAAGTCCGGCCGAAGACCTGCAATGCTGAAAATCTTTCCTCAGCGAAGCCACTGTTCGACATATATAAAGGAGAAAATTCTTCAAAACTGAAATGAGATATAAAGACATTTTCTAATATTGCAAATGTGAGCTTAGGCCATGATGGCCTTATCTCCCATTCAAATGAAACAAAAAAATGGTTTTATCTCCCTATTGAATGAGAGATAAAGCCATCATGGCCTTATCTCACATGGTATTAAAGCACCCTCCCCGGAAAACATTGCATTTTTATACGAAAATTTCGGAGGTCCATAACTCGAAAACTATGCGTTTCCGAGGCTTTCACCATTTTAAATTTTCGTCTTATTTTTCAATTTTCTATCGATGTTCGAAATTTCATATCAATCGGAAGTGCGTAGCTAAAGTGTATTTGTTCCCAAAATTTTAAATAATTGCAAATACATTGACCATTGCCTGTACATACCATTGTCTGTGCAGATGATCTGTACATACTATGTAAAAAAACAACAACAACAATGAATCAACTAACATCTTAACAAAGGCTCTCACCGATCTTATTGAATGGACAAATTATTCTGGAGGAAAAATTTCAATACAGAAATCAAAGAAATTTCATATTTGCAGGAAACATCACTGCAGTTCTGAAACTTTCGAGCTACAAGTTAATGGAGTTACATTAGAAAACGTTGACAAATTGAAAATCCTGGGAATAGTTTTCTCCAAAAAATATAACTGGAACGATCATCTAACTGTATTCGACTAAAAAATTCAATCCTCTCCAGAGCGAACATCATCTGTTATTCATCCCTCAGAAGTTCAGTTCATATCAACACTTTAATATATTTAACAAGAACTCTTATTTAAAGCAAATTAGACTATGGCATGATTCTGTATGGAAACAGTCCTAAGTCAACATTGAACATAATTAAGCCAGTTTACCATAAAGCTGTTCGTGCTGCCGTCTACGCCTACATAATCACGCCAATAGGCAACATCCTTAATGAAGCAGGGCTTCCATCGTTAGAAAGCAGGTTGCTCCTGATTAAAGGTAGAATCATTCCGAAACTATTGTCAACCACTAACTCCATTTTGGACAGCGACATCCTAGCTAATAAATCCGCTAGAAGACCAAAACGCGTCAAATCAGCGATTACCATATCTTTGGACCCATCGCGTGAGATGAACATGCCCATAGAAATCACAAAGAAATTTATAAAAAATTCACCCTGGAAATTCAAAAATACACTCCCAGATTTATATTTATCGGAACTTAATAAAAACAAGACAAGCAAGGAACTATATTTAAAAACTTGGGCTGAAAATAAAACTGTGCTAAGAATTAACGGCTGGGATTCCTTGTACACAGACGGATCGAAATCACAACGTACTTGGCCTGCATATGCAATAGTAGATGACCTAGGAGAGAATGTAGCACTTTATTCAATGTATGAATTCGCATCGATATTCACAGCAGAAGCATGCGCTATTTTTCGGGCTATTCAATATGCAATCAAAACAAATTACAAAACTGTAATTTTTACAGACAGCTTGTCAGTGCTCAAGGCAATACAAGACCCTTATAACAATAGTTGGAACATAGTCACAAGAATCAGAGATGTGCTGCTCAACGGGGAGGATGATATCAAGGTATACTGCGTGCCTAGTCATATAGGCATTTCAGGCAACGAAAAAGCGGATTCGGCAGCCCGATACGCATCTTATGTACCTGTTTTGCTAGATGACACAATCGAAAAAATCGATTTACGGCGTCACATCGCCAGATAGGTCAACATCAAGATTAGGAAAAATCAATCACAACACTATCATTACGCCAATATTAACCCAAGCCTCAAGACGTCTATATACCCAACCGATGTGAAGAAAAATCGAATAAAAGTTTTTTCCAGACTCCGACTAGGCCATACAATTTTTTCCCATAAACACATTTTAAAACAGAAGGCTATCTCAAAGTGCCCCGTTTGCGACTGCAATTTTACTATAAACTACATTGACTGCCCTGCGTTACGAAGAATAAAGTCAAAACATTTTCAAGACATAACAGAAAATATAAATAGAGTATACAATTTCATAAGGGAACAAGGAATATCAATTTAGTATTGTAATACACAAAACGAGCCGATAGTTCTGGTAGCTAGTGCTCATAAAATTATCTTTAGCCTTAGAATTTATTCATAAGACTAAACAAATAAATAAATGACATTTATTCAGTAGCAGCAATATTATTCAATAATGATAAAAATGAAACAAAAACTGTGTTATATATATTTTTGATAAGGAACCCCATTTATTAAGTTTAGAAGAAGATTTTATTTCAAATTGGGCACAATAACACCTTTATTGTTGTTTTTGTACGTTTGATTGCGTTGTTCGATTGCTTGGACCAATTCGTTTTGTTGTCCTTGATCCTTTGTTGTTCACATTTTTAATAAGCCCAATAGCTCGAATTGGTCCAAGTTATCGAACAACGCAATCAAACAAATGAAATTTGTTGCATAACAGACATTGCTTAAACGTCAACAGATAAATTTTATTTATATAAATTAATTGGCCCCACGTTGGGCGCCAATTAAACAAAAACGTTGTTTTAGGTTTGAGTACTTTAATGTATTATTTATTTCCAATTATGTAATACTATTGAGTAATCAAATCAATAAAATCGCCAACAAAGTATTTGTAATATGATCACCATTTATTTAAGTTAAGTTCAACAAATTCAGAAACGTTTTAGAGTTGAGCAATCCAAACAGTAGTTATAAACAATATTTATTCAAATAGCAAAAGTAGTAATAAGCATTTTAGAGTTCTACAACCCTACGGTTCATTGTATTCATAAAATAAAGGATTAATGGAATTGAAATAGATGAATAAAAGAAATGAAAATGTTTTTGTTATTAACGGCAACGGTTGAAATTTCCCAAGTATAGATCTGCTAAGACGGGATTTTCAGAAATTCAAAAGCGATTGGATAAAAAGGCCCAAAAAGGGGATTAAATCGGTAATTCTATACCTCAGAAACTAAAACAGGTTCCTTTTTTGCTCCCCGCATAACTACCAAGGTATTATGCACAGAAAAAAACAAATTTCCTCGTTCTTTTCTCCGAGAAAGTCTCGAAAGCATTTTCCTACTTTTTTTCTCGAAATTTTAACAAATAAGGGGTAACATTGAACCTTGATCCCCTTTCCAAGAAAAGAAAATATATATTGAAATCGCTAAAAACCCAAATTGGTGGATGCCCTAAATGGCGGACGATCCAAAGAGGTGGACCAATATAAAATCAAATTTAAGAAATTTTGGAGGAGAGAACACAAAATATACTCCCTTATTCCGTAATTATTTGTCGACGTCAACGTCAATATTAAAGAAAAAATAGGACAATTATTTACCCTTTTTCTTCATCAATTTTCTTCTGTATTTCTACAGTCTCTTGCTGCTTTCTAGCCCTTAGTCTAAGGACGTTAGCAGTATTCTATCCACACCACCAGTACCTCAGTATTCAGGATAATAGTTATATGTATATCCACAAATACTTTATGAGGCACGCCCCAAAATAGCGGGCATCCCAAAATGGTCATACGACTGCGTTTTATGCACCACTTGATATGGGGTATCAAACTAAAGGGATTATTGAGAAAGAAACTGAAAATATATTAACTCCAAAAATATTTTTGTGCAATGTCATTGTATGGGAAATCAATGCTAGAGAAGAAAATTGAAAATAAAGTCGAATGGCTTCCAACAATATAGGAACGCCGTCTTGCAATGTCCTTTTTTATCCTGCTCCATGTCAGCTATTATCATGTCATTGCAATTTTTGGGTACATACTCTTAGTAAAAGGTACTTTGTGGAAAAATTTATTTTTAAAAGAACATTTTATTTTCATTTATCTTTTAGAAAATGTAATTTCTGCCAATGAGTCTTTTTTGAAAAGTACTTCAAGGAAAATGTAATCTGAAAATTTTAGCCTCTATACATTTTATATATAGGTTTTTTGGAATTTCGAAATTTATGGACTCATTTTTGTTATTGACCTCCTACTTTTACGAAGTGTGAGTTTATAAAATGTGTTTTCTTAAGTGTAATTGAACATTAAAGGAATACTTTTATGATAAATTTGACATTTTCTGAAAATATGCAAATCTGTTAAATCCACTTTTTAAGTAAATTGCGACTTTAAACTAACGTGTGGTATTTTCTTCAATTTGAGTTTTAAAACGTGTAAAAATGTTTGATAAAAAAAGTGCTAAATCTACTTTGTTAAGAAAAACTGTATGGGATTCAGTACATTATTAGTTCAGTTTTTTTTTATTTACCTTGGGCCAGCACTCAGGGGATGACCCCTATATATGCAATGCATTGCGCTGGAACTGAAAACGAGGGGATAGTATTGAGGGGACAGATTAGGAAAGATGAGAAAATAGACAGTTGTTTTTGTAGCTATTTCAACCTTTTACTTCGCCGGCTAATTTTTGCTACAGGGCCGACGAAGGTGGGTGTTGTTACTCTGCTTTTAGTACATGATAGTGTCATTCGCTGCCAATTATGTTCAGTGATCCGTGACTATGCCTTCATCATTGAAACAGGCTGGCAACAACTAACACAACCACGCACTAATGCTGTTCAGAAGAATTCAACACAATATTTCATGACTCAGCGCGGGCTCGAACTCACGACCCTCCGCTTCATAGTCTCGTGTTCTACTACTTCAGCCAACAGTTTCTGCGCCAATATGGGCCGAACTCGAATGAAATATCATTTTAATTAAAAACGCTTTATTCGACCGGGTCACATCTTAAATACCCTCCAAATATTTACTAAATAAAAGCTCTATTTTTATTATTATTAAAATTTACATTTTTATGGTATATGGCTTAAGAAAAAAATTTATTTTAATACGGTTGTTTCCAATGTGTTGGGAGTAGCATGACTGAGACACGTTTCCGTCAGCATAAAAACTTACTTATTAATATTTTACATCAACGTGCAAAAAGGGGACTTGGATAAGTTAAAAATTTTTAGCCCGCTGGTCCACAGTTCCTTTACGACATTTGTCTGCCCAATTTTAAAACTACATATTTTGCACTTTTCAATAAAAATAGCGATATTATGGCACTTGAGCTGATGGCCAACTTAGCCAGTGCTCTCTAATTAGATTTAATCTTAGAATTATATTCGTTAAGATTAAAGAAATAAATAATAATAATAATAATATGGCATTTGGAAATAGTGAATTAATCAGATATTAATCTACCATCTCTCACGAAAAATAATTTTTATTTTAAAAATGCCCCCAGTTGTAGTTTCTTAGGAAAACAGTTATAAAATTTTATATATTTTTTAGAAAATAAATCACCATTAAAAACTAATATTCGGTGTATAAGGTCATTTAGGGGTCAGAGTGGGGTGGAGGGTTAGGGCAGGGGAATATCAGAGAATATATTACCTTCGTCGTAAAAGCTTATAAATAAAATGTTTAAGGAATGTAGGCTTAAGGAATACAATTTGTTAAATATTTACACTATATTTTCATACAACATGTACCTCCAGTAAAGGACGTATGGGCATTGCTAGGTCGTCTTAGACTTCATAACTGATAAAGAATATACATATGTATATACATACTTAATGAGGCCCAATTATTTTTGGATGGTATTAAAACTGTATTTTGTCGTGGCGGATACAATTCACCTTTGCATTAAAACACCAAAAAAAAATTTGTGATAATTAAGTGTAAAATTTTTTATAGGGTCATTTGGGGTGCAAAGGGGGAGGAACGGGGTAGGGCAAAGGAGGATCAGGTGACGTCTCAGCTTCGTCATAAAAGCTTAAAAATATTATTTATAAGGAATGTAGGCTAAAGTAAACCAATTTGTTAAATTTTTACACTATTTTTGTATATAATAACGCCCAGTAAAGGGGTCGGGGACTAACAATTATTTTTTTATTTTATGGCTACAAGTTTAACGCGTAGGACCTTCTTTGATACAAAAATTTATCATGTGCTTAACAAAATTACAAAAACCTTTAAAAATTATGTTGTTTTTTAGAGGTTGGTTTAGTACTTCTTGGGAGAACTGTTTTCCCTCTGGCCCGATTCTGCCCATTTACAAACTTGACCTGTGCTATCCTTTAAGATATAATTATACCAAGTTTCCAGGGTCTGGGTGTTTTCCTTCGGACTGAATTTAATTCTTTTTTGGAGGTTATAAAAAAGATAACTTCTTTTAGAAACCTTTGAATTTAAATATGTTATGGCTTTTTCACTTTAACTTCAAAACACATCGCAATAAGTTACCTAGATTACTTGTTGCACTACTAGTATTAGTTCTTTTTACTAGAGATGTGCAAATATCGCGATGTTTTCATGTCACGAGTGGTTCGCGAGTGAATCGTGATTATAAATGATTAAAATCACACGTACGTGCGTGATTCAGAGATTTGGAACCGTGCGTGATAGTGCGTAAATTTTAATACGTGTAATATTCACGCACTCAAAACAGAAGATAAGTTTTTTTTTTTAATTTTTAATACTAAAGAAAATATACATATACATATGTACCAGAGTTCGAAATAGTGTCCATGTTTTATCCTCTGTACACACAAGTTTACATCAACGACATTGAAAAACATGACATTGAAAAATGTATGCATGCCTCACTTTACACACAAACAAATCTTGAGTGTACAGGACTGTGCATCATACCTCAAGTGTATACATTAAAAACATTGAATTCACTTTACGTGTGCGCAGTAAAAGCAAACACTGAAAATATTATACATACCCACCAGTTTCAAATTAAAAAAGCATATACATACATACACGAGATGTACACGAGTACACTCATAGTTATACACATGTAGAAGGTGTACACGATGAAAGAAAGACAATGTCTATAGTGTATTCAAGGTGTAAGTTGTATTAAAGGTGTCCATTAAATTTTGTTATACATTTGTGAGATCTCTGGTACATACACACACTCATATCTATGTGTTATAGATGCATACTTTCACGCACGAACACAATTTCATTGTGAGCACACACGAACACAATTTTATTGTGAGCACACACGAACACTATTTTATTGTGAGCACGGGCGCTTTTGAAAAAAATTTACCATTGGCGTGAAAAAATTTGTGTTTCGTGAACTTAATTTTACTCACGCGCACATCTCTAGGTTAGGTTAACAGGCTACTGGTAAAGGAAAGAACCCAGCCCACTTGGGTCCAATTTGATTCCTTTGTGCCACCTGTATAGAAAGAGGAGGATAGTTTGAGTGAAGGCAGAAAGAATAGGTTAGAAATTCGTTGAAGAGTATAGAGGAAAAAAGTAATTGAAGAAGAATCTTGGTCGTGCACGTACGCCTTTGGAAGCACGCAGCGTCCAGAGACTGTAGAAGCTGCTCCTCCAGAGCAGAACAAGGGTAGAGGAAGTATCCAATTATTTCCTACTCCTCGTCATTGCAACTGGAGCAGAAATCATTGTCGGGGAGACCCATGCGCTTGGCATGGATCCTGAAAATGCAGTGTCCAGTGAGGGTGGCCACTATACTGCGCAAATGACCTTTTGCGAAAATCAAAAGATCCCTTGTTCTATTAGAGTCTAGGCTATAAAACCCTCACTATCTCTCAAGTGGATTCTCTAAGCCACCTGTCCTAAGCTAGTTCAAGTAGCGCAGCTATAAAGCGTCTCCAGCAAGATGAGAGCGGTATCCCACTTAGTTGGTGAATGTCGGGGTCCTGAAGTAACGTTCCTAGCTTAGCCAGTTCATCCACTTTAACGTTGCCTATAGTGGTCCCATGTCCTCGCACCCATTTTAGGGTGATGCGTGAATGCCCTGAAAGTCCGTCAAGGGCTTTGCGGCATTCTTGGACAAACTGGGATGGGCTATACACCCTCGAAAGGGACCTAATTACAGCTTGGACCGTATCTAAAATGCTAGTATGACCCCATGTTCTGTGATTACATGCGCCTATTCAATCTGACTGCGGTGCGTAGTGCCAGCTTCCTATCAGTTAAATCCACTGGAAGCCAGCACAGCATGGCGTCGTTCTAAAAGAACCCGTTGTCATAAGTACTATTTTGTAGAGAACTCCCTCCATACAGGTTCTGTTTCTCGCTACGTCCAGTGCTTTCCACCACAAAACAGTTTTCGTGGAAAATTTTATTTATTGCGTACCACTTGAAATCCTTCATTTTATAACAATTCTTATTACTTAAAATAATAAATAACAAAATATTTTTATAATTACATGTTTTTTTAAATTAAAACGACTTGTGGAACTCGAAAGAAAAGCACTTCTCTCTCCCTTAGTAATAATGTAAATTGACGAGAGAAAACCTGTTAAGTTACAAAATCGTTTATAACTCAATAAAAACGACTTTTATTTTTGTAGATTGTAGTCATATAAGAAGAATACCATAAAACTAACTAATTTTTGGTTTACCTCTCAAGGTGCAAATATGAAAGAAAATAAGTTTTGTGTATCTCCTGTAAAATGTGTCGACAGGGAGCTAGAGGTTTGCATATTAAGCCGACAATTTGATTCAAAATTCGTTTTTTGTTTAATATTTCTCAATTAAATTAAAAAACAAAATAGATTTATGTAAATTGTATTACAGGATGTTAATTTCCCAACAGGCTATAGGTTCAAATCTGCGAAACTGCAAATTATTTTTTATTTTATTTTTAATAAATGAACGTGATTGCATTCTATTTATTAATTTTTTGAGAATGGAATATTTAGAATATTTTTCATAGTCATTAAACCAGCAGAACGGATCAGTACTGATTTCGAGGCCGCTACGCCATCTCATCAGCGTTCTTTGTTCAATTTTTCACTTTTTTGCAAGTGGTGCTAGTTAGTAGGAATATCAACTATTTAACCAATATTTTAACGAAAATTGAATATGAGAAGTTATCACATTCATATTATTAAGTTATTACATTTTTGGTTAGTACGCAATTCCCCAACCCTGACAATTAATATTCCCAATATTCCATGTATTTCTTTTCGCTTTTTCCAGAGCCATCGGCTGCTGATAACTAAAGCTTCTTTGTTATTTATGTTCAAGTAATTGAATCTAGTTGTCAATTTACAATGAACATGTAAACAAGTGCGCGTGCCCTCGCAACGTTTTAAATTAATGTATGGATTTCTATTTTAATAGTGAACCTTTTGTTATGTAAATTGCTGGTTTAATGACTATGAAAAATATTCTAAATATTCCATTCTCAAAAAATTAATAAATAGAATGCAATCACGTTCATTTATTAAAAATAAAATAAAAAATAATTTGCAGTTTCGCAGATTTCAACCTATAGCCTGTTGGGAAATTAACATCCTGTAATACAATTTACATAAACAAAAGGTTCACTATTAAAATAGAAATCCATACATTAATTTAAAACGTTGCGAGGGCACGCGCACTTGTTTACATGTTAATTGTAAATTGACAACTAGATTCAATTACTTGAACATAAATAACAAAGAAGCTTTATTTATCAGCAGCCGATGGCTCTGGAAAAAGCGAAAAGAAATACATGGAATATTGGGAATATTAATTGTCAGGGTTGGGGAATTTCGTACTAACCAAAAATGTAATAACTTAATAATATGAATGTGATAACTTCTCATATTCAATTTTCGTTAAAATATTGGTTAAATAGTTGATATTCCTACTAACTAGCACCACTTGCAAAAAAGTGGAAAAATTGAACAAAGAACGCTGATGAGATGGCGTAGCGGCCTCGAAATCAGTACTGATCCGTTCTGCTGGTTTAATGACTATGAAAAATATTCTAAATATTCCATTCTTAAAAAATTAATAAATAGAATGCAATCACGTTCATTTATTAAAAATAAAATAAAAAATAATTTGCAGTTTCGCAGATTTGAACCTATAGCCTGTTGGGAAATTAACATCCTGTAATACAATTTACATAAACAAAAGGTTCACTATTAAAATAGAAATCCATACAAAATAGATTTATATCGAATAAAATTTGTTTGTGTTTTCTGAAATTTCAAATCCTATAGTTTTGCTTATAGACATACTTGACCGCATGACAAACAAAAAGCACTAGTTTAATATTTTTCTTGGAAAGAAAACTTTTTGTAAAGGGTACTTTACGAAATAGTACTTTTTGGAAATAAAACTTTCAAAAGATGCATTTTTAGAGAACCTCTAAAAAAGTAGAGTGATACGAAGAGTAAATATTGGTTGGGAAAAATGCAGAGCATATGATGGAACGGAAATCACACATTAGCCCAATTGACAATCCTGTGCAAATGGTCTTGCATTATAGCATTTGCAAATTGAGAGAGTATTTAAGAGCATTTTCAATGTATTTTGTTGGTGTAGAGTACAATTATTTTGCAAATGCAATGATGCAAGACCATTTGCACAAGATTGAGAATAGGGCTAATGTTTGAAATGTAGAGGATACAAGCATCTGGCAAGGGAATGTAAGAACCAGGAGGTATGTTTAAAATGCCACGGACAGCACAGAACTAAGGATTGTGAAACCCAAGACCGAATAATGAAATGCATCAATTGCGTAAAGGTTAATCGCAAACTAAATATGGCATTGGCTGCAAATCACTTTACAAATGATAGAGAATGCCCGGTATATCAAAACAAGCTAAGAAACAAAATGAGAAGTATTGGTCTATTAGCATAACAATTAAAGGAAGTTAGCATAATGTATACGAATATACAAGGTCTTAGTAATAACTATAACCAACTTGAAATTATTGCTGCAGAAGAAGCACCTGAATTTATTATCTTATCGGAAACCCATATAACTGAAGAACATGAGGAACAAGAAATACAACTGCAAGGATACAAATATACTAATGTGACATCTGCATCTTCTAGAACTGGAGGTGTCATAATATATTACAAGAGTCATTGGGTTATTACTAAATTAACAGAAAAGGTAGATAATATGAAGTACTGGATCTTATTTTGCAGAGCAACTTTTGGAAACTATAGCTATATTGTTGGGACAATTTATAGATCACCTAGCCATAGTGAATCTGAGTTTTGTAATGTATTTGAAGAAACAATTGAGGAAATATATGATAATTATTTAAGTAACTGTGATATTTTAATAGCTGGCGATTTTAATATAGATTGGATGAGAAACTACACATACAAGAATAGAATTAAGAGCATGCTCCACGACAACGGTCTAAAACAATTAGTAAATGAATGCACGCGTATAACAGAAAACTCTAAAACGATAATCGATTTTGTAATAACGAATAACTTCAATGCGGTAGTGAATAATAATGAGAAAAATAAGATCTCAGACCACGAAATTATAAATATAATAATCCCAAATATAAATAACCAAATACAAAAAGGAGAGAAAAGTAATCGAAATATTTAAATATAATAAAGAAACTTTTAATACGCAATTATATAATAACCTAAAATACGATACCGCCAAGGAGATAGATGAGAATGTAGAGATATTTGATAGATGCTTGAAAGATACTGCAAAAAAATGCACGTTTAAGAAACAGATTCGTGAAGAAAAAAAGGTTTACAGATGGAACTACGGTTAATGAAAAGAGAAAAAATAATGAGATATCTGCGGGCTAAAACAGAAAACAACTATCAGAGATGGGCAGATTATAAAATAATCAGAAATAAATATAAACAACAAATTGAAAACAGTAAAAATAATTATATAAACAACAAAATTAGTAACTCAACGGATCAGAGACAAATGTGGAGAGAAATCAAAAACTTGGTACTTAATGCTAATAGAAGCAAGATCAGATCTGTGATATTTGATAATGTAGAATCGTGATTATAAATGATTAAAATCACACGTACGTGCGTGATTCAGAGATTTGGAACCGTGCGTGATAGTGCGTAAATTTTAATACGTGTAATATTCACGCACTCAAAACAGAAGATAAGTTTTTTTTTTTAATTTTTAATACTAAAGAAAATATACATATACATATGTACCAGAGTTCGAAATAGTGTCCATGTTTTATCCTCTGTACACACAAGTTTACATCAACGACATTGAAAAACATGACATTGAAAAATGTATGCATGCCTCACTTTACACACAAACAAATCTTGAGTGTACAGGACTGTGCATCATACCTCAAGTGTATACATTAAAAACATTGAATTCACTTTACGTGTGCGCAGTAAAAGCAAACACTGAAAATATTATACATACCCACCAGTTTCAAATTAAAAAAGCATATACATACATACACGAGATGTACACGAGTACACTCATAGTTATACACATGTAGAAGGTGTACACGATGAAAGAAAGACAATGTCTATAGTGTATTCAAGGTGTAAGTTGTATTAAAGGTGTCCATTAAATTTTGTTATACATTTGTGAGATCTCTGGTACATACACACACTCATATCTATGTGTTATAGATGCATACTTTCACGCACGAACACAATTTCATTGTGAGCACACACGAACACAATTTTATTGTGAGCACACACGAACACTATTTTATTGTGAGCACGGGCGCTTTTGAAAAAAATTTACCATTGGCGTGAAAAAATTTGTGTTTCGTGAACTTAATTTTACTCACGCGCACATCTCTAGGTTAGGTTAACAGGCTACTGGTAAAGGAAAGAACCCAGCCCACTTGGGTCCAATTTGATTCCTTTGTGCCACCTGTATAGAAAGAGGAGGATAGTTTGAGTGAAGGCAGAAAGAATAGGTTAGAAATTCGTTGAAGAGTATAGAGGAAAAAAGTAATTGAAGAAGAATCTTGGTCGTGCACGTACGCCTTTGGAAGCACGCAGCGTCCAGAGACTGTAGAAGCTGCTCCTCCAGAGCAGAACAAGGGTAGAGGAAGTATCCAATTATTTCCTACTCCTCGTCATTGCAACTGGAGCAGAAATCATTGTCGGGGAGACCCATGCGCTTGGCATGGATCCTGAAAATGCAGTGTCCAGTGAGGGTGGCCACTATACTGCGCAAATGACCTTTTGCGAAAATCAAAAGATCCCTTGTTCTATTAGAGTCTAGGCTATAAAACCCTCACTATCTCTCAAGTGGATTCTCTAAGCCACCTGTCCTAAGCTAGTTCAAGTAGCGCAGCTATAAAGCGTCTCCAGCAAGATGAGAGCGGTATCCCACTTAGTTGGTGAATGTCGGGGTCCTGAAGTAACGTTCCTAGCTTAGCCAGTTCATCCACTTTAACGTTGCCTATAGTGGTCCCATGTCCTCGCACCCATTTTAGGGTGATGCGTGAATGCCCTGAAAGTCCGTCAAGGGCTTTGCGGCATTCTTGGACAAACTGGGATGGGCTATACACCCTCGAAAGGGACCTAATTACAGCTTGGACCGTATCTAAAATGCTAGTATGACCCCATGTTCTGTGATTACATGCGCCTATTCAATCTGACTGCGGTGCGTAGTGCCAGCTTCCTATCAGTTAAATCCACTGGAAGCCAGCACAGCATGGCGTCGTTCTAAAAGAACCCGTTGTCATAAGTACTATTTTGTAGAGAACTCCCTCCATACAGGTTCTGTTTCTCGCTACGTCCAGTGCTTTCCACCACAAAACAGTTTTCGTGGAAAATTTTATTTATTGCGTACCACTTGAAATCCTTCATTTTATAACAATTCTTATTACTTAAAATAATAAATAACAAAATATTTTTATAATTACATGTTTTTTTAAATTAAAACGACTTGTGGAACTCGAAAGAAAAGCACTTCTCTCTCCCTTAGTAATAATGTAAATTGACGAGAGAAAACCTGTTAAGTTACAAAATCGTTTATAACTCAATAAAAACGACTTTTATTTTTGTAGATTGTAGTCATATAAGAAGAATACCATAAAACTAACTAATTTTTGGTTTACCTCTCAAGGTGCAAATATGAAAGAAAATAAGTTTTGTGTATCTCCTGTAAAATGTGTCGACAGGGAGCTAGAGGTTTGCATATTAAGCCGACAATTTGATTCAAAATTCGTTTTTTGTTTAATATTTCTCAATTAAATTAAAAAACAAAATAGATTTATGTAAATTGTATTACAGGATGTTAATTTCCCAACAGGCTATAGGTTCAAATCTGCGAAACTGCAAATTATTTTTTATTTTATTTTTAATAAATGAACGTGATTGCATTCTATTTATTAATTTTTTGAGAATGGAATATTTAGAATATTTTTCATAGTCATTAAACCAGCAGAACGGATCAGTACTGATTTCGAGGCCGCTACGCCATCTCATCAGCGTTCTTTGTTCAATTTTTCACTTTTTTGCAAGTGGTGCTAGTTAGTAGGAATATCAACTATTTAACCAATATTTTAACGAAAATTGAATATGAGAAGTTATCACATTCATATTATTAAGTTATTACATTTTTGGTTAGTACGCAATTCCCCAACCCTGACAATTAATATTCCCAATATTCCATGTATTTCTTTTCGCTTTTTCCAGAGCCATCGGCTGCTGATAACTAAAGCTTCTTTGTTATTTATGTTCAAGTAATTGAATCTAGTTGTCAATTTACAATGAACATGTAAACAAGTGCGCGTGCCCTCGCAACGTTTTAAATTAATGTATGGATTTCTATTTTAATAGTGAACCTTTTGTTATGTAAATTGCTGGTTTAATGACTATGAAAAATATTCTAAATATTCCATTCTCAAAAAATTAATAAATAGAATGCAATCACGTTCATTTATTAAAAATAAAATAAAAAATAATTTGCAGTTTCGCAGATTTCAACCTATAGCCTGTTGGGAAATTAACATCCTGTAATACAATTTACATAAACAAAAGGTTCACTATTAAAATAGAAATCCATACATTAATTTAAAACGTTGCGAGGGCACGCGCACTTGTTTACATGTTAATTGTAAATTGACAACTAGATTCAATTACTTGAACATAAATAACAAAGAAGCTTTATTTATCAGCAGCCGATGGCTCTGGAAAAAGCGAAAAGAAATACATGGAATATTGGGAATATTAATTGTCAGGGTTGGGGAATTTCGTACTAACCAAAAATGTAATAACTTAATAATATGAATGTGATAACTTCTCATATTCAATTTTCGTTAAAATATTGGTTAAATAGTTGATATTCCTACTAACTAGCACCACTTGCAAAAAAGTGGAAAAATTGAACAAAGAACGCTGATGAGATGGCGTAGCGGCCTCGAAATCAGTACTGATCCGTTCTGCTGGTTTAATGACTATGAAAAATATTCTAAATATTCCATTCTTAAAAAATTAATAAATAGAATGCAATCACGTTCATTTATTAAAAATAAAATAAAAAATAATTTGCAGTTTCGCAGATTTGAACCTATAGCCTGTTGGGAAATTAACATCCTGTAATACAATTTACATAAACAAAAGGTTCACTATTAAAATAGAAATCCATACAAAATAGATTTATATCGAATAAAATTTGTTTGTGTTTTCTGAAATTTCAAATCCTATAGTTTTGCTTATAGACATACTTGACCGCATGACAAACAAAAAGCACTAGTTTAATATTTTTCTTGGAAAGAAAACTTTTTGTAAAGGGTACTTTACGAAATAGTACTTTTTGGAAATAAAACTTTCAAAAGATGCATTTTTAGAGAACCTCTAAAAAAGTAGAGTGATACGAAGAGTAAATATTGGTTGGGAAAAATGCAGAGCATATGATGGAACGGAAATCACACATTAGCCCAATTGACAATCCTGTGCAAATGGTCTTGCATTATAGCATTTGCAAATTGAGAGAGTATTTAAGAGCATTTTCAATGTATTTTGTTGGTGTAGAGTACAATTATTTTGCAAATGCAATGATGCAAGACCATTTGCACAAGATTGAGAATAGGGCTAATGTTTGAAATGTAGAGGATACAAGCATCTGGCAAGGGAATGTAAGAACCAGGAGGTATGTTTAAAATGCCACGGACAGCACAGAACTAAGGATTGTGAAACCCAAGACCGAATAATGAAATGCATCAATTGCGTAAAGGTTAATCGCAAACTAAATATGGCATTGGCTGCAAATCACTTTACAAATGATAGAGAATGCCCGGTATATCAAAACAAGCTAAGAAACAAAATGAGAAGTATTGGTCTATTAGCATAACAATTAAAGGAAGTTAGCATAATGTATACGAATATACAAGGTCTTAGTAATAACTATAACCAACTTGAAATTATTGCTGCAGAAGAAGCACCTGAATTTATTATCTTATCGGAAACCCATATAACTGAAGAACATGAGGAACAAGAAATACAACTGCAAGGATACAAATATACTAATGTGACATCTGCATCTTCTAGAACTGGAGGTGTCATAATATATTACAAGAGTCATTGGGTTATTACTAAATTAACAGAAAAGGTAGATAATATGAAGTACTGGATCTTATTTTGCAGAGCAACTTTTGGAAACTATAGCTATATTGTTGGGACAATTTATAGATCACCTAGCCATAGTGAATCTGAGTTTTGTAATGTATTTGAAGAAACAATTGAGGAAATATATGATAATTATTTAAGTAACTGTGATATTTTAATAGCTGGCGATTTTAATATAGATTGGATGAGAAACTACACATACAAGAATAGAATTAAGAGCATGCTCCACGACAACGGTCTAAAACAATTAGTAAATGAATGCACGCGTATAACAGAAAACTCTAAAACGATAATCGATTTTGTAATAACGAATAACTTCAATGCGGTAGTGAATAATAATGAGAAAAATAAGATCTCAGACCACGAAATTATAAATATAATAATCCCAAATATAAATAACCAAATACAAAAAGGAGAGAAAAGTAATCGAAATATTTAAATATAATAAAGAAACTTTTAATACGCAATTATATAATAACCTAAAATACGATACCGCCAAGGAGATAGATGAGAATGTAGAGATATTTGATAGATGCTTGAAAGATACTGCAAAAAAATGCACGTTTAAGAAACAGATTCGTGAAGAAAAAAAGGTTTACAGATGGAACTACGGTTAATGAAAAGAGAAAAAATAATGAGATATCTGCGGGCTAAAACAGAAAACAACTATCAGAGATGGGCAGATTATAAAATAATCAGAAATAAATATAAACAACAAATTGAAAACAGTAAAAATAATTATATAAACAACAAAATTAGTAACTCAACGGATCAGAGACAAATGTGGAGAGAAATCAAAAACTTGGTACTTAATGCTAATAGAAGCAAGATCAGATCTGTGATATTTGATAATGTAGAATACAATGAAGACTATGATATTGCTAATAAATTCAACTCGTACTTTATATCCAGCATTAGTAACATACGGGAATCTATAGATAATGTGCAATATGTAAACCGAATAACATTCAATGTAACTAGTTTTTTTACATTTCGTATAATAAGTAATTTGGAGCTATATAACTTAGTAAAACAAATGAAAAATAAAAATGATTATGATAAAATATCAAACAAAATAATATTGGATAACTGGAGTGCAATCGGTAGTGTATTATTAAAAATAGTAAATACATTGTTGGAGACACTGTTTTCCAGACAATTGGAAAAAAACAATGGTAACACCAATTAGAAAAATTGCAAATACAAAGAAGTGCTAGGAATATCGACCGATTAACACTTTGAAAACTTGTGAAAAGATACTGGAAACAGTTGTGAAAGTTCAATTGGAGATATATACTATCCAAATATCAATCAGGTTTCCGTAAAAAACACTCTTGTGAGACAACAGTTAACTATGTCATTAATAAATGGGAAGAACTAGGAAATGATAAGAAAATGATTGCAATTTTTCTCGACTTCAAAAGAGCATTTGAAACGATTGATAGAACAGTAATGTTGAAAAAGCTTAATATGTATGGAATAAGAGGAAAAGAGCTGAATTGGTTTAGATCATGCTTGGAGAACAGAAAACAAACAACGATGGTAAATAATTCAGTATCGGAAGAAATAACAAATGACTTTGGAGTGCCACAACACTCCATATTAGGCGCACTGATGTTTATTATATATATTAATGAAGATGTAAATTAAGAAAGATGTAAAATAGTCCTATACGCGGATGACACCTTACTCTATACCATTGCAGACCAAGAGGAGGAATGTCGGGAGAATATGAGATATAACATAGATAAAATAAATAACTGGTTAAAAATGAATAAACAAACTCAATGAAAATAAAACAAAGATAATTGAAATTAACATCAATTCGAACCAAACATTTGAAATAAATAATTCGGTAATAGAAAAAGTAGAGCATATAAAATATCTCGGGTTTATAATTGATAATAAATTAAAATTTAATGAACATATTAATCATATATGCAAAAAAATCGGTAAAAAATAATCTGTTTTCTGGGAAGAATCAGAAACAAAATATCGAAAACTACTGCAATTAATATATGTATATAATACCATAATAAAACCACACTTCGAGTACGAGTCTACTATATTATATACATGCAGCAACACACTCCACTTAGCACGAATGCATAAACTTCAAAATAAAGCGATTAGAATAATATTAAAATGTGATAGATATACGAACATAAATACAATGCTGAATACACTGAAATGGTTGAACGTGAAACAAAGACTTCAATTCAACACGCTCAGATTTATTAAGAAGATGAAACAAGGTGATGCACCTAGATACCTTTGTGAGCAAATAATATATGTAGGAGAAAGTCAACCGTACGGACTAAGGAATGTTAACGATTTTCGAGTAGACATGGTTATGTCAACACAGATGCAAAGATCACTTTTTTACAAGGGCTTACAACTATATAATTCAATACCAAATAATATGAAAAATGAAAATGATGAGAATGTATTTAGGAAAAAATTTATTAATTTTGTAAGATTTAATGATAATATATAACGTTGGGATATTTAAATCACGTATATTGTAAAAGTATTTATAATACTAATAATAAAAAAAATCAATGAGTGTTCGAACTCACGGGCGATGTGTTAACACCAGGGCTGCCAGAAATGCCGATTTATCGGCATTTTGACGATTTTTTACTCCAAAAATTTCGATATGCCGATTTGCCGATTTTACCCCTAAAAAATGCCGATTTTTTAATAATAGTGTGGAACATCTTTTATTATATAATTCTTCTTTTAATAACAATTCAATTGCCTTGTTGTAGGCAGGGCTGCCAGAAATGCCGATTTATCGGCATTTTGACGATTTTTTACTCCAAAAATTTCGATATGCCGATTTGCCGATTTTACCCCTAAAAAATGCCGATTTTTTAATAATAGTGTGGAACATCTTTTATTATATAATTCTTCTTTTAATAACAATTCAATTGCCTTGTTGTAGGTGTGCACGAAATTCCGATGTTCCTTAGAAAATAAAACTTTAAAAGAAGGAATTCTTTATTCTAAAGATTGTTTGAAAATGAAAAACTCTAATTGCGAAATAAATAACGATTTAATAAAAATGTCAAAATCTAATATATACATATGATTGATTTATGAAAACCACATTATTTCCAATTTTTGTATTATATTTACGAATTTTGTTCAAAAATTTTAGGATAATATTCTAAATTTTTAATTGTATATTGTAACTCCTATTTTAGAACCTACGAGTAGAGTTAATTTTTAGGAAATTCTGAAATATAATAGCAAAATTTTTAAATACTATTGGAAAAGACGTATATATTTTAATTGGAACGAAGTTCCTTATGAGACGTTTCGGAGGGGTACCCTAAATGGGAAGAAACGTCCGTAACGTAAGATATTTTGTTTCTAACTCAATGTTTAAGACGTATGAGTAATACAATTCCATACATACAATTATTAATCATACGCAGCCGGGCCGTGACAGAATTCAATTTCGTTTGGGAACAAAACTGATTCTGTATTTTCGTTGATCGGCGAAAAGAAAAATCCTAATAAAAAATGTATACCCGAATAATTATTTTCTTTATACCTCGAATAGAACTTAAAATTAATATTTTTATAATAAGCAACTGCGTTCCTATCCGGTGTCCCACGACACCACACATCTTTTTTAATTATTTTATACTGTTTTATAAAAAGCAAGTTGATCTTATGTTTTTTTTTTTAATTAAAAGTCATTCTAAATGAATAAAATAAGAAATCCTTTCTTTTAAATTGCCAATTGGGAGATTAAACGAAACCCCAAAATAATTTCAAAACTTGTGAGGTGCAAATTTATTGATCTATACATGCTGTTTTATGTATAATATTTAATAAATTATATTGAATTGTTTTTGTTTATATGTCAAAATAAGTTTTTTAATTAATGCCGATTTTTTTTGCGGATTTTAAGAAATGAAAGTGCCGATAATGCCGATTTTTTTGGGGAAATTTGCTGATTTTTCACGAAAAATTTCTGGCAGCCCTGGTTAACACCTTTTTGTTTATTTATTTTATATTAAACCCACAAAAACAAAGAGAATGCAAAGCAACAAACAAATGTACATACATACATTGTTATGTTTGTACATAAGATACATACGTTGCTGTCTTGCTATCTCATTTTTATATATGTACGTCAGTGATGTCAAATGTGATTGTGTTGGTGAGATCACTCTTATCTCTTACATTCCCAGCGGGAGAAATGTGCGGTTGCGAGGCCTAACTAGTGGCCTTTACTAAGAGTATCCTTTTATTTATCAATAATATCTTCTAATTTTATAAGTTGTAAAAAAGGGTTTCGAAAATTGCCAAGTGCTCAGATATTTAATTTTAAAATATTTCTCCATTTTTAAGCTGAACATTTGCTTAGTTTATATACAAGAGAAACAATTTTTACAAAAAGTCTTACTTATGAATTAATTTAAAAGCTACTTTAACAAATTTTCGAAAAGATGTACCTACATACAGTGGATCCAACTTATTTCAAACCTCTTATATGTATCGTATATATATATTTATATAAATATATTATTTCTGTTTAGAGGCCTCAAAACAGGACTTGCGATACTTCCCGCTGAATGAGAGTGTTTTTCAGTAAACAATTATATTTTACGCTCTCAAAATAAAAGAGCGTAAGCGTACATGTGAGTTTTGCTTCCACAATTGTGTATGAGGCTGACATCACTGATGTACGTATAACCACGTCACTATTCTCTTTGCTATGCATAAGACAAAACCGAACCAAGCAACAACAACAAACAAACAAAGTCTTACACTTACACTTGCGTATGTATTGAAACTGATAGTTTACTGCCCTAGAGGCGCGCGTATGGATGTTAACACATCAAAAAATATATTACTTTGTGGAAAAGATACCTATGTTTATTTTAAAGTAACTCACTGAACAAAAACCGGGCGAGTCTATAAGTTCAGGAATATACATATGTGTATAAAGAAGTACTAACCTGTATAGAAGCAAATCTTGTACGTGCATTATCCAAATGAGATTTATAAATATCTTCTGGTGTTTTAGGTTCCATAATGTCTAATTCACGTGCTAAATTCAGAAAGTGTTTATTCAGATTTGCGTTTGACATAATCTCCATTAGGTCATCATAATCGGGAAACGATTCGTCTAACTCCAAGCACACTTGTTGCCTGGCCAACATAAAAGCCAACTGCTTTTGGACTGCAGAATCTTTTGTTTCCTTAAAAATTTCGGTTATCTTATCCATATCATTCAGCATCAGTGCAATACGCATAGCCTGAGTGTACTGATTAAATTTTCTTGACAACTGCAATGCCGTCTCCAAAATTATAGTATTATCTGGATCTGGTACATATGGATAACAGGATTGTAGATAGAGGCACACTCTTGGGTATGCCGACTCGTCAACATACTCTTTTAACAAATGCAAATGATCAATTTCTATCAGTAAATCGCATGCATCTGCTTCTGCATTGTGTTCCATATTGTACGGAATAATCTGTTTGACTAATTCAATTAGTTGTGTCTGGAATTCTCCAGACGTGTCCAAGTAATGGGCAGCAATCTCACCCGATAAATGGCGAACGTATTCGTGACCCCATTCCCCAATTTTCTGTGTGCGATCACACAAAAAACGGTATGCCAGACAGTCCTTACCACTTCCCATTGTCATCGACAAAACAGATATTATATCGGCAGAGAGATGGCGAGTTTTCTCATCAGGCATTTGTTTATATAAAGTCTTCATTGTTTCATAATGAGGTCTCATAAACTTCAGTGGTTTAGGTACTGAAGTCATTGACGTAGTCGATGCTCTTATTAATTTGGCCATCATTACTAAAGCAGGTAGATACAATTTTGAATCGGGTTCTTGAAGACGTTGAACCAGCATATCTAATTCTTCTTGCAACTGTTGATCTTCATCAGACAACTCCTGCTCTTTTTCTTCCTTATCCTTGACATCTTTATTAGCGATTTCTTTTGGATCTAGGTCCTTTTCGTTGGCAGACTGGTTAGGTTTTTTCTCGGTTTTTGCGGCTTCGCTTGGCATTTTGCTTTTAACCTGTTATTGAAACTAATAAATTAATTGGTACCGCAAGTACTTAATTTCATTAATTTTGAATACAAGTTTCTTATTTTTTACCTTTAATTTAAATAATATAATCAAAATTGCTTTAATTCACTTCACAATTACAGTGCGTTTTTCGTTTGTCATTTGCCGAAGTGTTACCATCCTTAAATTACAAAAGCAAAAATAGTGGTGTATTTGCAACAGTGATGAGATATTTAGCACTATAGTCCCCTTGTTATGATATATGCAATAAGTCGCAGTGGAAAACACTTTAATTCAGAACATATAAAGCTTAAATTTTCGAAGTAAACTATTTTAAAAACAAATCTTAACCGTATAACGACACAGCTTTGTGTGAAATTACCTACAACAAAAAAACAATTCTATATTTTCATATAATTTGACAACGTATATGAGTTAATAGCGAGCTTGTGAATTAAAAATATTTTTTCCGTGTATTTACCATAGTTGATAATAAATGGTCTTATACAAAAATTTTGTTCTTCTTCAGTGCGATTTTATTCAACTCAATATATATATTTTTTTTGAGTTATAACAAAAGGTCCATTCGGGCTTTTAATCCACTAAAATGTAGTATCTGAATACTTATATAATCATATTACTCCCAATGAGATCTAATTGAAAATAATGCTAGAAAATAAATAAATAGATTAAATAAAATTGATGCAACAGGTTTTATATTAAACATATGCTTTGTTCGTGTGGGACTAATGCCCAGTCACAATTAAATACCAAAATTAATTTTAGATTGAAAAACTGAAAGCGTATTTAAACACAACTTAAGGTTATGGAAAATTAACTAATTTTGTATTTAAACGGCCCATCCATTACACAATATTATTGTATATATTAATCATGATATTATTTCCATTTTGCCCTATATTATGCAATAAGTGGACAATATTTTCAAATAAAATATGGCACAATTTTCTTACAATAAAAGTTGAGCATAACCTATAAGCAAAACAAAAGTTAAAAGTTGGTTCAATTTAAAATAAAAATATTTATTACTAATTAATTATAAATACAAATATTTAGCGACATGAGTAATGAAACCCTTTTTTTATTGTACAATGCTGTCAACACATTTCACAGTATATTGCACTTCTCTTGGTTTCTACAATAAAAATCAAGTCTTTTGATTCCTGCCAATATATTGTGCTACCTTTGAATATAACATACACATTGGCGATATGATTGTACAATACGAAAAATTGGACAGTTATATTGCAAGTGAGTGGGTCTCGTTAAATAAGAAGTCAAAAACTCATTATATAAGTCCCGGTTCATACATTTCAACTTTTGCTACTTGACTTTTGATTTTTCTGTGATAAAGGAGGAGATAGACTAGAAATGTATATGTTTCTATTCTTTTCTCATTCAATACTTTGCGGAGTTGCGGTACGAAGGTGCTTGTACTTGGTCAACAAAAGTTGACGTATCTGAACCGGGGTTAAATGTTTCATGTTAAAATATACGAAAACAAATTCAGTACGATGGAAATAAAATTTTTTAACACCCACTTCACACCAAGATACTGAAAGCTTGATGTTTTTCTATTTATCTTTAAAATTATCTTCTCAAATTCTTTTAAGTTTGTACCATAATATTTAATTAATGTGTCTTACTCTCTGTTGAGGTGATTTTCTTATTATAGGTTAATATTCTTTGAAAGTTGAAAAATAAAACATATAGCAAGAACGAACATGAACGTAAAAATATGCAGAAAACAGATATCGTGGTATTTTTCCCAACCCTCTTTATTCTCTACACCGCTCTTCTATCAAAAAACATCGTGATATTTACTCGTGGGAATCCGCATTCCTAGAATATCCTATTCGCGTTTTGAAAAATTATTCATAATAAGAATTTCTTGATGCTAGAACAGTTTGCCTTTTGAATTAATTTCACATTTTATGAATTAATCAAATATATATATATATATATATATATATATATATATATGTATATATATATATATATATATATATATATATATATATATATATATATATATATATGTATAAAAGTCCACCTTGATCGAAAAATTAAAAGTTAACAAACAGATTTTTTGCTAATGTATTATAAAAGAGAAACTTCTAAAATAAATTAAATTTAGGAGCTCAAAGCTTTCTTTTCTTTGACGAAAGCATATTACGCTTGAATGATATCCACTTCCAATAAGTTCCACTTGCATCTGATCCATTTGTAAAATCATTTACATATCGTCTATTAGTTCGCTTTGGTATAATATTGTTAGATTTTACTGCAAAAGGAATCAAACAGACCTTATGTATAGCTCTCCCAAACAGCTGATAATTGAACAACAAAATAACGAAATGCGCTATGCGTAATCTTGTCTCTTTTTTTAAATTAATTTTGGACTGTCTTGCAAAAGCATCTGCTAAAAAAATCTTTAAACCCCTTTAAAATTCTTAATTAAAATTCAATAAAATGGATAAAAGCAGTGCTGTACTACTTAAAAAGCTCCAGTCGGAATTGGAGGCATATCAAAATTTACAGAAAAGTGAGTAAATCATGAATAACTGCTTTGCGTAAAGTCTTAACCAAAATCTTTCTCTTTTAGCATGTGTAAAATTAGTTAAACAGAGAACTTTATTAGAAAGCCAATTGAATGAAAACAAATGTGTATTGGATGAATTGAACTTATTAGGTCCTGATAATAAGGTATACAAACTATATGGCCCTGTTTTGGTTAAACATGATTTAGAAGAATCTCGACAAAATGTGGGCAAACGCATTGAATATATATCAAAAGAACTTAAAAGTTCCTCTGAAACTTTAGATCATGTTGAAAAGGATATGACTAAACATCGCGAGGCTGTGCAAAAGTTGCAACAACAATATCAAGTAGCTGCCGCAAAGAAATGAAACAAAGTCCCCAAGTTGTGTTAATGCTATACATGATACATAAGTTAATAAATCGTAAAATTCGCAACAAACTTGGAAATCCATATTCATTTAATTCCGAATTAAAAATCATATGTATATTTATCTAAATGTAAAATGATTAGTTTTTATTGCAATACGTTGAGGCACACAACATTATTGGTTTTTTAATGTTCGGTGTAATATATATAAAACCGATGGTTTGCGAACACGCGACCAGGCTACATATAACTGTCCATGTGAGAAAACCTGATACTCCAAATTGACTCCACAAACTCCCATCCTTGTGTCTTGTTAATACTCACTGCAAATGCAAGGCGGACCTGAAATTTAAGTCGTTTAAATTCAAATGGCATGTCATGATTAGTCAGTGGGATGCGTGGAATTAATACATAATTTCCTTTGAATTCCGGAAAGTTTCAGCAGTTTTCCCATTCCGGATGTTTTGGAAATATTGCATATTGGAGTTTCATTGAATTGACGCTGTAATGGCAATTTTAACGCAGAATGTGCTGTCCGTCCACCATCTAGCAAAGTCGCTGTGATGCCAAAGATAATGCAATTTTATTCTGGGAACGTAGGGTTGTCAACAGCAGTGAAATTAAAAAGGTTTTTCCGGTACCTCCGGGTGCATCGGGAAAATATGTCCACCGGTTTTGGTATTTGCAGTTCGTATAATAATTTCGTACGCATATTTTTTTCCTCATATAACGTAGGAAGATTTTCTTGAACAAAAGTATTTAATTCGTTGCAATCGTATTGTTGTTCACGTTGCAATTTTAGGTTAAAAATGTCATGCATAGCACTAGGACGGTTGACATTCGGTTGACTAGGGCGATGACATTCCCAACTGTGCTAATGACTTGTTAATAATCAATAAACATAAATCTTCAATGGAAATCAATGCTTCATTGAAAATTTCCGGCGTGAAGTCCATTTCTGGGTTACGATTTCCTTGACGAACTCGAAACAGAATATCTTACGATAGCTGATTCTTAAATTTTGTCAACAATTCAGATGGATTCGACGGTAAACATGTAGACAAAATAATGGGAAATAAAATTCGAATTTGATAAGGATGAGCGGCAACAGGTACATCAGCAAGTGTATACTCCCAGCGAATATAATTTTCTAGCAAATTGAGCTTTTGGCACTCCATCCGCTGTTCTCAACTGTCGAAGTGATGTTGGCCTACGAACGTTTATTAAAAGCAAACGTATATAAAAGTAGTCTGCATTATTTTGGTTAACATTATAAATACGTCACAAGGCATCACTTGAATATGTACGTCGCTGGATGCATCCCACTTGAAGTATTTTGGAACTACACACTTACATTGCGTATATATATATATATATATATATATATATATATATATATATATTAGAGTTGTGTCATTGAGCTATGACCTAGTTCAATTGAACGTTTCAGTGAGCTGAGCGAAATGAGCGCTCACTACAATAGATGATTTTAGCTCAGTACTGAGCGCTTTTGTGTCAGAGCTCTTTGGGGATGAAACCATGTTTTGAAAAACACCAGTACATGAGAATGGTTTTATTATAAATAAATAAATAAATATATATATATATATATATATATATATATATATATATATATATATATATATATATATGTATATATATTTAGTTCATAGTCCACCTCTTCAAAAAGTCGCATTATTGAATGATTTTAAATATATTAAAGGCAATATTGGATTATATTTGTCTCTGAAACTCCACGAAATTATTCTTATCGTTTTTGCCATCTTCTATACATATGGTTACAACGTCTTTAATCACCCTTGGTGTATCATTATTACTGAGCTAATGAGCCACTGAGCTGAGCTAAACTGAGCACTCAGCTCACTGAACTAAAAAGCACAACTCTAATATATGTATATATATATATATATATATATATATATATATACATATATATATATATACATATATATATATATATATATACATATATATATATATATATATATATATATAAATATACATATATATATATATATATATATATATAAATATATATATATATATATATATATATATATATATATATATATATAAATGAAATTTATTTGTTGGTGGTTAAGCAATGTCTATATGCATTTCATTGGTGCTTTACCAAATCAACAGTAGACTTTAACGACAGTTTTGAAAAGTTAAAAACCTCTTATCTTATGCATATACTTCCGAAAACCATCTGAGAATTCACAACTTGTAAATTACAAATTATTTTCAAAAATAACAAAAGAATAAGAATAGTAGGCCTTGCAACTCATACAAAACTAAACCAACAAATAAAGTATATTCGATATTGTGGCTGTTTGCGTGTGTGGTATAAAATAAAATAAAAACACAGTAATTTAATTAAAATTTGCGATTAGTTCCTTTATTTTTTCAATTATTTTTTACCTTGAATAGTTAGAAGTGTTTCCTAGAAAGTTCACAAAGCAAGTGCCATAACTAGTAAAAATTTAAGATGGCGAAGACAATGTTTAACCTACCCGTTAGCGGTTTACTCGTTGGAATCCAAGAAAATATTCCAGCCAAACAATGTTGATAATAAGGAATAATATTTGGATCAAAACAGAGAATTCCAATAAAATACATAGACGGAAAACTAATAAGTTAATAATACAAACAAAGATATCAAACGTAAAATTCAGCTTAAACATTGCCGGCCACCTTGCAGGAACATAGTTACATGCAAGACAGTGAATTTTAAGTATAAATAATACAGTAAATACTTCGCTATAATACAAGGTATATTTATATATATTTTTTCATAATACAAATGCGAATGGTTTTTACGACAGATCCATCAACTGAGTTTTGCGGCATGGTTTTCAGCAGATCCATAAACTGAATATGGTTTTTACCACAGACCCATAAACTGAACCCGTGCGGGATGGTTTTGATCAGATCCATGAACTGTAAACATGAAAAACGATATTAAAACGGGGATTGGCCAGAAATGACCCACCCGAATATCGTGTGTTGAGCCATCAGACAACCCGGACTCGTCGTTGATTGGCCTGTAAATATTTGGGCAACTACTTCTGGCCCCAAAACCAGTGCCACCTGACCGGAGTGGTAAAATGTGGGGTCCGCCAACTTGAAATCAGGAAATTGATTTCCAATTGTTGGCGATACATCTTCGACGGGCGTTTTCACACCACGCATCGCAGAAACTTTAGCGGTTAATGAAATCCGCTTTAATGGGTCATAAATCGATTCAATATTCACACGACAATATGAATCTGCAACAGGAATCATTAACCGCTGCACCAAATGTTGGCAAATATAGCTGTGGCTGCAGCAAAGGTCAATGACTCCCCGCAATTGAATCTTTTTATTCCCCATGCGCAATTTCACCTGAAATGTTGGTGAGAACGCTATCACGTGGCGAAGAGGCAGCATAGGCCCAGCCGACGTACTTGGAAGCGGCCGTGAAGACGCAGGCACTGGCTTCGATTTGATGGTGGAGGATTTTTTGTCTTTCGCACCCGGAGAATGCAGCAGAGTGTTATGTTCACCCTGACATCTATTACACTTCCGAGTGCTAGGACAATCTTTTCTTGTGTGGTGCTCTGACAAACAGCGCGAGCAGTAACCAAAGGTAAGGATATGCCGCAATTTTTTGTCATGGGCCAAGCGTTTGAATCGAAGGCACCCTCGTAAGGGATGCGGTTTCTTGCAAAGTTTGCATTGCTTGGCCTCAACCTTTTCGACGACTTTCGGCGACGTCGACGAGTCGGAGTTGTCAATGGGCTGGCGTTTGCTGGCGACTTCGATGGTATTCGTCGAAGTGGCAGGACCATCCGCCTTGGGAATGACCGCAGAAACCCCTTCAGACAGCGGTGCCTCCAATGATGGGCCCGATACCTCCATCGCCTCTTCGTATTCCTCCAGCAATACAGCTTCAGAAAAAATGGGTAAAGCGTCCATATTACTAGGAAAGAATGAAGTTTAGTAAATGCGATAAAATTAGGTGGTCAAAATGACCAGTTTTGTGATTGGTCGTCTAACAATCCCATTTTGTGTTCGAACGTCGGCGACGCGAACATGATCATCAGTACCTGGATACGTTTTCACGACCCGACCTAACTTCCAGGCAGTGGGCGAAAGTTGCTCATGACGAATAGCAACTAAATCATTTACAGCTATATCACGCTCAGGAAATTTCCATTTATAACGTTTATGCAAATTCTGTAAATATTCTTCTTTCCATCGGCGACAGAAATCATGCGTAAGTGCCTTAACTTTGCGGTATCTATTTATCAAACCTATTGCTGACTCATATATTGAAGGTTCAGGGGGCGCCAATATTGGCCCGCCTATCAAAAAATGACCCGGAGTAAGAGCCACTGGCTCATTAGGACCATCCGACATAGGACATTGTGGGCGCGAATTTAGGCACGCCTCTATTCTTGCGAGCACAGTCGAAAGCTCCTCAAATGTATACTTAAGAGATTGAGCCTCCTTGCGAAAATGATGTTTAAAACTTTTGACAGCCGCCTCCCAGAGTCCCCCCATATGGGGCGCACCAGCTGGGATAAACCGCCATGAAAGACCCTGAACTCCAAATGTTGAACACATACGAGCCTGACTTTCCTTCAAAAAAGTGCGAAAATCTTTTTCAATCTCCCGAGAAGCACCTACGAAATTTGTGCCATTGTCAGAAAATACTGTTTGTGGACAACCTCGCCTAGCAATAAAACGATGAAAAGCAGCCAAGAAGGCATCCGACGACAAATCCGTCGTAGCTTCTAAATGGACTGCTTTGGTGGAGAAGCAAACAAAGATACAGACATAGGCTTTTGTTATTCGACAAGATCGACCGGTAAAACTTCTCAGGTCAAAGGGACCTGCGAAATCCACGCCAGTAGTGGTAAAAGGACGATTTAAAGTAGTTCGTTCTGGAGGAAGTGCCACCATGATCTGATTGCATGTGCGTTTCCTATCCAAAATGCAACGTTTGCAGCGGTTCACTACAGTGCGAACCAACACCTTGAGCCGTGGGACCCAATATTCAACGCGTATAATCCGCAGCATCAGCTGATTCCCGCCATGAATCGAAATCATATGTACAAACTCTGACAACAAAATCGTAAACCTACTTGAATATGGTAGAATAATTGGATGTTTTTCAGTGTAGGATAAAGAGGGAGATTTCACCAAGCGACCATTCAACCTCATTACTCCATTGCTGTCCAAAAAGGGATTAAGGGACTGTAACGAACTTTTTGCGGAAATCGATTTTTTCAACAAAAGACACTGATATTCCTCAGGATAATGAACTTTTTGAGCCAAAATCGCCAATCTCAACTTCACCTTCGATATTTCATCACTTGAAATCGTTGTCGACTCAAAAGTATACTTGGCCCTATGTGCAGAATGTGTCCGATAGTAAAAACGAACCAAATATGATATCACTCTGAGAGCACGATCAAGCTTAGAAAATCTATTCAACACATCTTCAAAATCTGAAAAGAATACTGCATGCGTCTTAATAGCTTTGGCCTCGACATCTGTGTCCATAGGCGAAAGATCCTTTATGGTCCAATTAGACTTAGCATTACGCAGCCACGTCGGTCCATGCCACCAGAGATCACTTCCTGCCAGATCCGAAGGTGAAACTCCTCTACTAGCTAAATCTGCTGGATTATCTTCCGACCTAACATGATACCAGTTGTGTTTTCCGACATTCTCCTGAATTCTGCACACTCTATTAGCAACAAACGTTGTCCAACTACTTGGCGTTTTCTTCAACCAACAAAGCACAATAGTAGAATCGGTCCAACAATACACCTGTTTGATTGAAATACCAATTTCGCTACTCACTGTTTTTAAAAGCTCAGAAGCCAAAACTGCTCCACAAAGTTCCAGCCGAGGCAAAGAAATAGATTTAATAGGAGCGACTTTCGTCTTACAAGAGAGTAAGTGTGCATAAATTTGGCCAAATGCTTCAATTCGAATATAAATTGCCCCCGCGTATGCTTTTTCCGAGGCGTCGGAAAAAACATGAATTTCTGCTATAAAATCTGGAGAATAATGTACCCATCGCGGTATCCGAATACTGTTTATATCCTTATAAAAATCAACGAATTTTCTCCATTCCCTTTCCGTTGACGAGAGCAAGAAATCATCCCAATCAATATTGTCGAGCCAAATCTTCTGCATAATCATCTTTGCGACAACAATTACCGGAGCTAGCCAACCTACAGGATCAAATAACTTTGCAATCGTAGACAAAACCTCTCTTTTTGTATACCTAGACCTTTCAATAATGGGCTCCACTTTGAAATAAAATGAATCCAGCTGAGCATTCCACTGAATACCCAGTGTCTTCGAACTACTAGACTCCACAAAGGTCAAAAGCTTGGAATCCACCAAGTAATCTGGCGGTAAATCATCAACAATTTTGATCTCATTTGATGTCCATTTCCTCAATTCAAATTTAGCTGAAGACAAAACAGTTATTAATTCGTCCCGGGCTCTCAAAGCAGATGAAATATCATGAGCCCCCGTCAATACGTCGTCAACGTACATATCCCTGCGTAAAATATCAGCAGCAGGGGGGTACTCAGCCTCCGAATCCTCTGCCAACTGTAACAATGTCCTTATGGCTAAGTAAGGAGCGCAGTTGACACCAAACGTCACTGTCTGTAACTCATACGTCATTACCTCTGCCATGGGAGAAGACCGAAAAAGAATACGCTGAAATGGCGTATGAGCGGGATCGAGACGAATTTGTCTATACATCTGAGTGATATCGCAGTTAAATACATATCGAAAGAGCCTCCAACGCAAAATCAACAGAACTAGATCTGATTGTAAAGTGGGCCCCACATAGAGGCAATCATTTAGACTATTTCCATTAGAGGTTCTGTTCGATGCATTAAACACCACACGCAATTTTGTGGTCTTTCTGTCAGGCTTAATCACTGGGTGATGAGGAAGGTAACACGAAAGAGAAGGTTTAGCAAAATTATCCGATACAGGCTTCATATGACCTAAAGTTAAATATTCTTCAACCACATCATCATATAATTCCTTGACATTAGGTTTACGCAACAAAGAGGACTCATTTCTCAAGAATTGTGCCATGACATTCTGTTTCGAAAAGCCTAAACTGATAGAATGAGGAAATTCCGGCTTAAAAGGTAGCGTCACTACATAACGACCGTCGGAGTCGCGCCGCGTCGTTTTCCTATAATTATCCTCACAAAATTTATCCATCGGTGAAACAATTTTCCTTTTAGGAGTTTCTTCAAGTTCCCAGAAGCGAAGAAGATTTCTATTTAAATTGTCTTCCAGAGACGCTTCTATTGTGGTCGAATAAGTCTGAACGCGTGATTCTTGAACAGATCCTGTAACAATCCATCCGAATACGGTCCGTTGCGCCACCAAAGATCCGAAAATATCACGATTAATTTCGCCTAAAAGAATCTGTGGATACAAATCAGCGCCTAAAAGTACATCAACAGGCCGAGTTTGGTAAAAACGAGGGTCTGCTAGCTGTAAATTCGAAAAACTATTACGATAACTAGAGCCTACAATGAACGAAGGCAGATGGCCTGATATATTAGGTAGTAAGGGGGCCATGGTTTCCAATAGGATAGATGAATCTAAGGGAGAACCAATTTTCAAACTACAAACTTTTCTAGTAGTGGCAGAAAGAGTTTGATTAATTCCTGAAACTCTGACATTCGTAGAATGTGCAAATAGTTTCAAGCGATTCTGTAAATGCTCAGAGATGAAAGATGACTCTGAAGCGGGGTCAATCAAGGCTCGAGCTGGGTAAGTCATACCATTGTGAACAATATTCACCATAGCTGTTCCCAGAAGCACTTTTCGGTTCTGAGAGACATGAAATACCTGTCGAGTAGGATTACTGCTCGAAGATATGCCACTCGATGTAGAAGGCAGGGAGTAATCTACTTGAGCATTCTGGGCCAAATTGCCAGACGTGGTAGCAAAATTATCCCTAGGCGCAACTTCCGAGGTAGCATTATCTCGATGTAGCAAAGTATGATGCCTTTTATTGCAAATACTGCAATTGAAAGCACTCTTGCAATTCTTTACTTCATGTTCACGTGATAAGCAATTCACACAACAATGAAATTTTTACCGTTGAAAATCGTTCCGAAATTGAAGAATTTTTGAACCGCTTACATCCTCTCAAGAGGTGTCCTGAATTCCGACATAAAACCCAAGACGTAGAAGCAGAAGTAGAATTGACAACATGAGCCCTGACCCTGTGACCCGAACTCTTTTCAGATTGCTGCGAACTTTTAAGATCATGAACACATTCCAAAGTCTGAATCCTTTCCGTCAGAAATTCATCGAAACTTTTCCACGAGGACAAAACCGATTTATTACGAACACTTTGTTCCCATAAACTAACGGTAGAAGTGGGTAAGCGTTGAATCGAAAGGAAAATTAAAATAGGATCCCAATTGTCTGTTGAAACTTTGTAAATAGAAAGCGATGTGAGACAATTATTAATACCGCGCTGCAAAGTTTTTAAACCGGCACTAGATTCCTTATCAACGGAGGGAAGGTTAAATAATAATTTCAATTGGTTATTAACCAACATACGAGGATTTTCATATGCCTCCTTAAGGTTTCGCCAAGCAACATCAAACCCCTCGTTACTTAACGGGCACTTAGACACGATTTCATTCGCTTCTCCGGCGGTTTTACGTATTAAATAGCAAAGACGTTCTATATTACTAAGACGCGAACTATTTATATATATGGCTGTAAATAAATCTCTAAATGCAGGCCATGATATATAATCTCCTTCAAATGTTTTTACATCACAAGGAGGTAGTGTTAAATTATGTTCTGAGTTGCCCAAGTGTGAGTGTTTAACAGAAGATTCATCTATTTTTGGCGTATTAACTTCTAAATATTGAGACTTTTCATTAATCAAGGCTAAACAATTAAGGTAAGCCATATAAGTACTCTGATATTTAGAAGCAGCCACATTTACATCTTCAGAGTTCACTTTTGTATTATCGTCAACATAGTCGACCCACCCTTCATATGCATCCTTAACTTTTTCCCATAAATTCTTTAATTCGTCACGTTGAATTTGTAGCGTAAAAATCGTATGGAAATCCTCATGACAGTCATTAAAATTCGCTGCGATTTTAATGAGGGAATCCGATACGCGCGTAAATTTATTTAAATATTTGTTCGCCATGATTTATTTTTTTAATATATAAATTAGTCGCAAATTTATGGGAGAAAATTAATGCACACACGATATAATAGTCAAAGTGACCAACGGTAGGGTGTATACCAAATAAAGTAAAAAGAACAAGATGAACAAATAAACAACTTTGTAATTACAAATTAAAGCAAAAAGACACTCACACTTGTTGTTGCACTCAGTTATAATAATATATAAGTTATAATAAATATTATTTAATTTAATTGCAATAATTTAACACTCAGTAATTTAAAATAGAAAGTGCAAATATTTTATAAAAAATTATTTTTATTTGCAATTCCGTCCGTCCGCGTAAATAAAACCATAGAAGATTTTTTTCGTATCAACCGAAAATTAATTAAAACAAACGTCAAAAATAATTATTTCTAATTATGAGGGATGAAACGCGATCAATCACAAAAACAATTTATGTATATAATTATATATGTATATACAAGTGTATAATATTGTTACGTTTTTAGACCTTTTCGTAAAAACGCTTTTTATCTATCCTTCAAGGATTCGTTTAATTGCATCAAATTAAAAACACAGACAATTACTTTTAGAAATATAATGCGGCAACACTTTATTTACTATTTAATTAACACGAGTATTTGTACTACTAAACACTTAGCGATGTTAACACGTCTAGATTCAAAATCTCACTGATCCCGCTGTTCACTGGCAGCGTCTTTATATAGCAAAATGACGTCGTCTGGTAACTTCGCGAAGCATCTGGTCATGGTTGTTGTTGGTTGTGCTTTACTTAACATGTAGCTATATACGTGCGTTTGTATATATGACAATGCTGTCTTGTGTTTTGTTTATTGTAACTATGTGTGGTTGTATGTATGAGTGTTTTGTGTGTTGTGTAGTTTTGTTTCTTCTTGTGCTATGTGGGCATGTTGCTGTGTATATTTGTGTGTATGTTGCTGTGTATATTGATGTACATGTTTAGTTTTTATTAGCAGCGAATACTTGCGTACAAGATCATTAAGAATAACATCATCATCTCTTAGCATTGATGTTGCTAGGTTTTTCGTTATTGTTGTTTACACTTATTATTGCACAGCCTCGAATGATCTTGTATATTCTCAACGATGTATCCGGAATATTCCATTTCCGTTAATTCAAATATTATCTGCATGGTGTTGACCAGGGTTGTAACATTTTGACAACTAGAGATGGTTTGACAGTGCTGCCAAGTACATATAGCCACATTGTCGTTATATTTGAATCTATTTTTAAACTTTGTAACACTGCCGCCCACTTAAGCCTGTTCGACCCGAATAGGCATACAATCACCTCTTCCATAGTGCGCCAATCGTTCGAGATGTACTATCTTCATTTTCGACCTTGGGCTATTGTGCTTCTGTATCCGGTACACAACGTCATTCACTCTCTTAATCACTTTATACGGGCCATCCCAGTGAGTCTGTAATTTTGGGGACAATCCTTTCTTCCGTTGTGGGTTATAAAGTAGAACCAATTGTCTAGCCTTCATGTTGTCACTGACCATCTGGATTCTGTTATGCATCTTACTCCGATTGTTTCTGCGATTACGATAATTATTGCCATAATAACCACGATTGTTGTAACTGTCACCACTGTAATTGCTTATATTACGATTATTGTAGTTGCCGCGTCCTCTATAAACTCCGCGCCTTGTAGATGACACACCAAATGTTTCACCATTCAATATCCGTTCCTGGCGCCAATCATAAATCTTATTCTTTGTACGAACTCGTGTAGTTCTACCGGAAATATTATCAAAGAATGTTTTGGTCTTATCGTAGCCTACAGTAATTTCTTTTTCTCTTGGTTCATGTTCACCAGCTCCAGTTTCATTGCCGGACTCATCCTTTTTATCAGTTTCGCCACTCATCTGTTCTGATTTTGGTTCATCGCTCACCTTATGTTTTGGTAGTCGTGACCGAAGTTCTTCGAACTTAGTATTTGCTTGTTCACAATCGAAATCTTGCTCAAACTTAATGGGATTACCTAAAGGCTTCTGACTCACACTGGGACTATTAGCTGATCTATAGGCCATTATGTTACGCAAATTAGAACGTGGTCCCATTCCATAATTGCTCATATTGTTGCCACGACTTGTATTCCAATTGCGCCGATTAGGGTTACCGCCCTGATAATTGCGTTGGTTGTAATGATTCATGCTATAATTTTCCATCATACGACTGGAACAATAATTACCGCTGTTGCGTTGCTGATTGTCTCCACGTTGATTTGGCTGGTTCTGCCGCTTACGACCAGCATCGCACGATTGACCACCACCGCCATGTTTAGACTTATTTTGATGATTCTTATGATGTTGCTGCTGTGGTTCTAAGTTCACTCGTTTGCTGTTTCTTGGTGGCGAAACAGATCTACCTCTTTTTCTTCGTGCTTTGCAGCTGCGCTGAAAATGACCGATTTTTCCGCAGTTAAAGCACTTAGGCTTTTCTTTGGTAGCACTTTCCGCCAACAGTTGTCGCATTGCCTCCTTAACACTAGCGACTAGGTTGTTATCCTCCTCAGACAAAACCTCCATATTCTGCACCTTACATATCTGTGGATTGCAAACCATCCTTGCAATCTCCTGAGCCAGAGCAAATGAAACTGTCTCAGCGAAAGTGGATTTCTGCGTTGCGAACACAGCCAGTTTAACATCAGAGTCGCGAATGCCGTTAACGAACGCCTCAGTTTTAAAGTGGTCCAGGAACGGGTGACTCTCGCCTGGATATGTGAGCTGCACTAAACGCTCGATTTCCATTGCAAAATCTTGTAGAGACTCGTTAGGCTTTTGAACTCTACATCGCAATTCCATTCTGTATAAATCGCGCTTGTGCTCACCACCGTACTTGCGCTGCAATGCTGCCATTATTTCATTATAGTTGTTTCTGCTGCTCACTGGCACGGTCTCAAGTACCTCTGCGGCTGTACCCTTTAAGGACAAAATCAACTCTATGGCCTTTTCTTCAGCATCCCATCCATTTCTGCTAGCAACCGTCTCGAACTGGAATTTAAAGATGCCCAATGGTACACTGCCGTCAAAGCATGGCGCTTTTATTCGCGCAGAAACCTCCGCAACTGCTCGTACTGGCCCACCACTACACTGAAGGTTATGCATTTTGTCCTCTAGAGCATGCAATTTTTCTTCGACCTCTTTTGCATGCTGTTCCAGGCCACCGCTTTCTAGATGTTGGACTCTATCTGCCAGCTCTGAGAATTTATTCTCAATAGAATCCACCCTCCTATTAATGGCCTCAGAAATCTCTACCAGACTCTCGTTGGTGGCTCTATTTGACTCCAACAGTTTTGTTTCCACTCCCTGTATTTCGGCTACCAGCTTTTCAGTGCTGATCTTTGATGCTTCATGCATCTGATGAGAGTTCTGTTTTATTTCAGTTATTTCGGCTACAAGCTTTTCACTGCTGATTTCTGAGTTATGTTTTATTTCAGTTATTTCGGCTACAAGCTTGTCACTGCTGATCCTTGATGCCTCTTGCATCTGCTGAGAGTTCTGTTTAATTTCAACTATTTCGGCTACAAGTTTGTCACTGCTGATTTTTGATGCAGTTTGTGCATCATTGATTCCTTTTATCTGAATCATCATAGCAGCGAACATTGAATTTATGTCCATGCTGCTGGTCGTAGCTGGAGGACATACCTCTACATCGTCTTTGTCCTCAAACTCGTATGTACCGATGTCCATGCCGCGATTCTTAAACTCATCTATCAGCCTCTTCTGCAGTTCAGCCTTGTTACCTGCTGTTGGCAATTCCCGCTTACTAAGCTCCTTTTTTAGCTGTTCAACTTTTAGCTCATCAAATTTCATAATTATTTTTTTTTAATGTCCTTTTTTTCCTTAAATTGCAATGTCCTTTTTAATTATTTTTGCAATCTCACTTCTGACACCAATTGTTACGTTTTTAGACCTTTTCGTAAAAACGCTTTTTATCTATCCTTCAAGGATTCGTTTAATTGCATCAAATTAAAAACACAGACAATTACTTTTAGAAATATAATGCGGCAACACTTTATTTACTATTTAATTAACACGAGTATTTGTACTACTAAACACTTAGCGATGTTAACACGTCTAGATTCAAAATCTCACTGATCCCGCTGTTCACTGGCAGCGTCTTTATATAGCAAAATGACGTCGTCTGGTAACTTCGCGAAGCATCTGGTCATGGTTGTTGTTGGTTGTGCTTTACTTAACATGTAGCTATATACGTGCGTTTGTATATATGACAATGCTGTCTTGTGTTTTGTTTATTGTAACTATGTGTGGTTGTATGTATGAGTGTTTTGTGTGTTGTGTAGTTTTGTTTCTTCTTGTGCTATGTGGGCATGTTGCTGTGTATATTTGTGTGTATGTTGCTGTGTATATTGATGTACATGTTTAGTTTTTATTAGCAGCGAATACTTGCGTACAAGATCATTAAGAATAACATCATCATCTCTTAGCATTGATGTTGCTAGGTTTTTCGTTATTGTTGTTTACACTTATTATTGCACAGCCTCGAATGATCTTGTATATTCTCAACGATGTATCCGGAATATTCCATTTCCGTTAATTCAAATATTATCTGCATGGTGTTGACCAGGGTTGTAACATTTTGACAACTAGAGATGGTTTGACAGTGCTGCCAAGTACATATAGCCACATTGTCGTTATATTTGAATCTATTTTTAAACTTTGTAACAATATGTATGTGTGTATTTTATTTCTTTTATTACCTTACACACTTTTTCTTTTTTCACTTTAACACAATTAAAATAAGAACTTATTTTACGCACATTGAATTTAAATGTTCGATATTTTCCAAATAAACGAAGAATATTTTGGTGGTTTGTATGGATTCTCAACGATGAAATTTCTTGATGCGAGTGAGAAAAAGAAAATATGATGAGTTAATTTCTTACAAAAATTTCCAAGAAATCCGGCTCAGAGGACCAAATGTTTGCGTGTGTGGTATAAAATTTATGAAATAAAATAAAAACACAGTAATTTAATTAAAATTTGCGATTAGTTCCTTTATTTTTTCAATTATTTTTTACCTTGAATAGTTAGAAGTGTTTCCTAGAAAGTTCACAAAGCAAGTGCCATAACTAGTAAAAATTGAAGATGGCGAAGACAATGTTTAACCTACCCGTTAGCGGTTTACTCGTTGGAATCCAAGAAAATATTCCAGCCAAACAATGTTGATAATAAGGAATAATATTTGGATCCCAACAGAGAATTCCAATAAAATACATAGACGGAAAACTAATAAGTTAATAATACAAACAAAGATATCAAACGTAAAATTCAGCTTAAACAGTGGCCCTTTACTATAAGACGGGTTTGCGTTGAACAAAACTATTAATATATTGCGTATGTAACAAGTATAATAGTATAATGTTTATTTCTGAAAGTAAGTATAATTAATTTAACAATTAAACCACATTTAACCACTTACCGCAGTTTTGCACCCGTCTTGATCAGAAGTAATTAATGTATGCTCATAGGCTTGCCCGCTCTTGAAAATATAAGTAATATTCAAGTGTGTATACCTAACACAAAAGGGAATGCAAAAAGGCGGTAGAGATTTTGACAGAACAAATCACTCGTTAAAAGTTGACAACTACAGAATATTATACGTATAACGAACAAATGCGATTAACACTTTACGGGACGTTTTGGGACACTCCCGCCTCCGTGGAGCGTTCAGCTTCACCATCTTCCACATCCAGAACGGCTAACTTTGACACCGGCCGCTGCAGCTGATCTGAATAAATTTTCACTGCAGCTCTCCGCGCGACTCCGTCTGAGCCAGTATAAACACAAGTGACCAAACCTCTCCGCCATTGACCTTTCGGGACGTTAGAGTCGCATATAAATACCACATCTCCCGCCTTTATCGGCGCAGTACGCTCGCACCATTTTACTCTTCTAGTCAATGTAGGTAGATACTCATTAATCCATCTCTTCCAGAAACGATCACGCAAGCATCTCGAGACGCGCCACTGCTTTTTTTGTGTACGGGGGTTTGTATCGGGCGACCCCGAAGACGGTGTACTAGAGAGATTCCTCCTACCTATTAGAAAGTGGTTGGGTGTAAGCGGCTCCTCCTCATGGGGGCTTATCGGCAAATGAGTCAGTGGCCGGGAATTGACGCTGTTTTCCGCTTCGATTAGCAGCGATCGTAGCACGTGTTCCTTGGGCGACACCTCTTTCAGTGTATGCCGCAGCACTTTTTTCACGCATTGAACCATTCTTTCCCAAGCACCACCTTCGAATGGGTTAGCAGGGCAGTTAAAAATCCATTGGATCCCTTTCATCGACATTTCACTTTGAACCTTTTCGGTATCGAAGACCTCGCTGAATCTCTTGGTCTCTTCGTTTGCGCCAATAAAGTTCTTTCCGTTGTCGGAACGGATTCTGGCCGGTACCCCTCTACGATTCATAAAATTCCTCATAGCAAGTATACACGCGTCCGTCGATAAGTCGTAGGCTAGTTCCAGATGGATTGCACGGATCGTAAGGCACGTAAAGAGGGCCACCCACCTTTTCTCTGTTCTTCTTCCTATCGAAACGTTGATTGGTTCGAAATAATCCATCCAACCCGGTATAATTAAAGGGCTAGATATTGGGCTCTAAGCGATCAAACGGTAACGGTCCCATAATAGGTACTCGGGGGCTGGCGTGTCTTATTTTACACTGGCGGCAATCTGTTACTACCCTTTTCAGTAGACTTCTCAGTTGAGGTATCCAGAACCTCTTACGTACTTCACAAATCGTGGTCTCATGATTCTGATGTTTCATCTGGCAATGGTGGTGCATGACTACAAGATATGAGAAATGGTGCGCCTTTGGCAATATTATTGGTCGTCGCGAGCTATAGGACAAGTAGCTGGCTGCATTTATTCTTCCATATACTCTCAAAATCCCATAGTCATCCATATAAGGGGCTAAGTTAAATAAAGAACTGCTTTTAGAGATTTTTTGTTTATTTTTCATGCATTTGATCTCTTCTGGAAAGGCATCTTTTTGAGCTAGCAGACACAGTATCCTTTCCGCAACTTCTACCTCACCGTAGGTCAACCCATATTCTTGTTGATCGTCGTACTCTTTCCGACAGCGTCTTATATACCTCAACACCCACGTCCCTTCATCGCATCTTCCGATGCGATGAAGGGACGAGTATCTATTGAAATCAATTACTTTGTTATTGCCGACCAGCAAGGAAACACTTCGCGATATTTCTTCTTCATCCGTTTCATTTGAAATTTCAGTAATATTCGTTACCCATTCTTCTTCAGGTAGTTTTATAAACGCAGGTCCATTCAACCACCGAGAGGAGGGAGAGAAATCAATTTTGCTGGATGCTCTCGTAGCTTCATCAGCCACATTATCTCCTGTTGGTACCCATTTTCAATTTTCAACATCTGTGGAGGCAAGTATTCCAGCTATGCGGTGCGCGACGTATGGTTTATATTTCCTGTGGCTGCTAGCGATACACTTTAGCACAGTTTTAGTCACTCCACATGATACATTTATCTGGAACGAGGCTATGTTCACTCAAAATATTTTGCTTTAGGCGTGTGCCAAGAACGGCAGCTTGTAGCTCTAAACGTGGTATTGTGACTCTCTTTAGTGGACTACATTTAGTTTTTGACGCTATAAAACTTGTATGTACGTCACCTGCGTCGGACGAATATCTCCAGTATGCAACCGCAGCAAATGCGGCTTCACTCGCATCCACAAATACGTGAAGTTGTAACGATGTTGGCTGACACCCGAGAAATAGAAGCGTGGTATACGGAACTCGGCCACGTTGGTTCATTTACTTCTCCAGCGTTCCCATAGGCTGTTTAAACACTCAGGAATTGGCTCATCCCAAAGGTAATTAGTTTTCCAAATCTCCCGCAGTATCAGCTTTCCACCAACGGTAAAATGGCTTAAGTAACCCAGAGGGTCGAAGGTGAACATTATAACGCTTAAGATATGTCTTTTAGTCGGACGGCGCTGCCCAGACATAACACTTTGGTCGACACGATCATATTTCAGTTTAAACATGAAGTTATCAGCAGAGGGCTCCCAGATGAGGCCCAAAACCTTTTCAGTACTATTGGGGAGAATTTGTTTTGATATTATTATTATTGCGATCACCTCAGTCGAATTAGAGATAAACCCTCTTAATTCGAATCCTCCATTTTTATGGATTTCTCTCACCTGTTTTGATATCTTAATGGCTTCATCTATACTGTCAAAGCTGTCGAAAAAATCGTCCATGTAGTGGTGGTCACATATCGCTTCAATTGCACGGGAGTCGAACTTATGGTGATCCATGGCATTGGTTCTCACTACGTACAGAATATATATATATATATATATATATATATATATATATATATATATGTATATATATATATATATATACATATGTATATATATATAAATATATATATATATATATATATATATATATATATATATGTATATATATATATATATATATATATACATATATGAGTGGTCCTCTAGCTAGACGTCTTCTAGAGATGTCCAAGATACGCATCGGCTGGGTCGTGTGTCGAATACGGGAAAAGATAGCACCGAAGAGGTGCTATAACTGTCTCGATTTTGGACATAGGGCGACGAATTGTAGCGGCCAGGATCTATCCGGAAATTGCTTGCGTTGTGGGGAAGCTGGCCACAAGATTGCAACATGTTCCAACAGACCTTCGTGCATGCTCTGTAGAAAGGGTGGAAGTACTAATGGTGACCATGTCACCGGATGCGTAGTTTGCCCGTACTACAAGAGGGCGCTACAAAAGCTTAAGGGTTAAACAGTACTTAATAATCAGGATGCGCATATTACAGTTAAATCTCAATCATTGCCAAGCAGCACAGGAGTTGCTTAGGCAAACCGTACGAGATTTAAAGGTAGACGTTGCTGTACTCAGCGAGCCATATAAGAAGATTGTATCTGCAAATTGGGTTACTGATGATACAGATACAGCAGCTATATGGACTACCGGTTCTTTGATATTGAGGGAGAGGTTATCACCGCAATGTGGGTACACGCGGGTTACTGTTTCCGGCATATGTTTGTACAGATGTTTTGTTCCTCCTAGGTATTCTATTGATGACTTTCGTGTTATTATAGACAACATAGTGATGGACGCTGCAGCCAGGAGTCCTGTTATAATAGCAGGGGATTTCAATGCGTGGGCTGTTGAATGGGGCTGCCCCTTGAAGAATGCAAGGGGAAGGATGCTATTAGAGGCCCTTTCTGCGCTGAATGTTGTGCTCTTGAATTTTGGAGATGAGGAAACATTTAGAGGAGGAAATGGTGGTTCAATTATTGATATTACGTTTGCCAGCGATACCATTATAAACCGTGTAAACTGGAGAGTATCTGATATTTATACTCACAGCGATCACAGTGCCATTATTATGGATATACAGGATGATATACGGCATGTGACTCCCCGTGCACAAGGTTTGTCGGGATGGAAAGTGAATACCTTTGATAAGGATATTTTTGCCATCTGTATGGAAGGTATGGAATTAAATGGTTCAGCTGAGGATATGGCAGAACAATTGGTAAACCATATCACGCGGTCGTGCGATGCATCTATGGTGAGGCGGAAAAGATCCGGAAAGGGGCCACCGGTTTATTGGTGGAATGATGATATTGCCGGCTTGAGGGCGGAGTGTATACGTGCCAGAAGGCAGTATACAAGAACTCGAGGTAGGCTAGAAAATAGCGTATACCAACAAAATTACAGGAATAGGAGGAAGGCCCTAAAGTATGCAATTCGCAGGAGCAAGCGGCAGTGTTTTCTTAATATCTGTGATGAGGTGGATGATAATCCTTGGGGTTTCGCACATAAGCTGGTCACCAAAAAACTTAAATGCCTGACCCCGTTGCAACCGAGTGAGGGGCCAATCCTGGAGGAAATTGTAGACCATCTCTTTCCCCAGCAGGACGCACCACCTTGGGAGCACAACCCTCCAATTGGGACATTAAATTTTCTCCCGCTTACAATAGCTGAGATTGAGGACGTTGTCTCTAGGTTTAGAGACAAGAAGGCACCGGGACTCGACTGCATTCCAAATATAGTATTAAAGGAGGCCGTCAGGCTTTGTCCCGAGCAGTTCTTAAGAATGGTGAATACATGCTTAGGTAGGGGAATTTTTCCAGCAAGATGGAAGAGGCAGAAGTTGGTATTAATACCAAAAGCCAATAAACCCCTAGATGATCCCTCATCTTATCGGGTGTGATCTGCCGAAGACTTGGGAATTGCGTTGAAGACAGAAATGGTCTATCAGACAACCAATTTGGCTTCAAGAGGGCGAGGTCAACAGTGGATGCTATAAACGTGGTAGTAGAAACTGTTGCACGGACTATCTATGGCAGGAGTTGGAGGAATGGCACAAAGGAGTACTGTGTAGTTGTGACGCTGGATGTGAAGAACGCGTTCGATGCTCTAACTCGATTGGACATCCCAGAATATCTGATAGGGACAGTGCAGGATTATTTCCGGTATAGGGAATTGATCTATAGTGCAGATGCGGGTATAAGGAAACGTAGGATTAGTGGTGGTGTTCCCCAAGGATCGATACTTGGACCATTGTTGTGGAACGTAATGTATGATGGAGTACTAAGGTTGAGGTTACCAAAGCATCAGGAACCTGTTTGGCGCTATCTCGGATCGTGCCAAACACGAGAGGGCCAAAGTATCTTCAGAGGAAACTGCTCCCTGGAGTAGTAAGGAGCATTATCCTATATGCACACCCGGTATGGTCAGACTCACTTAGATATTCCACATATGTGGGGCTGGTATCCCCTGTGTATAGGCTAGCTGCTTTAAGAGTATCTAGTGCATTTCGGATAGTGTCGGACGAGGCGGCTTTTATCATTGCGGGTATGATCCCTATCGATTTAGAAATCATGAATAGGGATAACTCTGACTTATATATGCAAAAATGGCAAGAACGGTGGTCAACCACTGAAAAGGGAAGATGGACTTATACATTAATACCCGACATCAGATTATGGCTGACTAGGAAACATGGTGATCTGAACTATTACCTAACACAGTTCTTGTCTGGACATGGTTGCTTTAGGTCATATCTATTTCTTTTTGAGCACGACTACTCTCCGTTCTGTTCACATTGTGGTGGGAATGCTGGAATCCTTATTGAATTGGACCAGCGTGTGTAGTTTTGTACAGCTTGTTCTAATAGAACTTCGCAGATTAGCACAGATTCGAAGGAATCTTAGGATTCGTTAGCAACTGACGATTAAATATGCGCATCAGTTCCGAACCTCCTTACCTAGGAACTAAGGAGGACGTAGGAATAATACTGATAATACTACCCACCCTGATGAAATGCCAAAGCTGTCCCAGGGTGGTGCTAGTGAAGTTGTCGTGGGGCCACTATTGATAGTTGCTATCATTACGTCCAAAAAAAATAAAAAACATATATATATGTATATATATATATATATATATATATATATACATATGTATATATATATATATACATATATACACACACACACACATATATATATATATATATATATATATATATATATATATATAGATATATATATATGCAGTTTAATCAAATAAAAGTGTAACGAACGGGCTGATAAATTTTTTTCTAAACGGATATTCTTAGTAAACGAAGCCGGTGTTGGTTGTTACACCATAGAGGAGAAAATACTTCAAACCAGCGAAGCATAGAAGCATTTGTTAGAGAAGCCATTGTCTGATACACCATAGGGAAGATAGAGAAGTTTTTGTAGCTATTATAATCTTTACTTCGGCGGAACATTACCAGCAGCGTGAATCGCCGCTGGTAACTACATATATAGCACAAAACACGTAGTTATGTATGTATATGGAAACGGACAGGGCATAAAACATTTATGTGGGGTTGTTAATTAAACATTCATACTTATTTTTTTATACGGATTCGCCATGCTTGAAAATAGATAATTCACAAACCATTTGGAACCTTTTCTACTCCAGTTTTTTAAGTATTTAATATTACTATTTTTAAATGTACATACTATAAAAGCATGTGTCCAAAAATGTTATTATTAATTCAAATGAATGAAATCTGTGCTATGATACGTAAAACAATACAATTGGAATTGAGGCTATACTCAACAACCAACAACAGTTTCCCCAAAAGTTGGGCGACCCACTCTGTTCCAATCTTTTTCTCTTTTAACCTTTGTCAAACAGAGAACATTATTAGAAATCTAGTTCAGTTTTTGGAAAAATCTCAACAAAACGTGCTCGAACAGGTTGGTTATACACATGTATATCAAAAGAAAGGTAACGTTTGTACCACAGAGCCTTTAGTAGAGATAAACAATATATGTACGTGTGATTTAATCACTGTTACTGTAAAATCACATTTGCGACCAAAGCTGTGAAGTAACAAACACAAATTGCGATATTTCAGATTTTGTGCATGTAAGAAAAACGCAAAAGGTCAAATCAGCAAATAGCTGTTACTTCATAATTGTGATTCATCGCAGGTACAGAAATATTGCTCATTTCTAGTCTATACCAAAGTGTATTAATTTTACAAGGTGTGATCGCAACTACAACAATGCCATAACACAAAAAACCGCGGACATTTTGTTTTTGTAAAAAAAACTAACATCCAATTCACACGATGAATTTTGTGACGTCTAATATTATTAATTCCCTTTTGAAATCGGTTCCAAAACTTGTTTGCGTTCATAGGATGTGTTCGGATTCCATGTCTATTTTTATTTGTTGATATTCAGGTATGTGATAAAAATCGTTTTCGTCGTCAAAACTTTTTCAAATCGACAAAACATGTGATGTGTTACCCTACGTCGATTTGTTGCAACGATTTCATATTCCACTTTGTTTCAATAAAATAAATACCATTTTAACACGTGACGAATTTCGATAATGTCGGTTTAAATCCATTTATAAATCGGCACTTTTTACTTGAACGAAAGGCAAAGCAGCTTAACAAAAATGTAAGTAAAACTATATAAAAATAAAAAAAGTTTCTTGTTACAAACATCTGAAATGGAAAGCATAAGAATAATATCCAGGAAGATGTCTGAATCCAGTTTATGGAAAACCATCCAGATATTGCCAGGGGTTTTACCAAAGGACGCAGCGTGGATGTAGAGTTCATAGTCTGATTTGACCACAAATTTGAATAGCCATGGACCGCCAACGCTTGACACGGCAGGCTGGAAGAAAGTAAATTTTAATGCACTTGTAAACCCACAAAATGGTCATTAAAAATACTTATCAAATAAACATAAAGCAATTTCAACTGGAAACTGCTACTTGAATTGGAAGTGGATGTACGGGTCAAATGGTTTCCAATATTATTTAAACTAATTACAAACCCCTCTTTATTCCAACGAAAACATTCAACAAATCTGTTTATATTAATACGTACACACATACATACTATGTACATATGATATAGAGCTGTTTTTATAGACAAATGAAATTCTAAATTTCTTCTGGTAAACTCAACGGATCTGATTTGTCTCGTAAACATCTTCTTAAATTTTCTGTCTTCCCCATTACTTTATTCAAAAAGAATTAGAGAAACTGCAGCAACAAAAGCCATTTTATTAATTTAAAATCTATATTTTTAATTGAAGCACCCAATGCAACAACCGGATAACTCCACTTTTTTGCGAAATAGCTTTTTTAATGCAGAAAAAACCAAAAAAAATCTGCGTCGTTCGGTGCACAAAAAACACATCTAACTTGACTCTAGGATACGGAAACTCTGAAACTTTGAAGTTTTGTTTTCAAAACGGAGCAAGAACACGACATCTCCTAGAGTTGTCTTGTTTTTGCACCGCTTTTCAAGCAATAAGCCTTAAGCCACATGTCAACTTTTAGTTGCCGGCAATCAAAAAACACAAATTTTTCAAAACATGTTCTGTTCTGTTTTTATTTTTATTTACGTTCGTGCTGTGTGGGTGCGAAAAACGATTACAGTATGTTGTTGAGTATGTTGTGTGTGTGTTTAGCGGCCGCGTCTCTTTTTTAAGCTCTCTGTTTTTTTTTTTATACTGTATGTCGTCGTTCTAAAAAAAAATGTGTCAGTTGGTTCTTGGTGCTAGGATACGGTGCAAGTATACATTTGTTAATAATAAATTTAAAACAATGACTGAAAGTGAATCAGATTTTTCCATATCGGGTTCCGAATATAAAAATGGATCTGATGGTGAGGAGACATCGAGTAGTGTTGATACTTTACCTGTTCAAAAAGGTAACAAATTCATTAAAATGTTTAGTTTTCAGTTAATGTTATTGTTTGTATGGCTTTAGGAAAAAAGCGTGTGCGCAATCAGAACGCGTGGAAAAGGAACGTAGTTAAAAGGAAGAGAGCAGAAGGCAAAAAGTATACAAACTGTAAGGGTAATAGCGTTGCAGCAAAAACAATGGGCCAGCCTTGCAGTTGCAAAAAAAAATGTTTTGATTCTGGACGTCAGAATCATTATGCCAAAGTTTTTCAAGAATTTAATAAGCTGGAAAATAAAGCAAGATGCATATTTGTGTGGATTAATAAGGCAAAATGCAGTTAAGAGGCGTCGATCTGCGGGTGGGAATGAAGTGAGAAAATTCCAAAATAAATATTTTATACGTAGCATTAAACATGAAATAGAGGTATGTAAAAAAGCATTTTGTTCAGTTCATGGAGTCCACAAAAGTCGCATCGAAAGACTCAAGATTTTTGCTGGAAAAAGTAACTGCGCCCTCTGACATGAGAGGTCGTCACGCAAACAGAGTAAATAAGATTCCAGAAGATGTTGTTCAAAATATTGATAGCCATATTAAAAGTTTCCCAAAAGATCTTCTCACTACAGCCAAAATAAAGAATCGAAGTACTTAAGTTCCGATTTAAATGTAAGGAAAATGTATACTCTTTACTTAGAAAAGTTTGAGCCAAGCGCTTTTGCATTGATGGCTGAAGAAAATGGTAACCCAAAGCCAACAGTTACATACGATTTTTATAGGGAATACTTTGCGAAAAATTTTAAGCTTTCTTTTGGAACACCTAGATCAGACACTTGCCAGACGTGTGATAGCCATGGAAACAAAATAGCTGCAGCTGATTCTGAGGAAGAAAGACATGCACTCAAAGTTGGGAAAGATCTTCACGAAAAGAAGGCTAAGGCGTTTTATGATGATCTACGCGAAAAAAGCTGCTTACAAGACCCGACAGTTGAGTGCCTTACTTTTGATTTCCAACAAAATTTGCCACTTCCGCTAATACCATCGGGTGATGTCTTTTATAAAAGGCAGTTATGGGTGTTTAATTTTTGTATTTATCAATGCAGTACCAAAAAAAGCTACATGTACATGTATGATGAGACAATCGGGAAAAAAGGTCCAAATGAAGTAATCAGCTTTTTGCATCATTTTATTGAACACATTATGAGTGAAACTGTGAGAAAATTATATTTATTTTCCGATAATTGCGGTGCTCAAAGTAAAAACAACACTCTTGTCCAATATTTATATGCTGTTGTAAAACACAAAAATATAAGCCTTATTGAACATCACTTGCCAGAACCAGGACACAGTTTTTTGCCCTGTGATCGCTCTTTTGGCGTTATAGAGAAACAGAAACGTCGAGTAGAACGCCTTTACCTGCCAAAAGACTGACAGAATTTAGTGGAAAAGTGTTCCAAAAAATTTAAAGTTATATCAGTGAGCAATGCGAACATATTTGATTTTAAAACGAGTTTGGCTCCGTTTTACAAAAAAACAGTCACGAACAAAGATCATATTAAATGGACCATTTCAAAATATCGAAGATTTTGCTGCAAAAAAGAGGAAAATGTCGCAAGTATTTCAGCTTCTTGTAATCACCATGGGCCATTAACAAAATTCGATATAGCAATGAAAGCAAACTTCCAGGATAACCCCTTCGAGCCAAAACTTTTATACACAACTAATCTAGCCCTCAACCCGAAAAAATATGACGATGTTATGAGCTTGGCACAAAAGTATGTTCCTCCATCGGATATACATTTTTATGATAATTTAATCTCGCAGCCAGCGTTGCCAAATGTGCAGATTTATCTGCATTTGACAGTTTTTCTAAGCATTGAGCAGTTTTGCAGTTTTTTTTCTTTAAAAACCAGTTTTTCTGTAAATTGTGCAGATTTTGCAGTTTTTACATTTTACTTTTTTACTCTTAATTTTTAATTTTTTCAACGGGCTTAAGTTCGAATCTGCAAGACTGCAAATGATTTTTTGTTATTTTATTAATAAATGAATTTGTTCAAATTCTGTTTATTATTTATATTAAGATTGGAATATTAAGAATATTTTCAATAATCATCAAACCAGCAGAACGGATCAGTACTGATTTCGAGGCCGCTACGCCATCTCATCAGCGTTCTTCGTTAAATTTTTCCACTGTTTCAAGTGGTGCTAGTTAGTAGGAATATCAACTATTGAACCAATGTTTTTAACGTAGCGGCCTCGAAATCACTACTGATCCGTTCTGCTGGTTTGATGATTATTGAAAATATTCTTAATATTCCAATCTTAATATAAATAATAAACAGAATTTGAACAAATTCATTTATTAATAAAATAACAAAAAATCATTTGCAGTCTTGCAGATTCGAACTTAAGCCCGTTGAAAAAATTAACAATTTACATAAGAAAAGTTCGACTAATAAAAATTCATACATAATTTAATACTCTTAATTTTGTTATTTTAGTTCCAATTTCTGAAACCATAATTTTACCCCATTTGCTTAATATAACAGTGGCAAGGTTTAACTATACTTTTTTATACGAGTATGTAATTATCACATACATCTTTTTGCACTCCTGACCATAAAGCAAGTTGAATTTTACCAAGGTGTATATTGCAGGTGGGAGCACGAGCTCACTAGCCTAACCTGATAAAACGTCAAACTTAGTAGTGTCGTTTAACGATTTTTGCAACTGTTAAGGTAGTTTCTACAATAAGTGTTCTATTTTTGTAGAAATGGTTGTACCTGTTAGATAGATATGCCTTGTGTTTTGCTATGTATGTACATACAAACAAATTTAAATTTTTAATTATTGGTTTCAATATAAATATGAGAACGACATCGACTTGTCGAGATTCTGGAACAGGCAGTATTATATCTGAATAATAATGAACTCTTTTTGTTTATTTAAACCCTATGTACCTATATATATTTTATTAAAATGAATTGCTTTGTTATATGTAGATGTATATCATATTTAATTTGTTGTGTTATGTTTTTGTTTTAATAAAAAAATATGAAAAAAACTATATATTTTTGTGAATTTTTTATGTGCAGTATTTTTACGTGAAAACCAGTTTTTTTTCTAAAGTTGCAGTTTTTTTTGAAAAAGTTATGGCAACGCTGCTCGCAGGAGTCTATTCAAGAAGCTGAAATCACTGACTATGAAGATGACCCCTTTAATTTTTAACAATATCGTTGCAAAAACAGGACAAGTCCAAAAGCAAAATTATTTTTTTTTATTTAAAATAAAACTGTAATATGTTTTTGAATTAAACAAATTTGTTTTGATTATTTCTTTTCAAAATTAAATAATATTTAGCAATTCTTTTGGTTTCTTATTTTTGAGAAAGTTTTTTTTGATTTTCTCAACATTTTAAAAAGTGGAGTTATCTTGTTGTTGCACTGGGTGCTTCAATTTCAATTTAAATATTTGACAAATGTCATTCACAAAACACAAAGTGAAGAGTTGTATTATAAGATTTTGTACTTTTCTTATTATAACAATTATATGGAAATGAAACACAAGTGGAATATAAAATCGGTCGAAATCGATCACACACTAGTCGATTTAGAAAAGCGATTTACCCTTTAAATCGATCGATTTCTATCACATGTTTCACATGTCGCACTCGTTTAACAGTACTGTATTAACTCAAAATGTTTTTATTTTATCTTTTTGGCAAAAAACAATACATAACACTTATGTCTACCTATGGTTAAAAATTCCCATAGTTCTGACTACTCTTTCTTACCTTTGTGATCTTTTTCCTGCTGAAATGGGTTATTTCCAAAGTATATCTATATTAAGTATATGCAAGAGCCCAGCTGACTAACATTTTTTTTAGTTTTTACCTGAACGTATGTAAAAATTTGTTTACTTTTGTAGCGAGCCACATTTGTTTATTCCGTTGAAAAAATAATTTTGTAAAATTGTGAAAAACATTATTAATTCAACAAAAGTAGCAAGAAAGAATTGTTGTGGAAAAGATTTTTGTGAAAAAGTGTGCAATTTGAATTTTGTAAGAAAAGTAACAAAAAGAAATTGTTTTAAAAAAGTTCTATGCGAAAAGTATTTAAATTTTTGGAAATAATTGTGAACAAAATACCTATATTATAAAAGAAAATTTCTGACACAAGATTAGAATTTTACACAAACAAAATGTACGGTGGTTTTTGTAATTTTATGTCGTTGTACTCTTGCGACTACTTGATATATGTAGATATACTTTGGTTATTTCTGTGAATCAAGAAAACAAAATTATTTTTAGTTGTTTGAAGTGATTGGCCTTTTTCGTATAAAAAGTAGTATTTTGAGTTAAGTTGTTATTCTAATAATAAAAGTTTCTTTTAGTCAGGTAGTACTTTAAGTTGCAACTGTTTAATTGATTCAGGCTAAGCAAATTTTTTGTTTTAATTCGAAATATGATTGTTTTCTTTTTCTTTTAGTTTTTACTGTTTTCGTGAAATTATTTTGTTTTTTATTGAGCTATTACTGTTTTGATGAAATAGCTTTAATGACACTTTATAATATTATCACTATCATTTTGCATTTGAGCAACATAGCACAAAATGCAATTTTGAAAAGGGAATATTTGAAATAAAAAAGTCTAATTAGTTCAATTAACAAAATGAGTTGTCAAAAAAAAAAAAAAAAATGATGACACTGTCGGAAAATAAAAGAAAGGATATTATGGACCTAGTCAAGAGAACCATAATCCATAAAAAGTACATATTACGATTCATACAACGAAAATTTTAAATATGTATATATGTTGGCCCTTTCGTTCAGCCAAGCAGAGTCACACAAAAAACAACTTTTAAAAGCAGTTATGATTTTTTCCTTTATTAAATTCAATATGTATAAAACGGTTTGAAAACGGCTTTAAAACAATTTGTTAAACCGCTCTGCCTGACTACTTTTTAAGAACAAAACTTTTATTTTATTTTACTTCCAAGCGGTAGTTGATCTGCAGATTGTGCCGTTATAAAGGAACATATTTATGTAGACGAGTACATGTGTGCATGCATACCTACATACATACCATCCACATTGAGTGAGTGTATTTAAATATGTATGTATGTAAGTATGTGTTCAATTTAAAATAAGGTACATATGTACGTACAAGATAAACAAGAAAAATAAGAATTGGAAAATGACAACTTTAAATAATACAGTGGCGGCGCACAGTGTAAGATTTTGTCAATCTAGGGGGACTAAATAAAAAAAAAAAAGGTGCTCCAAATTTGATAAAATTTTCGTAGATGTAAGAAAAATATACTATTGTTACGAAAATAAACACAAAACATAATACAAAAATGTTGTTAATATGATGGCGGCTATCAAACAGGTGTTATTGAAATGTATTTAAAAACAAACATTGCCAGCTTGCAATCGTCATCATATTAAAAGTGGATAGAATTAAATCGTGCGTGCTTTTTTTTCCAAAAAGTTTTTTTTCTTTAATTTCAATAGTTTATCTATAAAATTTTCAATAAATCGGAAAAAACAATTTAAGTGGAGCATTTAAATAATTTTGCTTCGAAAAAAGTTATAAAGTAAGTAAGTGAAAAAAAATTTTCAACTTTTCATAGACTAAAACTTTTATATTCTATCGGATTCCGCTTTGGCACCATAAGGAGGATCATCGAATACATCCCAGAAACTGATTCCAAGAATAAAATCTTGCCCATATTTTGCCCAAAGTTATCGTTTTTTAATATGTCTGAAATATCGCGCGAGGAACTTTTACATGTTTGGTTAAATAACATCAAACGTGAAAGGTTTGAAGTGATTTTAAAATTCGTTTTAACAATTTTTGGAAGAGATGTGGACTATGAAAAGTTAAAAGCACGCGTACGAAAGCTATGCTACGATTTTGAAGTGAGATGGGATAAATCTCGACGAGTTAGGGAAAGATTTATGAATGATAATGCTTTATGGCTTAAAACAACAATTCAAGCTGCAGAGTTCATTCTTAATGTTGCGCCATCAACTTCTAAAAAAAGTCTCAATGTCGGAAGAGAAGAAAAAGAATTCTCAGAATGTTGTCTTAAAACGAAACAACGAAAATGTCAAGAACTTATATCTAATGTATCAGCAGATCAGTTGATAATGGCAACTGAACTGAAAATTCGATCTTGCGGAAGTGCTTGCGTTGTTGTTAGACCATCAAAATTTTGAAGAAAGAAATTCTTTACAAGTAAATGCAATTTTTGTTTAAATAAAAGATATAATACAATATTAAATACTATAAGGCAATACAACCCTGAAAACAACAACAAAAAATATTTTTTTATTTATTTTATTCAATATTTCTATAGTAAAAAAATAGTTAATTTAATAACCTTTATAGTACCCCAACTATAGCTTATTAAAAATACTTTTTTTAGGCTTAATTCTAGAAAAAATGTGGGGCTTATATGGGAGTGGGGAGTGGTTTTTGTCCAATGTTCCTCATTTTAGATCTGAGCCTCCACATTAAAATTTAAAGCTTATCTTCCGAATTTCAAGTCTATATCTCTTAAACTTTGGCTGCAATTGAATTAAGTCCTCCTAGATTAGCAAAATCTTACACTGTGCGGCGGTAACATTCCCCCCCTTGTAAGCGAACTAGGGGCCTGTGAGCTTGCCATCATTCGTACCGACGTCTAGAACTGCTATTTTGGACACGGGCCTCTCGAATGTACTAGAGTTAGTTTTTACTTTGACACGTCGAACTTGACCATCTTTTGCCGTAGTTACTTCTGTTACGATGCCTTTTGGCCAACTGTTACGGGGAAGAGTATCGTCTACGATTATGACTATGTCGCCTACGGATGGCGGCTTCACCTTTTCGAACCACTTACTGCGTGTTATTAAATTTGGGCCATATTCACGAACCCATCTTTTCCAAAAATGGTTGGCGAACTGCTGGGTATGGTGCCATCGTTGACGAAGATCGAAGTTAACTTCACTTAAGGGTTTGTATCCATCAGCTGAGCCAAGAAGTAAATGGTTTGGAGTAAGGGCATCGTCATCGGTAGAGTTTAGAGCCACAAATGTTAGTGGTCGGGAATTTATCATGAACTCGACTTCCCATAGAGCGTTTCTTAGCGTTTCATCATTAAATTTGAAGGCGGGACACATAGCGTAGAGGGTTGATTTTACGGTCCGCACGAGCCTTTCCCATGCGCCGCCCATGTGTGGTGCTGCTGGTGGGTTGAACCTCCACTTTATTTCGTTGTAATTGGAGAGAACTTGGCGGAGATCAAGATTTTGTTTTTCTTCGCGAAGAACTCTTTCGGCAGATTTAAAATTCGTACCATTATCGGTATATATTTCTTTGGGCGAACCACGACGACTTATAAAATTTTGAATACACATGATGCACGAGCTTGTATCTAGGCTATGAGCAACTTCAATATGAATCGCGCGGACTGTTAGGCAGGTGAATAGGACGCCCCATCTTTTCTCCTGGCGCCTGCCGACTGTCACAAATAATGGACCAAAAAAGTCGACGCCTACATAAGTAAACGGCCGTTCAAAACTGGCGAGTCTTGCTTTTGGTAAAGATGCCATTAAAGGCGGTTGTGGTGAGGCTGATTGGTTTTTACACCATTGACATTTCGTCCGAACATTTTTATAAACACCTCTTAACTTAGGTATGTAAAATCTTGCTTTGATTCTGCATATTGTGGCTTCGTGCAGGCAGTGATGAAAACTTTCATGGTAATTTCGAACTTTAGTTGTTGTATCTCCTCGTACGGTTGATTTTAATTTTTCAATGTAAAGTATGCAGCGTGCAAGTGCCATATAAAGGCGTTTCCAATTTGAAAAATATTCTATGTTGATTAATAAGGCTTTTGGTTTGTCGATAATAAGCAAATGATTTCGAATTTCTTCTTTATTTGAGATATCTATGTCTGGGCATTTGGGCCACAAATTTTTACTTTGCTTCAAGAAGGTAGGGCCATTGAGCCACAAATCGTCATCGGTTGAACCAACTTTCGTTGCGAAGTCAGCTGGATTTAATTTGCATGGTACCCAATACCACTGGTTAGAATTTGTGGACTCCAGAATTTCACCAACTCGATACATCACAAATGTTTTAAAATTTTTCGGATCCATAGTTAACCATTTAAGCACCGTCTTAGAATCGGACCAATAGAAACAATCTGTGCAATGTAGGCGAGTAGCTGTTCGGATTCTTGCGGCTAAACGTGTACCAATTAATGCCGCTTGAAGCTCTAATCGAGGTATTGAAATTGGTTTTAGTGGTGTAACTTTAGATTTGGCTGCTACGATAGACACATCAACGTCGTCATTGATTTGTACCCGGAAGTAGCATACTGCAGCGTAAGCATTTTCCCCAGCATCGACGAACGTATGTAGTTGAACCTCGCGCTTAAATTTGATTAGTTTAGAATAACATCTGGGAATTGCAATTGAAGAAATTTTAGATAGATTCGCGAGCCACGTATGCCATTTTAAGTACAGATCTTCATTGAGTTGATCGTCCCATTTTATTCCTGAGCGCCAAATATCTTGCAATAAAATTTTTAAGCCAACAGTGTAGTGGGAAACAAGTCCTATTGGATCGAAGATAGACATTAGGACTTGGAGAACTTCTCTTTTAGTAGGAACCAGGCCGGTGTGTAAAACATCCCTTCGAAGCCGCGAGAATCTACAATTATATTGGAACACATCATTACTCGATTCCCAATACATACCGAGAATTTTTTCAAGAGCTTTGAATGAAGTTTGAGTCTCCGAGCTGTCCTCAGATAGGTGTTTTCGAAGGAGTTCGGAATTAGTTATCCAGTTTCTCATATGAAAACCGGCATCTGAATGAATCATTTTTACTTCAAGTGCAAGTTCTTTTGCTTCTTCTTCGCTGTCGACGCTATCGATGAAATCATCCATGTAGTGATAGTGTTGTATAGCTTTAACAGCTCGAGGATACAGTTGCTTGAATTCCTCGGCATTTTTGTTTCTTATGAAGTGAGCGATAAACGGTGCGCAGCTTATACCAAAGGTTAGGGCTTTCATTACATACACACTAGGTTGTGTTTCATCTTCACCATTTTCGAGCCACAAAAATCGTTGAGCGTGAATATCTTCATCGTTGACGCTGATACGATGAAACATTTCGGCTATGTCACCGCAAATGCCAACTTGCCCAACACGGAACTCGATCAAAATATTAAAGAGTGATGTAAGTAAGTCAGGACCACAAATTAAAAAATCATTTAGGGATTTGTTGTGCGATTTTGCTGCTGCGTCCCATACAAGGCGAATCTTACCGGGCTTATTTGGATTAAGAGCTACGAATATAGGTAGATACCACGTACGATTCGGGTAAGAGAACATTTCGGAGCTCGAAACCTTTCGAGCATAACCTCTGGATATTAATTTATTAATTTCAGCTTGCATAGTTTGTTGTAACTCTGGGTCCTTTTTGAACTTTTTCTGAAGGCATTTAAGTCGATGGCGTGCAACTTCATAGCTTTCGGGTAACTTCCGAGCTTCATCCTTCCATAATAGGCCCACTTCGAATTGTTTATTTTTTTTTATGGCCGAGTTTTCAAGAATTTGCATTGCTTTTGTATTTTCAGGCGATAAAATGTTTCCTTCTTTGGGCGTTTCCAGGGCAAAATATTCCTTAACTTCATCATGGAGCGCATCATAGCCTTTTTCGCATCCGCATGTGTGAATATTTAATGATTGAATATTAGTTGATTCGGTGCCAGTACCTTGCAATGTCCACCCCAGGCGCGTTTTAGATGCTATCGGCTGACCACATTTACCTTCTTTGATTTTTAACGGTACGGCTACCCTCCAATTGTTGACACCTATAAGAACCATTGGCTTAGCATTTGTATAAGATTGTATAGGCAAACCTCTTAAGTATGGGCAGTCCTGCACTATGTCATCAAATCTGATTGACTGGGCAAACTGAGATTATTTACCGTGTGCACGTTATGAAGAGTAAACCTGCTACTACTTTTAGCACCAGAAATTCCAATGTCAAATTTAACAGAGTTTCGCTCAGAACGAGTAGTTTTGCCGGTCCATTGTAGCTCTAAGGGTTCTTTTTTGCCGCTGATACCCAATTTTTCAAAAAAGCTATTTTCCATTAAGGTAACGGACGAACCTTCATCTAGAAATGCAAATGTCTCTATCGGACCACTATTGCAATGAATAAGGATGGGCAAGATTCTGAAATACTGCGAACCTCGATTGCTACCATTATGTGCGTTTACGCTACCCCCACGCCCTTGGACCACTATTTCAGTTGAATTACTTGTCGGCACTATATATTTATGCAATAAGGGGTGATGCTTGGCAGAGCAATTGCTTATGTCACATACCTTCTTTAGGAAACATTTGCGTCGATGAGCATTTAAACACTGGCGGCATAAATTATTTTGCTTTACCACGTTCCACTTTTCGTCTAAGCTAAGAGCCTGAAATTCGCCGCAATGCTGTATTTTATGTTGCTTACTTTTGCAGAAGTTGCAACTGAATTTGTTTTGATTGGTTGGCTCTGTGTGAGTATACACTGAAGCACCTTTTTTAGACCCTAAGGGGGACACGACTTGACTTGCGGCTCCTGCTATATTGTAAATCCAGTCGCTAAACGCTTTTACTACCGGTACCTTATCATCTTTTACCTGCATGGCCCAATTCAATTTATGGCTATCAGGTAATTTATCAAGTAGCGTTTTCACGAGCAACGGATTGTTTAAATGGGCCGTCAAGTTACAGGCCTCCATTGTTGAGCAAATATTTCGTATGATGAGCGCATATTCGATAATACTATCGAGCCTATCCTTAAGCGGAGGAATTTTCGTTGCTTTGGCAATCATGCTGTCTAATATATGCTCTGGACGACCGAAGCACATTTCTAGTGTTTGAATTATTTCATTTACCATGGCCGGAATAAGTAATTTACTTTTTACTAATTCTCTGGCACGACCCCGAAGACACGACTGCAATCGCATTAAATTTTCGCCATCTGTGTAGCCCGCTATTTCTGTGCTATTTTTAAAATTACTTATAAATAGGGGCCAGTCTTCTGGGTTGCCATCGAATGTTGGTAGCTCTTTCGGTATTACCTGTCTCGCTGCTAATTGCGCTGCATTGGGCTGAAAGCAAGAAATATTTAAAATTGAATTTGAACTTTGGCAAACTTCCCCTTGTGTTAGGATACTGTATTTTTTCTCCAAATACTCCCTTTGAAGTTCCTTTTCTTCTTCTAGCATCTGCAATTTCAATTGTGTGTGGGAGTTCGTAGAGACGGACGATGTGCTTGGGCCACAGAGAGAACTACATTGTTGCTGTACAAATTTGTCCTTTGTTGTTGCTGTATTTCGCAAAACGTCTTCTGACATCTTCACGGGATTGCCCTTTTCATATCCATCATTATTTAGTTTTAATGGCTGATGGGCTTTTTCCCCTAACGATGAGATAGGTGCATCTGGAAGGGACCCTTTTGTTTGGATATCAGGGGATGATGAAGCTTGTAAGCCTGCGGTAAACTCAGCTGTAGCATTTACATGCGCTCGTGTTTGTTGGGCCACGTTGGAGGCACTGTTTTTACTAGCAACGCAGGAACAGTTCCACGTTACATTTTCAACGTCACTAGTTACCCCAACGCACTCGAAATGATACCACTTATCACACGAGTCGCACTGCACCATCTGTTCGGTGTCTTTTTCTTGACACTTGTTGCAATTAAAATCTGTTCCCGACATTATTTTATCTCTTAAGAACAATATTTTAATTTATTTGTGTTTTTATTTTTTCTTATTAATGATTTTCCCGACACGGTTTTATTTGAAATTGTTTTAAAGAAATGTTGGCCCTTTCGTTCAGCCAAGCAGAGTCACACAAAAAACAACTTTTAAAAGCAGTTATGATTTTTTCCTTTATTAAATTCAATATGTATAAAACGGCTTTAAAACAATTTGTTAAACCGCTCTGCCTGACTACTTTTTAAGAACAAACCTTTTATTTTATTTTACTTCCAAGCGGTAGTTGATCTGCAGATTGTGCCGTTATAAAGGAACATATTTATGTAGACGAGTACATGTGTGCATGCATACCTACATACATACCATCCACATTGAGTGAGTGTATTTAAATATGTATGTATGTAAGTATGTGTTCAATTTAAAATAAGGTACATATGTACGTACAAGATAAACAAGAAAAATAAGAATTGAAAAATGACAACTTTAAATAATACAGTGGCGGCGGTAACAATATATTTTAAACTTTTTTAATATAATAAAATATATATATTAAGCTTTTTAGCGGTTGTTAGCATATATTTAGCTTTAAAAACTTTGTTTACTTTAGTCTTTTTTCATTTCGTATTTATCTAATTTATCAAAAATGTGTTAAACACAGCACTAAATTTCATATAAAAAACACAACTCAAAATATTTACTTCTTATAAACAAAAACAATTCAAGAAAATGATTAAAAAAACGCATTTCTATCTGCAGACAATCAACAAATAAAAAGGTTATGCAACGCAATACAATAATTGATGGGGTTTCTAAATATTACCGAACTTTTCCTAATGAAAGCTTCCTTAAGCGTTAAGAAAACAGTTTATTGTCTCCTGAAAACTTTGAAGATTTTGAGTTAATACAGTATTGTTGAACGAGTGCGATGTATATATTCTGAAAATAAAAACAGAACAAAACGGAGCAACAAGAATAGGTATTAATTTAAAGAGAAATATGAAAAAATTATGAAAACCGAAATCAATTTTATTTTTCCAGACCGCATTTTCATGTTGAAAAATTTATATGCAATACGGTTTTTATAAAATTTTTTTTTATTCACAATAAAAATATGTAGATAATATTAAAAAACACAATATAAGATTTGCTGATGAAGTTAACCATAGGTTAACGATATATTGAAATTAAAAGTGGATACAATTTCTATATAAAATAAGGGAAAAAAGCTTATAAAAATTTATTATATATTTTATTATATTATTTTATATTTGCAATAATTGTTAACAAATGTTTAAAATCTGTCTAATGCGGTCCCTACAGTTTGCGACGTGCTGTGCAATCGAGTTGGACAAACCAGCTGAATGCAGATCATATATGTTTCGAGTTTTTGTTCAACCGATGATCAACCACACCTCTAATGTACTAATTGGTTGTAGAACTTGATGAAATTGTACCACAAGTCGCAACGTGTACGTGCCGCATGAGGATCACGAATGGGCCAACTAGCAGGTGGTCTCACTAGAACAACAATGTAATAATACAAAAAAACAACAGGCATTTTGTTGCTGTAAAAGACGCGGTTGTGGTTTGGCACCAATGTTTTTCACAATAACAAATATCAGCATCTTAAACAAAGATTGGTGAAAAGTAACCGACAGGAAACTATTAACCTAACCTAAACCGACAGGAAACTATTAGGAGAAGTAAGATGATCTGTTTTTTTGGACAGGAAACTACCTACATTAGTGATAGCATAACATTGAAGCTTTCTGCGACAAATATATTATTACACACTTGTCGGGTGTAATACATTATCACAAGTGGCAATACTACTGAATACATCGTTTTTTTTTATTTGGCAATAAGTAACACTAACTGTCAGTTGCAATATGTAAGAGAGTATAAAATTTTATGAGGAACCCTATAAAGTTATTTAGCTTTTTCTGACAGTGCCACGCAATTCTTAGCTAAATTCTGTGATTTTCTTTTGTGAAAGAAGAAAAGTATTTTCGACTTTCGTGAAATACGTATTACATTTTAAAGTTAATATTTAAAAAACAGTAAAGTGAAAGTCAGCATTAAACGAGTTCGAAAATGGGATCAAGCCATAGTGTTGAAATACCCGGCGGAGGAACTGAAGGATACCACGTATTAAAGGCAATGTCATTAAATTTATTAAATGTAAAAGCAAAATATTTATTAGTATTATTATATTACTAGGTCCAAGACAATTCCCCGGGACAGAAAGCTGGGTTAGAAGCTTTCTTTGACTTTATAATTGCTATAGCTGGTACTCGGCTGGATCAAGACAATGATATGCTAAAGGAACTTTTAAAGCAAAATGTTGATAAGCCCGTAAAATTGGTAGTTTACTCAAGTAAAACTCAAACTGTACGAGAACTAACCTTAACTCCCAATTCGGTATGGGGTGGTCAAGGCCTTTTAGGCGTGAGCATACGATTTTGTTCATTTGAAGGCGCTAATGAACATGTTTGGCATATATTAGAAGTTCATCCAAACTCCCCAGCAGAGGCTGCTGGCTTAAGAGCTTACTCAGATTACGTTATAGGTGCAGATGCTATTAGACATGAAAATGATGATTTATTTACTTTGATTGAAACTCATGAACAGCAGCCATTGAAAATGTACGTGTACAACATTGATGATGATGCCTGTCGGGAAGTGACAATTAAACCAAATTCTCATTGGGGAGGAGAAGGAGCTTTGGGTTGCGGTATTGGTTATGGTTACTTGCATCGTATACCAATTCAAGCTGGTAACGCATCTGTGGCAAAACCGCTTACAGCTATTCCTTCATCTTCAAACGTATCTACACTGAAAGCAACATCTGCAATTCCTGTTATAGCAGAAACGTCAACAACTACAGTAATTGCACCTTCATTGCCCTATGTGCCACCTCTAAGTAATACCTTTGTTTCCTCCGGAACTGCTGCATCACCTGCCATTTCGTCAGCACCAAATAGTATTACAGAAAATTCTACAAGCCAAAGTGTTTTCAAGACATATTTTAATCCAGATGATAACAAAGAGGAATTAATGACAACAACTGAAATGACTATGGCTAGTAATGCGGAAATTTTCAAACAACCATCTGAACAAATGCGGTCGACCGAAGAATTACAGGTAGGACCACCAAACAACGACAATTTACTTACACAAATAGAAGCTTCTGATGTCAGCTGCGTTTCTGTTCCAACATCAGTCACTACTGCTCTACCACCACCTTCAAACCTTTACATACCAGGAGTTATAGAAGCACCTACCAATATTACGAATATCCCTACAACGCATCCACCATCACACTTACCATATCCTCGAGCAATTGCTCCTACCCCACAAATGACTTCAAACGCTATTCCTATGTACTCGACTGGTATACAACAATATATGTCATCTCCAGCTGCTCTTTCATATCCAACTGCTCCAACTATACCTAGTTATCCACAAATACAACCATCAATGGGAGGCTTATATCCAACGCAAATTACGTCCGCGCCACCGCAAATGGCCGCTTATCAACAGCAGCATCAAACACAACAGACGTCAACATTAGTACCGGTTATGGCAGCAACGGATATATCTACTTCCATAATCCCACAGTTACCAACTTCCTCTACAAATTCTTTTACTCCTCTACCAGCAACTTCAGAAGCATATAGTAACTAAATTTTATGTTTAAAAATAACTTGTATTATTCATAAATTGTTTATTTTTATTTACATTATTAAAATTTATAATTATTTTATCTAACCAAATCTTTCCCAATTATTACTATTAAATGAACTTCTTTAGTTTAAGTTCTTTTTTCATAGAAGAAAATCTGCCAAGATTACAAAGTCTTATAAAAAATGCTTAAAATTAATTATGAATTGCTCTTAAATAGTTGAATAGCTGCAATATTAATTTTGATTTCATTTAGTCGTTTTGCTTACAGCAAAATTTTAAATTGTTTTTTTTTTATTTCTTGGAATACATACATGTATTTGTAATACTTTATCCATATGCCTAATAATTATACATACTTAGATAAATCAGTCACAAAAAATAATAAAAATTATTGAGGGCAAATTATGGCGTTAGATATCGATCGAGATTTGTTTTAATTTGTACAGAAATTTCATTAGATATGGAATACCGTATTAAATTGAATTAAGATTCTATAGGCTAATAGTTCGAAATTTCGTCTTTCGAAAACAGCTGTTCTGCTCTGCTGTGTAAGTTGAATAACAAAAACTGATGTTGACTTGCCTTTGTGCCTTGGAATATTTATCATGTCTTTCTGAGATTTAAATTAAAATTTCGAACTATTAGCCTATAGAATCTTAATTCAATTTAATATAGCAATAAAAAATGTTCGTTAAAATTCTTACTACATACAAATTTAAGCTATGGCTTGAGCTACCAATAATAAAAAAATTGGAAAACGTTTACATGTACTTAAGTATAAAATTCAAACCAAAAAAGTTTGACTTAGGTATGATGGAACAAAAAATTCAGAAAAATGGGACATGAAGAATAAAATCAAACTGTAACACGGGTATTATAACAATAACATGTTAACATCGGGTTGATACAGTTGTCGGATTCTTTTTCACAATAAAATTTGTGTAAATAGGAACTGTTATCAAATTCAACTAAGCCACCTAATAAGTGGTGACAAACACAATACACATGAGCACTGATGATGAAAGGGTTGCGTCTTTCGAAAACAGCTGTTCTGCTCTGCTGTGTAAGTTGAATAACAAAAACTGATGTTGACTTGCCTTTGTGCCTTGGAATATTTATCATGTCTTTCTGAGATTTAAATTAAAATTTCGAACTATTAGCCTATAGAATCTTAATTCAATTTAATATAGCAATAAAAAATGTTCGTTAAAATTCTTACTACATGGAATACCGTAATTGGTCCTGTTTTCTTTAAGAAATGCTTAATATATAAATACCGGCGGTTTATTTAACAAGATTAGACAAATTTCCTTCAAACATAAGAACACTGTAGATAAAGATAAATATAAACAAGTAAAAGGGCTATATTCGGCTGTGCCGAATCTTAAATACCCTTCACAGATGTATTTCTTTATTCTTTCTAAAACAACAAATAGGTTTAATTACCAAGGAAAACAAAATTTTGTTATTCAGTTACTTTCATATTTAAGAAAACGTTTAAATTGTTCAGTTCGGAAGCTGTATATTTGGCTTTTTCTTATTTCTAATACAAGTAAAAGTCGTTCAAAAATGTTAAATGTAAATGTAATTTATAAGCAAAACGAAAAAATTCGTTTCAGATGGTTACTTTTATGTACCAAAAAAAGTTCTAATTGTCCAACCCTAGAACCGTCTTCTAGATTTTTTCGAATTTTCAACACCAATTTTATTCATCCTGAAGTGTAAAATAGATTTAAATTACAGAAAATGCCAAAATTCGAAATATTTGGTTACTCTTACGTATCAAAAAAATGTTCAATGTTTTTAGGTTTTTTATACAAATTTCACCAAACAAAAGAAACCAAAACTTGGGAAATGGTTACTTTTATATGCCAAAAAATTTCGATTGTCCAATTTTAGTTTTTATTACCAAATAGTTACTTTAGTTTAGTTTGTTTGAAATACCTTGCACAGTAAACTTGCAAAGTATTTGGTGCACAGAAGCCGACGGGGTGACTCAGACCGTATTTTCTTCCGTTACTGTGACTGACTGTACACGACATATGCCTTCACATAGGAAGTAGCAACGTATTTAACCACGGAAAATTCCTCAGAAGAACTGTAAATCTATACAGTTATCTGAGGTGTTGAAATTAACTAGTGCGAGTGAAACGCAAAACTCTCGAAAGAGAGTAAATGATCAGTGGTCTGGCTGCACTTATTAAATAATTGCCAACGAGGCTTAATGTTAACTGACTCAGAGCTGCTTTGCGACTGTTTATTACCAAATAAAATCCAAATATAGATTTGATTCACTAAAACAACCATAACTGGGAACTTACACTTATGTGCACCAAAATATCTCGATTGCCAGCCCTGGTTTTAATACCAATTTACTTCTACCTTAAGTATAAAACCGGTATAATTCACCAAAAATATAAAGTTATTTGGTCGAATTTTATGGAATCGAACGTTTAATTTCTTGTGATTTTTAATACCAATTTAATTCTTCCTGAAGCATAAAAAAGGTATTGTATTGTATTGTATGTTGAAATACTTTACAAAGTAAATTTGCAAAGTATTTGGTGCACAGATGCCGACGGAGTGACTTAGACTATATGCCGGCGATGTTATTAACCCGTATTTTCTTCCGTTACTGTGACTGACTGTACACGACCTATGCCTTCACATAGGAAGTAGCAACGTAGTTAACCACCGAATATTCCTCAGAAGAACTGTAAAACTATACAGTTATCTGAGGTGTTGAAATTAACTAGTGCGAGTGAGACGCAAAACTCTCGAAAGAGAGTAAACAATCAGTGGTCTGGCTGCACTTAAAAGATAATTGCCAACGAGGCTTGATGTTAACTGACTCAGAGCTGCTTTGCGACGTAAAAAAAAAAAAAAAAAAAAAAAAAAAAGGTATAATTCACCATAAAAATAGGAAATTGTATGGTTACTTTTATATACCAAAAAATTTTTATTTTTCAACCCTGAAATCAAATTTTGCTTGTTTTGTTTTATACCCTTCACAAAAAAGTGAAAGGGTATATATAGGTTTGTCATTCCGTGTGTAATTTCTTCGATATGCACATGGGACCCCATAAAGTATATATATTCTGGATCCTTATGAATAGCGATGACGATTGAGCGATGTCCGTCTGTCCGTCTGTCTGTTTTCCCAAGCTCCCAGAAGAGCTAGAGACTTCGTTCTTAGACCGTTGGATTGGAAATGAACATAATAGGCTGCTATTGAAATTCAGAAAAAAAATCAATTATTTTTTTTAATGTGTGTAAATTAAATCTATTTCGTGCTTTGGGTCTCTTAAAAACTAAAAAAATAAATTTATTTTCCAGGGATGGGAAATTAAAAATTTTTTTTTCGGCATATTGCGTATTTTGTAGTACATGTAGTAACTAAAATTGTTTTTCTTTAACAAAACCACTTTATATGTCATGAAGATTTGCATTGGCCAAAAAATTTTTTTTTAAATTCAAATTTTGCTTCCAGGGGTGGGAAATTGAATTGTTTTTATATATGAAAGTAATCAAACAGGCAACTGATGTTGTTCTATTTTTGTTTTTTGCTAACTAAAACTGTCTTATAATTTGGGAAGAACAGAATTTGTATCAGAAATTCAAACATAAAAAATAAAATTTCGAATCCAGGGATGAACAAGTGCAATATTTTATGGTACATGAAAGTTACCAAAATGGTAAAAAATTTTCAATTTTTCTTAAATAAAACTACTTTATACCTCAAGAAGCGTTGCACTGTTAAAAAAAAAACAAAAAAAAATTATTATGTATTTCGTTTCCAGGGTTGGAAAAATTAAATTTTTTTGGTACATGCAATATTTTGTAGTACATGTAATAACCAAAATGGTTTCAAAATTCGAGTTTTTCTTAAACAAAACTACTTTATACCTCATGAAGATTTGCATTGAAAAAGAAAATTTTAAAAAATTTAAATTTCGCTTCCAGGGTTGGGAAATTGAAATTTTTGTTATACATAAAAGTAACCAAACAGGCAATTGACGTTGCTTTTTTTACTAATTAAAGCTATTTTTTATTTCAGGAAAATTAAAATTGGTATCAATAATTAAAAAAAAAAAATTTGATTCCATAGTTGGATAACTGCTATATTTTGTGGTACATAAAAATGATCTAAATGGTTATAAATATTAAGTTTTTCTTAAATAAAACTATTTCATGCCTCTTGAAAGGTTGCATTGGTAAAAAAAATTTAAATTTCGTTGCCAGGCTTGGGAAATTGAAGTATTTATTCCACATAAAAGTAACCAAAAAGGCAATTGACGTTGTTTCTTTTTGCTAATTAAAGCGGTTTTATAATTAAGGAAGAACAAAATTGGTAATAAAATCCTAAAAAACCAAAATTTCGGCCCCAGGGTTGGACAAATGAAATATTTTATGGTACATGAAAGTGACCAAAAAGTTTAAAAACTTTAATTTTTTTGTCAAGTAAAACTTACACCTCACTAAGAATTGCATTGTTAAAAAATAAAAATTCACTTCCAGAGTTGGAAAATCTAAATATTTTTCGTACAAAATAGTACATACATATATTCCAAATTTTTTGCTTTTAGTCAATTAAACCTATTAGATATTTCAGAAAAAAATTAAACTAGTATCAAAAAATTATAAATTCGGTTCCAGGGTTGAAAAATCGAAATTTTTTGGTATATAAAAGTAACCATATAAGTTCCCAATTTTGGTTTTTTTCAGTGACTTAAACCTATTTTATACTTCGCTAAGAATTAAATTGGTATTAAAAATTTTAAAAACTAAGAATTCGGTTCCAGGGTTGGAAAATCTAAATATTTTTGGTACATAAAAGTACATACATAAATTCCAAATTTTGTGTTTTTAGTGAATTAAACCTCAGAAAAAATAAAATTAGTATTAAAATATTAGAAATTCGGTGCCAGTGTTGGAAAATCGACATTTTCTGATGTATATAAGCATCCATTTTATTTGTTATTTTTGATTTTTATGATGAATTATACCTACTTTATATATCAGAGAGAAGTAAACTGGTATTAAAAACCAAAAAAATCTAAAAGACAATTCTACGGTTAGATAATTAGAACTTTTTGGGGTACATGAAACGAATTTTTTGTTTTGTGTGTAAATTAAATATATATAATATTTTTGAAAGACGTTCCTAGGTATTAGATATAAGAAAAGCCAAACATTTAGCTTCCTAGCCGCAAAATTTAAACGTTTTTTTAAATATAAAAGTAACCGATAATATCATTTTGATTTTTTAATTAAACCTACTTTCTATTTTGGCAAGAAAGAAAGAAAGAAGAATTACATCTGTGAAGGGTATTTAAGATTCGGCACAGCCGAATATAGCACTTTTACTTGTTTAATACCCATTTCCAAAGTATATCTATATCAAGTAGTCGCAACAGTACAACAACATAAAATTACAAAAAGTACCGTACATTTTGTTCGTGTAAAATTCTGATCTTATGTCAGATATTTTCTTTTATAATATAGATATTTTGTTCACAATTATTTCCAAAAATTTAAACACTTTTCGCATAGAATTTTTTAAAACAATTTCTTTTTGATACTTTTCTTAAACAATACACTTTTTCACAAAAATCTTTTCCACAACAATTGTTTTTTGCTACTTTTGTTGAATTAATAATGTTTTTCACAATTTTACAAAATTATTTTTTCAACGGAATAAACAAATATGGCTCGCTACAAAAGTAAACAAATTTTGACATACGTTCAGGTAAAAACTAAAAAAAATTTTAGTCAGCTGGGCTCTTGCATATACTTGATATAGATATACTTTGCCCATTTCATTATTCCTGATATATAAAATAAGTTTAATTCACAAATAAAAAAAAATTAGGCAAATATTTTGTTACTTTTATGTTCCAAAAAATTTTGATTTTCCATCCCTGGATTAAAATTTTAAATTTTTTTAGCTTTTAACACCAATTTAATTATTACTGAAGTATAAAATAGGTTTAATTCACCAAAAACACCAAAATTAGGAACTTATATCGCTACATATGTATATGTATGTACCTTCGATTTTCTAATCCTGGAAGAAAATTTTCAATGTTCTTAATTTTTAACACCAGAAGTATAGAAAACGTTTTATTCACAAAAAAAAAAAAAACAAACAAAATTAGGAACTTATTTTACAAAAAAAAATTTCGATCTTTCAAACCTGGAATCGGGTTTTTAATTTTTTTGGTTTTTAATACCAATTTACCACTTAGCGAAGTATTAAATAGGTCTAATTCACTGAAAAAGCCAAAATTAGGAACTTATATTGCTACTCTTATGTACCAAAAAATTCCAATTTTCCAATCCTGGAAGCGAGTTTTTAATTTTTTACCGATGCAAAACAGAAAATCAATATTTTTAACCTTTTTGATCACTTTCATGTACCACAAAATATTTCAGTTGTCCAAACCCGGAATCGAAATTTAGATTTTTTTAAATTTTTAATGCCAATTTTGTTCTTCCTGAATTATAAAAAATGTCAGTTGCCTATTTGGTTAATTTTACGTATGAAAAAAAATCGCAATTTCGCAACGCTGGCAGCAATATTTTAATTTAATTTTTTTTATTTCTTTTTTACGAATACAACTCTTAATGAGGTCTAAAATAGTTTTACTTAACAGAAAATTTAAAGTTGTAACCTATTTGGTCTCTTGTTATTTTTAATACCAATTTTGTTCTTCCTGAATATATATACATATACATATATACATATGTATATATATGTACATATATAAACATTTTGTAAATTGAAATACACTTAGATATGTAAGTAGTACATATGTATGTATGTAAATGAATTACGCGAAAATATTACCATTACGCGAAACCGTCCTGATAGAAGGAAAAATTATTAAATTTTACTTACGTAAGTCTAATAACAAAACCATAGTTACCAATCGTTTTTGCTTGACAAATATACATATGTATATAAAAATATGTGCATTGTGTATTAAGTATATTCTTATATACATTAATAAATATAACAAAAGCTCCATAATCCTTCCAAAATCATATAAATGGCAAATTTTGTATTTCCAGAGGAAGTAACAGTTTTCATTGAAAATATTTGTTGCTTCCAAATCAAGGATGTCGGTTCAGCAAAATGGTTACGCGTCCATGAAATAGTTATAAAATTAAGCCAACAAGCTCTGTTTGAAGCAGCTGCACATCGTGAAGAGCAGGTTAAGGAAATGTTAATAGCTCGTGATAAACTTAAGGTACTTATACACGAAGCCTATTGCATATTTTTATGGAAGACAAAGGTTTTACCGCATCTCTTGGATATCGATCCAAACCCATTGGCCACTTTCTTAATATACAGCACTTTATTTCACGAAGCAGCGGTTGTATCCCTGTTGGACATGTCATTATACCATGAAAGCGGCTGTGAATCTTTGCAGGACTCGGCTATTGATTTAATTGATTATTGCGCTCAAGCAGTGGCGCAACTTATTGGCTTAACAAGGTACGTTTTGTTTATTTTACTGAGCTTTAAGTTGAAATAAACATTCAGCCTGATTATGTAAGGCGTTGGCGTTTACGCCGAAGACGTTTTTTGTACAACATTAAAGAAACACACAAAAAGTTTTCTTTAATCTTCTACGAAAGACGCCTGAGGCGTAAACGCCAACGCCTTACACAATCAGGGGTTTGTTATTAAATTGTCGTATTAGCATTTACATACACATATACGTACATACATATGTACAGATCTATAGAACGAGTGTTCAGAAAACAAAAATATTTTTAAATTGTATGAAACTCTTTGTATAATTAAATATTATGCTTTTTTTTGTTATGTGGTCAAGCATGTCTGTCTATATGCCTGCATTTATATTTATATCGAATAAAATTTGTTTGTTTTGTTTTCTAAAATTTTAAAGCAAGTGTAATTCTCCATTACTTTCTGGGAGTTTGCTGAGAAGTTTTGTTATTTTGGAATTATGTTAAAGCCTACGGATGATTTGTAGTCATATCGACATGCACACCTGACCACGTAACTAACAAAAAGCACTAATACACATTTAATAAATTAACTGAGACAATGCGTCGAATAGAACATTAATGAACTCTTTGTATAATGTTAAAGTGCAATGACATTAAACGTAATCAAGCAGGTTCAATAAGATTTATGTTTAAATGTAGTTTATGCATAACAGAAAGTCAACGTGAACGGTGAGTTATTAAAATTTTTAAGGCATTCTTGGTTCAGGGGAAATTCAAATCAATACAAAGTGTAAGTGACTCAGATCCCTTTTTGTTGGAGTATATAAAAAACTGTGTAAATATTGTACCACTTTCTGCTTCATTTTGGAGCCAAGAACTAAACTACATGTTAATATAGGCAATATACTATTTATATGTTAAATATTAACGAAAAGATACGATTTTGAAACTTATCAGAATCTCAAATTTATACGCAAAACAATTACCATTCTTAACAATTTTCTTAAATAATATTTTATGAAACTTCTACAAACTAATTTATCGAAGAGATTATAGCAGCTTTTGGAGACTTTTGTCCCCAGAAAGTATACTGTATTTTAATTTAGGCCAAATTTACCAAAAGGTTGAAAATTAATAATTTCTCACCATAAACATATTTTAAATTAGGTTATATTCTATTCATTCACCCTAGTTCATCGAAATCCATTAAGTGTTCTCGCATGATATAGGAACAAACATTCGAACTCACAAACATACAAGTTTTCACATTTATAATATTAAGAGTATGTACCTTACATACAGATTTACATACATACAGATATATGTTTGCGGGTATATTGTGGTCACATTTAACGTCTTCAATGACGGATGCACATACCAAGATTTACACAATCTCTTGTATATTTCAGCATGGGATATCAGGAAAATGATACAAACATTGATGTCGATGACTCCATACTAACTGAGCTTGAACGTCAAAAAAGAGATATAATCTACAAAATTGGAATGAAATGTATTTCTATTCTTAACTATTTAGCAGACCATGCTGATACATTGCCAATTAGTGCCACTAGACGTATGGTTGTTACACACGATATACCATGGCTTATGGTTGATTTATTGACATTCCGCCCTTGGCAGAGGAAAACTAAGAAGCGAATTGAAAAATATATTAATGAGAAGTGGGTTGTTGTCAAAGGTGACGCTGTAGCTGAAGTTGTTAAACATGAAGCACAAGCATGGTTTTGTTTACGCCAAATTCTTTTCAACAACAATATGATGCAATCATATGAAATAAATGAAGAAAGATGGAAGCATTTAGTTAAAGTAAATATATGCATAGTGTGTTTCTTTACATTCAATCAACTAACATAGGTACATATATACATGTGTACATACATACTTCTTTAATTTTTTGTCAATAGTGTCAAGGACTTTTACACGAGTCTCTTCTCGATCAATTAACACCTTTGATTGATCTTAAACATTATTTATGTCAGATGTCTACGACCGGATCAAATTCGAAACTTGTCAAAAAATCAAATTTGATTTTGCAGGAACTACCTGAAATCAGAGAAAACTTAATTAGCGAGACTAAAGAGTTTGGAGGTTTCTTGGGTATAGCACAGCTACAAGAAAAAATATACCTAACGAAAGACAAAGACAAGATTTTTGAAATGGCTCAGCATTTAAGTGCAGCCTATAACACTGACTTCTTAGCGGAATTTGAAGAAAAAACTGAAGAAACTGGAGAAAATGTAGAAGAAATGTCAAATAATGTAAGCGGAAACAGTCACAAATGTGGTAATTGTTTGGAAGAAGCCGAAAAGAAATGTTCAAAATGCAAGGCTGTCTATTATTGTTCAAGGTAATGTGGGAAATTATATACAATACATAAATATACATACATATGTATGTACATACATTGGTGTGTAATGATAAACGCATAAGCCCCTAAAGGTGGGTACAGACATTGCAATGCGTTTCCGCAGTCTGGCAAATTGCATTGTATATTGCATCGCTTGTGTTCGTGTTTTTGATTTCACTTCGGGTTGCTATCGAGATATCATCAACATCAAAATATTTTGATATTTTAAAATTGCATTGATGTAGATTGCATTGATTGTACCGTGATTTCATGTTTTTATCTCTTTCTTTCATTAAAAACAATAACTGCTGCTGGTTCACATTAACTCATGACTCATTTTTGCAACCGTATTTCTCACGCGATGTTTATGCCAATACAAAAAACAGAACTGATATTGCGTTTATGATTTCATTGTTGAGTGCCGAGTGTGTGCTAAAGCACAAAATCTAAATGAGAAATGGGTTGCATAAGCAGATTGCATTGTCTGTACCTACCATAACGAAATGTCAAAAAAGTGACATAAAGGTAGGTACAGACAATGCAATGCGTTTCTGCAATCTGGCAAATTGCATTGCAGATTGCATCGTTTGTACTCGTGTTTCTGATTTCATTTAGGTTTGCAATCGAGATTTCCTTAACATCAAAATATCTTGATATTTTGAGATTGCATTGTTTGTATCGTGATTTTGTCAACCGCATAAAAAATTGATTTATACACTTATATACTGTGATCATAACACAGTATTTCAAACTGAGATCACGGCTATTGCGGAAGGGATAAAATGGTTAAAGGAAATCGATAACAGACTACCGGTTTGTATATTCACCGATAGTAAGGTCATCGAGGCCCTGAGGAATTATGCGGTTCAATCTCGGTGTGTACTACAATGCAAGGATGAGATTAACTCATACACGCATTGTGGAAGCATTGAGATAATATGGATTCCAGGACATCGAGGAATACCTGGAAATATCGAAACAGATAGGCTAGCAAGGATGGGAGCATTAATGGCAAACATCACACTAGATAGTCCAAAGCCATTTCAGGGGCAGCACTCTACCGTAGGTAGGGTGACTAGAATTCTATGGGGGGACCCAGATGGCAACAGGAGATCCTAACATTGAGTTGGCCAGCACTACGGAGATTGATTAATTTACTGACAGGACATACAGAGTTAAGGAATCACCTGGCACGCATGGGTATCGTTGACGATATAACATGCAGGGCCTGTCAGGAAGATGACGAGACACTGGAGCACTACTTGTGCTACTGTCCAGCTTTTGGTCAGATCAGAAGACGAACATTTAATCAGGAGATTATACAGGAGATGGAATTTCTTAGGGGTTCTAATTGGAGAGACTTAAAAAGATACATTGAAGAATCTAGGTTCTTATCGTAATCAAATCCAAAGGTTTCCATGATTTTAATGGAGGCTCCCTATGAAGAATGGGAACTCCTTATAATAGAGAATTGCAACAGGGCTAGGTGTCATCCTCAACGGATTGGGATAGCCCTTGCTTACGCTCCTCTTTTCAACCTAACCTATATACGTGAATAAAAAAGAAAATGGCGATTGAAAAAAGTTAGTGCTGGGTAAATGTTATTAATTTATCATCACTCATTTTTTCAACCTTATTTTTTCCGCGACTAAAAAACAACTCATATTGCGTTTATGATTTCATTGTTGATTGTCGAGTGTGTGCTAAAACATGAAATCTTATTGAGAAATGGATTCCATAAACAGATTGCATTGTCTGTACCTACCATAAGAATATAGTAGTAATAATTAAAATATATTAAACATAATGCTTTGTTTGTCGTGTGGTTAAGTATGTATATATGATTGCATTTCATTCGTTCAAATCAACAGTACACTTCAACATATTAAATATTTTTCTAATATCATTGGTATTAGAAATCGGTGGCTTTATTCTGAACTAAACAGCAAACTAGTATCTTTTTTATATCCGCATTAAATGTTTTAAATTTTAAGATGTTATATATTTAAGAATACTATAGAAGAAGACTTGATTTCTCAGGAGAAAATCAGTAAATCCATACTAAAAACGCCTGACCTTATTCTAATGGAAGGCAGTATGCATGAGTGAAGGGTATTTAAGATTCGGTACAGCTGAATATATCACTGTTACTTTCTTGTGTTTTTGAGCTTATGTACCTATAAAATATGGGATTTTGTTATTTTGAAATTGGGTTGAAGTCTATTGATGATTTGGTGTGAGAACCAATGAAGTGCAGACATATAAATAAACTGATTGCATTTCATTCGTTCAAATCAACAGTACACTTCAAAATATTAAATATTTTTGAAAGAAGTTCATTTGTATTAGAAATCAGTGATACAAATAAATTACAATTAAATTAAAATATAGTTTACTTCAATTCAAACATTATATGTACATACATACATATAATATAAAAGTGCTACGCATCCTGCTGGGGGTTACTGTCGATGAACATTTGGCATACGTCCCAATTTTAATTTCTTAATATTTTTACAATTTTTTGTATTTATTTTCTTTTTTTATTACAATATTTATTTTATTTTGAATAATGTTTTATTTTTAAAAAAGATATACATGCTACATACATATATAAATGCATATATATCAAATTAAACTACAAATTTTGCTGCCCAAGTACAAGCAGCTCTACACCGCATCTTCCCACCGGATTGAAATAGCAAGAAATAGAAACATTTACGTCTGCTTTCTCACAGAAAAATCAAAAGTTAAACACGATATTGGAAGTATACATATAAACCGGAGCTTATTAAAATGCAAACGAATTTTTTCGAATGTTTTAATTGAAAGCCGAAAGGATATTAGATTTTTTTCAATACATATATTCACAAAAAATTAATTGTCGTTCGCCATACTTGTTTACACATGCTTCGAAACTCACGCGTTTTGTTTGTGAGTATTGTGTAGTTGCGCTTTTTCCTTAAAAATGTTTAATAATTTTATGAAAAACAACAAAAAGCCAAGCTATTGAAATTTTGTTATTCCTTTCCACATAAATTTTGCTTTGGTGAATAGATTTATAGAACCGGGTCTAAATTTAACCAAAACGTATGAATAATTGATTAATTGGATGCATATCATTAATACTTGATTATTTTTTATTTGAAATAAATTTACATATGTATAAATTCTTCTGGTTTCTTGACCTCTTTTTAATTGTTATTGTATTCTGATATTTTTAAGCTTAAGGTTTCTTTATGTTAATTTAATTTTTAATTTCAATATTTCGTCACTCCTAAGATATCCTCTTTTTAATTATTATTGTATTCTGATATTTTTAAGCTTAACTCTTTATTTTAATTTAATTTTTAATTTCAATATTTCGTCACTCCTTACATATGTATGTAATTTTGTTTTCATAAATGTACTTTTTCGGTGACTAGTAAAATCTTAAGATACATACTTCGCTCAATTTAATTTTATCTAATGTTCCAATTTCCACCCATTTTTGAAGTGCTATACATAATTTTTTTAGCTGTTCATATTTTCAACAGTTATATTTTCATTTGCAGTGACGCTGCTTGTAAGTTTCATGAGATGATAAATTTGAGTAAAGAGATACAACGATATCGAATCACTTAAATTATTAGGTATTACATTGAAATCAAATTTAGATTGGGACTTTGTCGATGCTGTTATTTTTAATAGGTTATTTGTTTGATCAAATGGCACACTGGGATGCCGTCTAACGAATCCTGTTAGCCATTCGATGTCCACCAACTCTTCCTCTATCCAAGATTTTGGCATACTTTTTTTATTTTTTTGTGCAATGAGATAGACAAATTTTCTTATATCATTTTTATTTAGTCCATATTGGAGTTTAGCAAGTGTTTTGATATATTCAGCTAAAAATATCTCTTCCTCATTTGTAAAGATATGTTTGCAATCAGTATCTAGATTTTTAACATACACATTCGTCTGCCTGCTGGACACTTGATGTCGCTTATAATGTCTCCACAAAGTTGTTTTTGCTATTGTGTGCTTCTTAGCAGCAGTTTCTATAGTCATTCCTTTTTCTATGTCTTCTATTGCCAATGATATGTTTGATATATTTATAATTGGTCGTTTAAGGCCAATATTTCTACCTCTTGGCATTGTAATGTTATGTTCCTTATACTTATGATGTTACAACTCAATAAATCACAATGCCAAAGACATAATGTCAGAAAATTGACAACCTTTACCGTTATCTTGACAGGAACAGGATGTGTCATATATTTGAAATAGATACAAAATATTTTTTATCCGAATTATTTATCCATTCATTTCACTGCGTATGTGACAAATTTTTTTAGTAATGTGTAAAATTTTTATATATATGCACTACTTTCTTTTTTTTTTGTGAATTAAACAAATAATTATTTATTTATTTGTAGAATACCTTACAAAGTAAATTTGCAAAGTATTGGTGAACAGATGCCGACGGAGTGACTCAGACCATAAGTCAGCGATGTTATTAACCCGTATTTTTATACGTTACTGTGACTGACTGTACACGACCTATGCCTTCACATAGTAAGTAGCAACGTAGTTAACCATTGAAAATTCCTCAGAAGAACTGTAAATCTATACAATTATCTGAGGTGTATAGATTAACTAGTGTGAGTGAGACGCAAAACTCTCGAAAGAGAGTAAACGATCAGTGGTCTGGTTGCACTTAAAGGGGCCTAGACACGGTTAAAATGCATGGCAAGCATTCTTATAGTATGAGTTAAAATATGTTAGTATGTGTGACACCGACCATGCTTGAAGAAAAATGAAAATATTTAGATATTTAGCATGCTTGCTGTCACATGCTTGTGAATTATAGTATTATCTCCAGCACGAACAAATTTTCATTTTCATGTAATTTTTTATAGTGAGAAAGTGTAAAAAAAGCGGAATAAAAATTAAAACATGTGTGATCCATATCCGTTTTATTGTTAAACTTTTTCTGTTTTATTGTATTCTGATATTTTTAAGCTTAAGGTCTCTTTATTTTAGTTTAATTTTTAATTTCAATATTTCGTCACTCCTTTGTGTGACTTCTTCAGGAAATTAATTATTTTATTTAATTTATTAATTAATTTCCTGAAGAAGTCACACAAAGGAGTGACGAAATATTGAAATTAAAAATTAAACTAAAATAAAGAGACTTTAAGCTTAAAAATATCAGAATACAATAATAATTAAAAAGAGGTCAAGAAACCAGAAGAATTTAACTTTTTCAGTTTTGCTTTTCTTTTTTTTTTTGCAAACACGCTGCCGTTATAGCTATTAATATTTTTTTATTTAGAGAAATTTTTCTTAAAATTTTTGTTTGTTTTAATATTTTAATATTTCATTCGAACACCACAAAATCAAATCAGAAATGAGTTATTGAAGAGTTAACAAGCCTGAGTGCTTAAGCCAGCAAGCACACATACACGAAAATGACAGCAAGCATTTTGACCGTGTCTAGGCCCCTTAAAAAATAATTGCCAACGAGGCTTGACTGAGTCAGAGTAGAGCTGTACGGCTCCTGAATGAAATAATTCAATTGAATCATTCATTCAATTGAGCGAGGTGAATTTTTCACTTTACTGAGCGTTTTTAGCTCTTTTCTTTCACTTCTTTCAGTTCCTTCATTGAATCTGTTTCTTTCAGTAGCTCTTTTCTTCCACTTCTTTCAGTTGTTTCAGTAGCTCTTTTCTTTCGCATCTTTCAGTTGTTTCAGTAGCTCTTTTCTTTCACTTCTTTCAGTTGTTTTAGTTGATTCAGTGATTAAGTTGTTTCAGTTGCTTCATTGATCTGTCTCTTTCAGTAGCTCTTTTCAATGCTTGCATGCCAAAATCTATATGAAAACAAGTAAAATACCCTTCACAAATGTAATTCTTCTTTCTTTCTTCATTGCCAAAACAGAAAGTAGGTTTAATTAACAAATCGAAATGATGTTATCGGTTACTTTTATATTTGGAAAACTTTTAAATTTTTTGGCTAGGAAGCTAAATGTTTGGCTTTTCTTATTTCTAATACCTCTGAACGTCTTTCAAAAATACTAAATATGTTTAATTTAAAAACAAAAAGTAAAAATCCATTTCATGTACCCCAAAAAGTTCTAATTGTCCAACCTTAGAATCGTCTTTTAGTTTTTTTTGGTTTTTAATAACAATTTAACTCTTCCCGAAGCATAAAAAAATATGTCATCCACAAAAAACCAAAATTAGGAACTTATAGATATGGCTAATTTATATACTAAAAAATTTCGATTATCCAACCCTGGAACCGAGTTTTTAGTTTTTAAAATTTTTAATACCAATTTAATTCTTAGCGAAGTATAAAATATGTTTAATTCATGAAAAAAACCAAAATTGAGAATTTATGTGGGTACTTTCATGTACCAAAAAAATTTCGATTTTCCAACCCTGGAACTGAATTTTTAGTTTTTTAATACTAATTTAATTTTTTCTGAATTATAAAATAGGTTTAACTCATTAAGAACACAAAATTTGGAATCTATGTGGGTACTTTTATGTACCAAAAATATTTCGATTTTCAAACTCTGGAAGCGAATTTTTATTTTATTTTTTTTACCAATGCAATTCTTAGGGTGGTGTAACATAGTTTTACTTGACAAAAAAATTAAAATTTTTAAAATTTTTGGTCACTTTCATGTATCATAAAATATTTCATTTGTCCAACCCTGGAGTCTAAGTTTTGAGTTTTTAAAATTCTAATACCAATTTTCTTCTTCCTGAATTATAAAAAGTTTAATTAGCAAAAACAACAACGTTAATTGCCTTTTTGGTTACTTTTATGCAGAAAAAGTATTTCAATTTCCCAACCCTGGAAACGAAATTTCAACTTTTTTTTCAATGCAGCTCTTAATGAGGCATGAAATAGTTTTATTTAAGAAAAACTTAATATTTGTAACCATTTCGATCATAAAACTACAAAATAGTGCAGTTGGAATCTAAATTTTTTAATTTTTGACAACAATTTTCTTTTTACTGAACTAAAAAATAGTTTTAATTAGTAAAAAACCGACGTTAGTTGCCTCTTTGGTTACTTTTATGTATAAAAAAATTCAATTTCCCAGCTCTGGAAGCAAAAGTTTATTTTTTTACCAATGCTAGTCTTCATTCGGTATAAAGTCGTTTTATTTAAGAAAAACTTAAAATTTGTAACCATTTTGGTCACTTTCATGTACTACACTATACCATGTACCAAAAAAACTTAAAACTTCCCAACCCTGGAAGTGAAATTAAAATTTTTTTGTTTTTTTACCAATGCAACTCTTCATGAGGTATAAAGTATTATTATTTAAGAAAAATTTGAACCCTGGATTCGAAATTTTGATTTATTTTTAATTTTTGATACCAGTTTTGTTCTTCCTAAAATATAAAATAGTTTTAGTTAGCAAAAAAATCGTCAATTCCCTTTTTGGTTACTTTTATGTATAAAAAAATTTCAATTTCCCGACCCTGGAGGCGAAATTTTTTTTTTAAATTTTTTATCAATGCAAATCTTTATGAGGTATAAAGTAGTTTTGTTTAAGAAAAACTTAAATTTTGCAACCATTTTGGTTATTACATGTACTACAAAATATTGCATGTACCAAAAAAAACTTTAATTTTCCCAACCCTGGAAGCGAAATTTAAATTTTTTTGGTTTTTTTTTATCAGTGCAAAACTTCATGAGGTATAAAGTAGTTTTATTTAAGAAAAATTTCAAATTTTTAACCACTTTGGTCACTTTCATATACCATAACATATTGCACTTGTCCAACCCTGTATTCGAAATTTGAAATTTTTATACCCTTCACAAAAAAGTGAAAGGGTATATATAGGTTTGTCATTCCGTGTGTAGTTTCTTCGATATGCACATGGGACCCCATAAAGTATATATATTCTGGTTTCTTATGAATAGCGATGACGATTGAGCGATGTCCGACTGTCCGTCCGTCTGTACGTGAAATCGGTTTTTCCAAGCCCCCAGAAGAGCTAGAGACTTCGTTCTTGGACCGTTGGATTGGAAATGAATTTAAATAGACTGCTATTGAAATTCAGAAAGATCCGAAGTATGGTTCCAGAGCTGGGAAGCTTGCACCTATTTCTCGACGCAAAATGTATACCAAAAATCAATTATTTTCTTTAATGTTTCTAAATTAAATCTATTTCGTGCTTTGGGGATCCTCAATGGTCTATTAAAAACTAAAAAAATGATTTTTTTTCCAGGGATGGGAAATTAAAATTTTTTTTCGGCCTATTCCGTATTTTGTAGTACATGTAGTAACTAAAATTGTTAAAAATTTCAAGTTTTTCTTTAACAAAACCACTTTATACGTCATGAAGATTTGCATTGGCAAAAAAAAAAAAAAATTTTAATATAAATTTTGCTTCCAGGGGTGGGAAATTTAATTGTTTTTATACATGAAAGTAATCAAACAGGCAACTGATGTTGTTTTTTTTTGCTAACTAAAACTATTTTATATTTTATGAAGAACAAAACTGGTATCACAAATTAAAAAATAAATCAAAATTTCGAATATAGGGTTGGACAAGTGCAATATATTATAGTTCATGCAGGTGACCAAAATGGTTCAAAATTTAAAATTTTTCTTATATAGCACTACTTTATACCTAATGAATAGTTGCATTGGTAAACAAAATAAAACAAAAAAATTAAAATTTCACTTCCAGGGTTGGGAAGTTGAAGTTTTTTTTGGTACATGTAATATATTGTAGTACATGAAAGTGACTAAAATGGTTGCAAATTTTAAGTTTTTCTTAAATAAAACGACTACACCTAATGAGTATTAGCATTGGTAAAAAAATTCAAATTTCGCTTACAGGGCTGGGAAATTTAAATTTTTTATACATAAAAGTAACCAAAAAGGCAACTAACGTCGGTTTTTTTACTCATTAAAACTATTTTTTTGTTCAGGAAAAACTAAATTGGTCTCAAAAATTAAAAAAAGTTAAAATTTCGATTCCAGAGTTGGATAACTGCAATATTTTGTAGTACATGAAAGTGACCAAAATGGTTACAAATATTAAGTTTTTTTAAATAAAACTATTTCATGCCTCATTAAGAGTTGCATTGGTAAACAAAATTAAAATTTCGATTCCAGGGTTGGAAAATTGATATATCTTTTCTGTATAAAAGTAACCAAAAAGGCAATTGACGTTGTTTTTTTTTTTGCTAATTAAAACTGTTTTATAATTAAGGAAGAATAAAATTGGTATTAAAATCTTAAAAAATCAAAATTTCGACTCTAGGGTTGGACAAATGAAATATTTTATGGTACATGAAGGTGACAAAAAGTTTAAAAATTTTATTTTTTTTTGTCAAGTAAAACTATGTTACACTTCACTAATAATTGCATTGGTAAAAAATAAAAATTCTCTTCCAGATTTGGAAAATCGAAATTTTTTGGTACATGAAAGTACCCACATAAATTCCAAATTTCGTTTTTTTCAGTGAATTAAACATATTTTATACTTCGCTAAGAATTAAATTGGAATTCAAAATTTTAAAAACTAAAAATTCGGTTCCAGGTTCAGGAAGAAATAAATTGGTACTAAAAACAAACAAAATCGTCTTTTAATTCTACGGTTGGACAATTAGAACTTTTTGGTGTACATGAAACGGATTTTTTCTTTTTGTTTGTAAATTAAACATATTTAATATTGTTAATTTTATCAACGGGCTTAAGTTCGAATCTGCAAGACTGCAAACCATTTTTTATTATTTTATTAATAAATGAATTTGTTCAAATTCTATTTTTATTAATTTATATTAAGATTGGAATATTAAGAATATATTTCAATAATCATCAAACCAGCAGAACGGATCAGTGCTGATTTCGAGGCCGCTACGCCATCTCATCAGCGTTCTTTGTTCAATTTTTCCACTTTTGCAAGTGGTGCTAGTTAGTAGGAATATCAACTATTTAACCAATATTTTAGCGAAAATTGAATATGAGAAGTTATCACATTCATATTTTTAAGTTATTACATTTTTGGTTAGTACGAACAATTTACATAAGAAAGTTCGACTAATAAAAATTCATACATATTTAATATATTTGAAAGACGTTCAGAGCTATTAGAAATAAGAAAAGCCAAACATTTAGCTTCCTAGCCGAAAAATTTAAAGGAAAAGAATGACATCTGTGAAGGGTATTTAAGTTTCGGCACAGCCGAATATAGCACTTGTTTAACATAGGTATGTTAGCATTAAAGTGCTGACAAGTCCGCACAATCAATAATTCTAACGGCGCCACTCTCTCTTCGCACCCTTTATTACTTTTTGAAATAATTCTCCTCACTACTAACTACTTGGCACCGTCACATCAAGACAATATTAAAAATGGGACAGTTGCGTTCCGGTTGTGGCCAGCAAAAGATAACTGCTAACAACCTCTGACTCTTCTCCTAGGTTTAAAATATAATAACAGGCTTTTAAAAGTTATTAAATACCGAGGAAAAGGAGTATACAAATGTCTTAGTTTGCAAGCGGAATTTAATTGGTAATAAAACTAAAATTCAATTCTATGGTTGGACAGACGAATTTTTTTGTATATAAAAGTAACCATATTCCTAAGTTAGTTTTTTTAGTGAACTAATCCTATAGAATTATATTGGTATTAAAAACCTAAAAAATAATATATATATATATATATATATATATATATATATATATGTATATATATATATATATATATATATATATATATATATATATATAAGTATATATATATATTTGTATTTGTATGTTGAAATACTTTACAAAGTAAATTTGCAAAGTATTTGGTGCACAGATTCCAACGGTGTGACTCAGACCATACGCCGGCGATGTTATTAACCCGTATTTTCTTCCGTTACTGTGACTGACTGTACACGACCTATGCCTTCACATAGGAAGTAGCAACGTAGTTAACCACGGAATATTCCTCAGAAGAACTGTAAAACTATACAGTTATCTGAGGTGTTGAAATTAACTAGTGCGAGTGAGACGCAAAACTCTCGAAAGAGAGTAAACAATCAGTGGTCTGTCTGCACTTAAAAATAATTGCCAACGAGGCTTGACGTTAACTGACTCAGAGCTGCTTTGCGACTGATTATATATATATATATATATATATGTATGTATGTATATACATACATATGTACATATATATCGTTAACCTTTGGCCAACTTCTTTAGCAATCTTTATAGTTTACTTTGATTTTTGTGAGTTTGGGCTTTTTCTGTGATTCAAACTTATTTTATATTGAATAGAATTGGTATTAAAAATTCCAAAAAAATTTTTGCATAAAAGATAACTACAGATAACAGCTACTAATTTTTGTTTTTGGTTGGTCTTAAAACTATTTTATGCTTTAGGGATACAAAAATTGGTAAAAAAAAACATGGTCTCCAGTGTTGGACCATTGAACATATTTTAGATACGTAAAAGTAACTAAATATATTACGAATTTTGGCAATTTCTGTGATTTAAACTTATTTTGTACTTCAGGATGAATAGAATTATTATTAAAAATTCGAAAAAACCTTTAAAGACGATCCAATCCTAGGGAGAATCAACAAATTTTTTTGATACATAAAAGTAACCAACTGAAACGAATTTCTTGTTATAAATTTAACACATTTAATATTTTTGAAAGACTTTCACTGGTATTAGAAAAACCACAGCTTCCGAGTTCAAAAATTTAAACGTTTTCTTAAATATGAAAGTACCTGAATAGCAATTTTTTTTTTAAATTGAACATATCTGTGAAGGGTATTTAAGATTCGGCACAGTCGAATATATCACTTCACTTGTTTTTGTCTGAATACGCTTAGATTCTGGGAGGTTGCTGCGTAATTCGATTCAAATAGAAAACTGTTCGAAATTGTATGCTGTTAACATAATAATTCGAAAGCATTTTCTTTCGAATCGAATTACACAGTAGACCGCCTGAATTACATAGAGGCAAAACTAAACATTTTATGACAATTCCTCGAAAGGGCTGTTACATACTTATCTTATTTTTGTAATTAAACATTTTACACAAAAATTCCATGGTTGACTTCTGATTTGACTCCACGTAATGCGATCCGAATGAAAAACTGAACGCATTTCAGAATAACTCCCAATTAACGATTTCTTGAATTCAAATGTGACGCGCAAAATAGAAAGGGACCTAAGGGTAAGAACCGGTTTTGTGCAGGAGATCCATTTTAAAGATTTAAATACGTGTATCTTTGTTTTACCATCACTTCATAAACCGCGCATATCTCTGGGAGGGAACACTTTTGGGGCATGGGATCCGTCTCATTCCGATGCTCAGATGTTGTGCACATCAAAAAAAAGTGAAAATTGATTTTTTCACCCTTAGCTCCCTTTCTCCATGCGCTGTCACATATATCGAAATTTAGTTCCATTTCCGTACAGAAGCAGTATCACACCAGTACGAAAATATATGACAACCACCCCATCCATATTATTTTCTATAAATTGGCGCAATGTGCGGAAAATTCTAATGAATAATTTTAATTCACAGAAAATGTCAACTTAATGATTGGATGAAACATAAAGAGAAGTGCCTCACAGTCTAGAAACCACGTTGATTCCCTGGATTCACAATATGAAATTTTGTTGGGCAACAATCTATACAGCATATCGAGTTATAAAATATATTATATTAAGTAATTTAATAAAAATTTATTTTGCTTTAACATTAAAATAAAATGTTTTATTACATCTTTTTATACACTTTGTTGTTACTTTGGTGTGTTTTTGATAAAAACAAAAACAAGATGCATCGTTATCATCTTACTGATGAGCCCCGTGTACAAACTTAAGACTACAAGGTTAAAAACTTGTAGTTTTTAGCTGTTTTGTCTGAGGTGCTCCTTGACGACATCCAAAGCCTGGGTTTCTTCACCGAAGTCTTTGATGACTACTACGGAACAGCCGCATACCTTACGGGGCTTGCCTTCTTTGTCGATCTTGCACAAACCAGACCACTCACCGAGTTTCTTGTGGGAATCGACGCGGATTAATGGGATTTGGTGCTCATGACAAAGAGCTGTAACGAGCTTCTTGTAATTGGGTTCGTCAAAAGACTCAGCCAAGATACACAAAACTGCTTGACGTCTATATTAAAATAAAATCTATTAGTTTGATTTTCATTTATAATAGAATATTAAAAACTTACTTATCCAATGCCTTGCAAGCTTGGTGAATGCCATGCACAAGCCCATCGGCAATCAATGATTTCTTCAAAACTTCTTGCAAAGCTTGATTAATATCCATAGCACCACCAACAGCAGGAGCCGCAGAGGGAACATCACTGTTTATAAATAAGATAAATATATTAATGTCTAGTTCAGAAGTTTAAAATCCGATATGTTAAACATTATGTACTTTAAGTTTACTTACACATCAACGTCAGCCATATTTATATGTATTTGTCGTCCTTGCACTGAAATGGTAAGAGATTTCACTTATAGATTTAAAGATGTTCATTATATTTCACAATAAAAAATCTGACGCCGCAATAGAGCCAATTTAGTTGCTTTCATACCTTTTTGACAACCGGAAAGAAAGAAGGTAGTTTTTATGCAAACTTCACTTTATTTTGATTGGAATCGTTAAATATTCGAGCACGTTCAGTGTTTTCGTCAAGTTTACTATAGTTAGAGATGTGTTCAACATTATGCAGAAATGTGTTCAACATCAAGGCGAATTCAAACACATGAATTCGCCTTGCTCTGAACATAAATAGGATTAACCCTTATGTCTGCAGCAAAAAAAAAAAGAACATTATTAGTATTATTCTAAAAATTTAAAACTGAATTGAATACAACATTTCATTGATTGATAAACTTAGTCTCGGTTTACACTATGCAACTTTTGTTGCAGCAATTCTTATTTTGTGTGAGAGTCCTGAAATAGGAATATATACCATTTGTATTTCTTTCTCGCTCTTCCTCACTAAATATCAAGAATTGCTTAGACAAAAATTGCATAGTGTAAACCGGGACTTAATATGGTTATAAATATTTTATAATGGTTTGAAATATATTTCAGACCGTTGTATACCACAAATTTTGATTTTAGTAAAGAGACGACTTTATGTTCCCATGCACCAAAAAGAAAAAGGCTGTTATTATGTTATCTACTATGCACGCCTAACCTAATGTTGAACCCAATACTTGTGCAAAACCGAAAATTATAGCGTATTATAATAAAACAAAAGGGGGAGTAGATAATATGGACAAACTAGAACAAGCCGATGGCCATTGTCACTTTTTAATGCTATTGATATAGTAGCACTAGCATCCTATATTATATATATGGAATTTAAAATATCAATCTAGTGATCGTCGTCGAAAATTCTTAAAAGATCTTAAAAGGTTTGTGTCAAAGAAATACTGTACAAATTTTTTATATACCAAACTTTGAAACTGCAACAGCTGTTCCAAGCCAATCTGCAGTCAACACTCTATTAGTCGACCAATATGTTCAAACTGTTCGATAGATTTACACTAAAATGTTACTTCTCTTTTTGATTTTAACTTATGCAGATTTTTATTTATTCATGCAAAGGTACTAACAGCTTCAAATAATATACTTGTAATGGCCGCTTTCTCATATAAAACCCGTACAGGTACCTGGGTACGTTGCACAGTGGAAAATTTTAGTCCTTTAGTTATTGTTTACAATAACTAAATAATACAGTAAAAAATAAACTTAAAAAACATTCTGTTAGGTATAGTGTAACTTTAAATATTTAAATAATACTTTAACCGTGACATTTTCTTTTTAAAAATCGCTATTTTGTGGTTACTTCATCAGTTTAAGCGTATCTCCATTCAAATCTTTTGCAAGTTTGGCGGATGGTTTTCTTATACTTGTTACATATGGATCAGAGGTGTAAAAAAGTCTGTTGAAGACATCTTCGGTAGTGGCTAATCGCGAACATTTCCGAGAGTGATGTAAACAATAATTTTTGTAGTCTTTATTGCGCGACTGTTGTGAGTCTTCGGACGTTAATACTTTGTGTATTTCTCTCACTTCCAATATAAGTATCAATTATTTGATGCACTGAACACTTAAAATTATTCACTTTTAATTAATGTGATACTGATTTTTAATAATCTCTTCATAAAAAACACAGTATAACCAAAAAACATATATTAATTGTGACTATTTTTAAACTTTCCATCAATAGCCTACTAGTCAACTTTTTTTTATATAACTGAATTTTTTTTCTCAATTTGTTAATTTTTTTTTTACATTTAGCAAAAAAAAAAAAAAAAATTAGATAACAATGCAAAGCTACTTTAACAAAAATCATTTGTTTAGTTCTCTAAGTAACTGTGTTTTTTAACATTATTGAATGTAACTTCTGTTTAGGCACGAATATGCAGCTAATATTTTTATAGTATTTTATTAATATATTAAGCTTTAAATTTTTTACATATGAGCGCAGGGCTAAGCAGAGCTCCTAATTAAAAGCCTTACCGAAGTTTTTACATGCAGTCAAAACAACATTACATCAATCAGGAGCTAAAATTTCAAATGTTTTCACTAAAACCTGATCCACTATTTATAAAATAGGAATCTACATCAAATCACCTTTCCAATTAGGTATATAACTCCCTAGGGTGCTGTTGGCTGAAGTAGTAGAACACGAGACTATGAAGCGGAGGGTCGTGAGTTCGAGCCCGCGCTGAGTCATGAAATATTGTGTTGAATTTTTCTGATCAGCATTAGTTCGTGGTTGTGTTAGTTGTTGCCTGCTTGTTTCAATGATGAAGGCATAGTCACTGGTCACTGAACATAATTGGCGGCGACTGACACTATCATGTACTAAAAAGCAGACTAACAGCACCCACCTTCGTCGGCCCTGTAGCAAAAATTAGCCGGCGAAGTAAAAGGTTGAAATAGCTACAAAAAAAACTGTCTATCTTCTCATCTTTCCCCTTAATACTATCCCGTCGTTTTCAGTTCCGGCGCAATGCATTGCATATGTAGGGGTCATCCCCTGAGTGCTGGTCCTACTCCTAAAAAAAAAAAAAAAAAAAAAAAAACTGTGCACTGAGTGGACCAATTTTAAAAAGCAGGGCCAAATACGAATTCGCAAAAATGCACCCACCTGGAAAAACATTTTATGCCAGTGATGGGTGGCTAGCAAATTTTAGGAGGTACGGTATTCGCAATCTAAAAATTTGTGACGAAATCCTTTCAAGTGAAACCTCAGGTGTTACACCTTTTATTCATAATTTAAGAGCAAAAATCAATGAAATGAAGTTATCCGATTCACAACTTTACAACGCAGATGAAACTGGACTTTTTTTTATCGTTTTTTGCCTGATAAAACATTTGTGGCTGCAAGCGAAAAGACAGCACCGGGCCGAAAAATTGGAAAGGAAAGAATAACTGTTTTGTTGTGTGCGAACGCAGATGGTTCGCACAAATTGAAACCGTTGGTAATTGGTAAATCTTCAAATCCTCGTTGTTTTGAAGGATTTGAAAACCCATTGGAGTACACAAATTCGAAGAAGTCGTGGATGACCTCAGAGTTATTTTTCAACTGGTTTCATCATTCTTTTATAAAGCAGGTGAACTTAATTTTTAAAATTTACATTAACGTGTTTAGGTTTATGCAGGAACAATTTTACAGGTTCGGAAATTTTCGGCTGATAATAATTTACCACCAAAGGCATTGTTGCTGATTGATAACTGTACTGGCCATAAGCCAATTGATATGTTACAATCTGATGATGGACAAATTGCAGCAATGCTTTTACCACCTAACATAACTGCGGTTTTGCAACAAATGGATCAAAATTCAATAAGACTGGTCAAGTTAGGATATCGATCTAATTTGTTGTGCAACATTGTCGCGCAAGAAACCGTTCCGGTGGAAAATATTTTGAAGGCACATACAATCCGTGATGCTGTTTTGATACCAAAAGTAGTGTGGAATGAACTACCTCGAGAAGTCCTGACAAAAGCATGGAAAAAAGTGGGATGACGATCAGTATGAGAGCGAAGACGAAATTCCTCTCTCTGAAATGATTCTATCAAATAGTCCATACAACGATACACTTCGCGAAGTTCAATTGTTGATATCAAAGGTTGGGGATAATGTTGACATCGGCATTAATGAAATCATAAATTGGAACAATGATGAAATTTCAGAAAATAACGATGATTCCGAAGTTACCGATAATAAAAACGACGTGTCAATTATCGAGTAAGTTTCTCGAAAGCAGTTGGAAGCATCAATAACGTTATAAAATGGTTTGAAAGCAACAGGGATGCAAATCAAGTGGCAGACCTAGTCAATATGCGCACGAAAATGATCAACATTTATTATACAAGAGAAAAGAAACAAACAAGCCTTGACTGCTTCTTTAAACGACTATAAATTAATATTTTTTACGCTGAGCACGACTGTGAAATTTAATAAACAGTACACATTAAACGTAAGTTTCTTAATTGTAATAATGAAAACTATTTAAACCTTTTAATAATAAATAATAAAAAACATAACATTTTGTATATAAAAAAAGTTGTGTTATTACATACTTTATTTATTCCTTTTTTCGACTAAAAAAACGCGCTTAGAAAAGTTTAAAGTTCAGAAAAGTTGATACCCCTTGGAACATTTTGGTTAACTTTTTTAAGATTCTACTGTATATACATACATATATATATATATATATATATATATATATATATATATATATGTATATATATATTAGGGTGCGCCTTATATGTATGGGACAATTTTTTTTTTAACAGATTAGATCGTAACTCCACCCAAGAATGTTCTACGTATTAAAAAAATGCATTGTGTAAAATTATAAGCAGATTGTAATACAGGAAGGCGTGCCGTATCCGCCCACAAGTTGGCTATATATGCTAAATTCATATGAAATAAGTTAAGATGTTAATTTGCGGGTCATTTAATAAAACACTGGTAAATTTGATATAAACTATAATTAATTTATTCGACCTGAATCTTTTTCCGTTTACAAAATAATAATAATGAGGAAAAATGTTTAGCAATACTTTAAAAATATATATTATGATTTAAAGAATATCGTGATTTTAACAGCAAATGTAATATATCGTTTGTGAGCTCAGACAACAACTGAAAAATATGTGGTCAGTTAACTCCGGCATCTTTTGAAGTTCAATAACGCCCAGTTGTGTAGTATCGCTTCAATTGCTAAACAAAACGGTGAATTCCCGAATAAAAGCAAACGCACTTCAATTAAATAATATTTGTATGGAATGGGCGTAAGTACATATACAAGTGAAAAAATAAGTGTTATTAAAAGAAATAAAGCGATAAAACAATCAAGTTTGTAAAATAATATCAAAAATAAATATGAACACAAGACGACAGGAGCAGTTGTACCTTCTCGGTTATGATGCCTGCCAAATAATCGGTACCAAATTGCCTTCAAATGGTCAAGTTTTGCGTGTTTTATTTTACAATATGCGAAAAGTAAAACTAGACTTGCGTGCTAGTGCTTCCCTTGTAGTGAAATAGGTAGAAGTTTTATGGAACAATGCACGAATACCACTTAGAACTTTTGACAAATGTGTCTCAAAAGTTGAAGGTTTGTATTTAGAATGGAGGAACTTGCAAAAAAGTTCGAAACGCCGGACATTACTCCAGGAAAAACGCGAAAAAGACTTCGTAAATAAATTTGATTTGTTTCATGTTGCACATGCCGATTCATTGGATATTATCACTCTGGCAGAAGATAAGCTTTTTTTAACAAATCAAAGAAAACAGGGAAGACCTGGTGCAATGATAGGTTGTGACTGCAACTTGGCGAAAAAAGAAAAGGCAAAATCGCTTAGGGAATAGAAACAAGTAAAAACGTTATATTCGACCGGGTCGAATCTTAAATACCCTCCAAATATTTAGTAAGTGAATTTGATATGTTTAACTTGGTGGGACAGAGTTCCTTTATATAATATCGTACGTCAACGCCCACTAAAGGGGGCGGGATTCAAATATATACAATATCATGTTTTCCACAGACGAACGCATGGGCATTGCTAGACCGTCTTAGACTTCATCACAATTCTCTTTGGAGGGTATAAAAACTGTATTTTGGCGGGGTCGCTCTGGCAAGGGCTGTGGGGAAAACATTTCACCTTTGTCATAAAACTCTAAAAATAAATGCTTGGGATAAGGCAGAAATCGGCAGTCATAAAACTCTAAAGATAAATGCTTGGGATGATTATATACAAAATTTAAAAAACATTTTTTTTTGGTAGGGTCATTTTGGGGGCAAAAGGGGGGGGGTGGTAGGGCAGAAATCGGCAGTGATAAAACTCTAATGATAAATGCTTGGGATGATTAAATACAAAATTTAAAAAAAAAAATTTTTTGGTAGGGTCATTTAGGGAACAAAGGAAGAGTTGGGGGGGGGGAGGTAGGGCAGAAATCGGCAGTCATAAAACTCTAAAGATAAATGCTTGGGATGATTATATATAAAATTTAAAAAAAAAATTTTTTTTTGGTAGGGTCACTTAGGGAGCGAAGGGGAAGGAGGGGGTAGGGCAGAGTAGTACCAGGTTTCGTCTCAGCTTCGTCATTAAAGCTTAAAAGTGTTATTTTTAAGGAATGTAGGCTTAAGTAAAACAATTTGTTAAATTTTTATGCTATTTTTGCCTATAAATTTTTTTTGGTAGGGTCATTTTAGGGGGCAAAGGAAGAAGGGGAGGCGGGCTGGGGCAGAAATCGGCAGTCATAAAATTCTAAAGATAAATGCTTGGGATGATTACATACAAAATTTAAAAACTTTTTTTTTTGTAGGCTCATTTTGGTGGCAAAGGAAGAGGGGGGGGGGGGGGGTAGGGCAGAAATCGGCAGTCATAAAACTCTAAAGATATATGCTTGGGATGATTATATACAAAATTTAAAAAAAAAAATTTTTTTTTTGGTAGGGTCATTTAGGGGGCAAAGGAAGAGGTGGGGGGGGTAGGTAGGGCAGAAATCGGCAGTCATAAAACCCTAAAGATAAATGCTTGGGATGATTATATACAAAATTTAAAAAAAAAATTTTTTTTTGTAGGGTCATTTAGGGGGCGAAGGGGAAGGAGGGGGTAGGGCATAGTAGTACCAGGTTTCGTCTCAGCTTCGTCATTAAAGCTTAAAAGTGTTATTTTTAAGGCATGTAGGCATAAGTAAAACAATTTGTTAAATTTTTATGCTATTTTTGCCTATAATAACGCCCACTAAAGTGGGCGGGATCAAAAAATATTTTTATTTTATTTAATGGCTCCAAGTTTAAGGCGTTGGACCGTATTTGACATAAAAATATATCATTTGCTTAACAAAATAACCAAAAAACTTTAAAAATTATGTTGTTTTTTCTGGGTTGGTTTAGTTCTTCTTAGGGGAACTTTTTTTCCTCTTGCCCGATTTAGCCCATCTTCGAACTTAACCTGCTCTAAGTTTTAAAATATATTTATGCCAAATTTCAAGAGTCTAGCTCTTTTCGTTTGGACTGTATCGTGATTTCCACAGACGGACGGACGGACGGACGGACATGCTCAGTTGGTCTTAGATTTCATCACTGATCAAGAATATATATACTTTATGGGGTCTGAGATGGATATTTCGATGCGTTACAAACGGAATGACAAAGTGAATATACCCTCCAAATTCTTTTTTGGAGGGTATAAAAACAACGTTTCCACGAGAAACATACAGTCGTATTGCAAGGTAAATATTGAAGTGTAGTGCGATTTCAATCATGTCTTCACTTGCAAGTCCTCAGTTTGAATCTATTATATTGTTACGTTTTTAGACCTTTTCGTAAAAACGCTTTTTATTTAACCTTCAAGGATTCGTTTAATTGCATCAAATTAAAACACAGACAATTACTTTTAGAAATATAATGCGGCAACACTTTATTTACTACTTTATTAACACGAGTATTTGTACTACTAAACACTTAGCGATGTAAACACGTCTAGATTTAAAATCACACTGATCCCGCTGATTACTGGCAGCGACTTTATATAGCAAAATGACATCGTCTGGTAACTTCGCGAAGCATCTGGTCATGGTTGTTGTTGGTTGTGCTTTACTTAACGTGTAGCTATATACGTGTGTTTGTTTATATGACAATGCTGTCTTGTGTGTTTTGTTTATTGTAACTATGTATGGTTGTATGCATGAGTGTTCTGTGTGTTGCGCAGTTTTGTTTCTTCTTGTACTATGTGGGTATGTTTATGTGCATATTTGTGTGTATGTTGCTGTATATATTGGTGTACATGTTTAGCTTTTGTTAGCAGCGAATACTTGCGTACAAGATCATTAAGAATAACATCATCATCTCTTAGCATTGAAGTTGCTAGGTTTTTCGTTGTTGTTATTTACACTTATTATTGCACAGCCTCGAATGATCTTGTATATTCTCGACGATGTATCCGGAATATTCCATTTCCGTTAATTCAAATATTATCTGCATTGTGTTGACCAGGGTTGTAACATTTTGACAACTAGAGATGAGTTGGCAGTGCTGCCAAGTACATATAGCCACATTGTCGTTATATTTAAATCTACTTTTGAACTTTGTAACAATATTATTCTGCAATATTTCTTATACAATTTTATAGATCAATGTGAAGCCGTCCAATGGCAATCAAGTGATGAAGAGACTATTGAAGATTGTGAAGTGCAACAAATTCCAGAGTCAGCATATGAAGTAGGTCCTAGTACTTCAAGAAAAAAACGAGGGAGACATAATTTTATCACACCAAAGCTTGTGTCAGTATTAGATAGGTGTAAAGTAAGTGACCGTGACGCCGTTCGAATCCTTATAGCAACTGCGCAAGCATTGCAACATAACGTTAGCGATTTAATTATAAATTGCACTTCAATTCGCCGATCGCGTACAAAGTTTCGATTTGATGCAGGAAATAGAATCCGCGAAACATTTAAAAACAAAGAAATTAAGGCGGTGACTGTTCACTGGGATTGTAAAATGTTGCCATCATTGATGGGTAGTGAACACGTCGATCGTCTGCCTGTAGTTGTATCTTTTAATGGAACAGATCAGCTACTCGTCATCCCAGCGATAACTTCAGGTACGGGAAGACAGCAAGCAACGGCTGTCTTTGACTTACTCAAAGAATGGGATCTCGATGAAAAAGTGGAAGCCCTGTGCTGCGATACCACCGCATCAAACACAGGACGAATACAAGGCGCATGTGTGCTTTTAGAACAAACACTAAACAAAGATCTTCTGTATTATCCAGGTCGTCATCACATATTTGAAATACTTTTACGGAGTGTATTTGATGCAAAAATATCAACATCTTCGGGTCCTAGTGTCAAAATATTTCATAGATTTAGAGATGCCTGGACTAAAATAGACAAAAGTAATTTTAAGTCTGGAGTTGAAGACTTACATGTGAAAAATGTTATTGGGGATACAAGGGAGATACAAGAGTTTACATTAAAGAGTTTAAAAGATATGCAACCACGGGAAGATTACAAAGAGCTTCTCCAATTGGCGGTAATTTTCGTAGGCGGGTTACTTCCAAATTTTTCATTTCGAAAGCCTGGAGCGTTCCACCATGCACGTTGGATGTCCAAAGCAATATATAGCTTAAAAATTTACTTATTTCGGAACCAGTTCATTTTGGCTGACTGTGAGTTGAATGGAATTAGAGATATATGTGTTTTTATTATAAAAATATATTTAAAAGTTTGGATCAAAGCTGCCATTGCCGCAGAAGCTCCTAACCAAGATTTGACATTGCTAAAAAGTTTATATCTTTACAATTTAGTTGATGAAAATTTAAGTCGGGAGTTAATTCGAAAATTCTGCAATCATTTATGGTACCTATCGCCAGAAATAGTAGCGCTTTCATTTTATGATACTCAAATTTCAAACAAGTCAAAACGACTCATGGTTGCAGCGCTAGATCGAGCCCATGAAGATGACAACAAAAAAATTACAATTCTTCCTCATTACATAGAGCAGTACGTTAATAAAAATATTGAAGATTTTATCTCGCAAAAAACTTTAAATTTTTTCAGCCGATATTGTATCCCAACGGATTTTTTGAAGAAAGATCCTAGGGAATGGGAAAACGATAAATCGTATAAAATTGGCTTGGAAATGGTTGGTAAATTGAAAGTTGTCAATGATACTGCAGAAAGGGCTGTAAAGCTTATGGAAGAATACAATCAAGTTTTGTCGCGTGATAAAAAGGAGAAACAGTTCATAATGCAAATTACCTGTGTGAAGTTAAATTTCGAAATATAAACCCTAGACACAAACCAATTACGTTAACAGAGCTCTGTTAGCATGTTAACATAGCTCTGTTAAGCATGAAAATTTTGAGTGTTTGTATTCCAAATGGAATACTGGCCACATTTCTGGACCAACCTCGAAAAAAATAAACGGAACAGACAACCATGTCCTTAGCTGTCATTATGTACTAATACTTTGGTATAAATATGCCGATAAGCTATGATTTTTCGTATACAAAAATGATCAAATTCTAGACAGGATAAGTCAGGATCCTGGAAAAATGGTGACATGTGGGCGACTAGAGTTTGTTTTGTTTTGTAGCTCTTGTGGTCCTCTATCACCTCCAATGGCCATAACCCTTAACAGTTGGATTTTTAATGGAGAAATATGGATTTTAGTGAAATTTCGTACTTGGAATTTCTTTAGAGGATGAATTTCTAGAAAACGGTGACATGTGGGCGACTAGAGTTTGTTTTGTTTTGTAGCTCTTGTGGTCCTCTATCACCTCCAATGGCCATAACCCTTAACAGTTGGATTTTTAATGGAGAAATATGGATTTTAGTGAAATTTCATATATGGAATTTCTGTAGAGGATGAATTTCTAGAAAACGGTGACATGTGGGCGACTAGAGTTTGTTTTGTTTTGTAGCTCTTGTGGTCCTCTATCACGTCCAATGGCCATAACCCTTAACAATTGGATTTTTAATGGAGAAATATGGATTTTAGTGAAATTTCGTACTTGGAATTTCTTTAGAGGATGCATTTCTAGAAAACGGTGACATGTGGGCGACTAGAGTTTGTTTTGTTTTGTAGCTCTTGTGGTCCTCTATCACCTCCAATGGCCATAACCCTTAACAGTTGGATTTTTAATGGAGAAATATGGATTTTAGTGAAATTTCGTACTTGGAATTTCTTTAGAGGATGCATTTCTAGAAAACGGTGACATGTGGGCGACTAGAGTTTGTTTTGTTTTGTAGCTCTTGTGGTCCTCTATCACCTCCAATGGCCATAACCCTTAACAGTTGGATTTTTAATGGAGAAATATGGATTTTAGTGAAATTTCATATATGGAATTTCTGTAGAGGATGAATCTCTAGAAAACGGTGACATGTGGGCGACTAGAGTTTGTTTTGTTTTGTAGCTCTTGTGGTCCTCTATCACGTCCAATGGCCATAACCCTTAACAGTTGGATTTTTAATACAGAAATATGGATTGTAGTAAAGTTTCATATATGGAATTTGGGGAATTTTCCATTAAGTTGAATACGTCTAATTAAGCAGAATACTGTTGCGTATTTATTCCAGTACAAGTCCATAACATGAGAGAAGGACAAAAAATGTTAATCTCTTTCTCTGGATTTGCTAAGGTATGAGCAAGTTAAAATTTCATGTTGTTAACATACAAACGTACATGCTATATGTTAACATGCTGTACAGACATACTCTTTGTCTGTAAAGAGTTGTTTTGTTTATAAAAATTCTATAGTCTAATTGTTGCTAAGGCGAAAATCTATGAAACGTTTTAAACGGTATGACCATTTTAGATTTCCAAAAATTTTCTTCAGCAGGGGATAGAAGAGATTGGTGAAGACAGAGAGGTACTGGTTCAAAAACGAAATAAGGTTAATTGTTTATTTTACAATAAAATTTTTATATGTCACAATAAAAACAGTGAACATTTTTATTCAGTATAAAATATATACATCGCAGTCTAGAAACTGATGTAATATCACAGTTGGTAGATATGCTTTATTATATCATTTTCCTGCAAAAATTTTGATCTAGGTCTCTATGGAAATATGTAAAATTGATATGTTGTGTAAAAACATTAAGTTGCGAAACATTAAGAATTAAAAAAATTAATGTAAAATCAAAAAATGTTAATCAATCATGTTATGAAATGATCCAAGTTGCCTATATTTTAGACGGCTCTCGAGTTTAGAAGAAATGCATGGCGGCTCATTCAATTTAAGTTTGGTTCAATTGATCATATTGAAATATGAGTCACTGTCGAATTTTATGATATTATGAACTTGTGGACCGAGCATTTGACAAATGCATACCGTTGCTGCACGGTAAAATCTTAGCATAGCCAAGCGGATCTTGGTCTGTTATCATCGATAACAAAACATTCTCGGGGTTTAAAAAAGTAGGTGGTAGGAACTAAGATCTGGTGGGTAAATACAATAACGGTATATTTGAGGCCAATGACTACTAAAGCAAAATATTGGCTCAAGACAAAAACATCGACATATCACTCTTTGAGATCCGACTATATATCTAGAAAATATAATGAAAAATGTATTTTGGCAGCCCCTACTTTTGGAAAAAAAATTTTTTTTTCGAAATCACCTTGCAACAATATTCGGTGGTGTACGGCGAAAATTTTTTTTCGAGACGCTCTAATGTACATATTTACAATAATCATATTTGTCAAAATTTTTATAATACCTTTTATACAAAAGAAAATGTATATTAATTATGCTATTAATGTAATGAAAAACTTTCAAAAAACATTACTTTTTAAATGACAAAGATGTGATCAACGCTACAGCGAGAGAGAAATTGTTAATTTGATAGTTCGTCGCCACAACGGTCACCCTGGTTCGAAATGGCCGTTAATTTTTTTTATTGCTCATACCTTAGCAAATCTAGAGAAAGAGATTAACATTTTTTGTCCTTCTCTCATGTTATGGACTTGTACTGGTATAAATACGCAACAGTATTCTGCTTAATTAGACGCATTCAACTTAATGGAAAATTCCCCAAATTCCATATATGAAACTTTACTACAATCCATATTTCTGTATTAAAAATCCAACTGTTAAGGGTTATGGCCATTGGACGTGATAGAGGACCACAAGAGCTACAAAACAAAACAAACTCTAGTCGCCCACATGTCACCGTTTTCTAGAAATTCATCCTCTACAGAAATTCCATATATGAAATTTCACTAAAATCCATATTTCTCCATTAAAAATCCAACTGTTAAGGGTTATGGCCATTGGAGGTGATAGAGGACCACAAGAGCTACAAAACAAAACAAACTCTAGTCGCCCACATGTCACCGTTTTCTAGAAATTCATCCTCTAAAGAAATTCCAAGTATGAAATTTCACTAAAATCCATATTTCTCCATTAAAAATCCAACTGTTAAGGGTTATGCCCATTGGAGGTGATAGAGGACCACAAGAGCTACAAAACAAAACAAACTCTAGTCGCCCACATGTCACCGTTTTCTAGAAATTCATCCTCTAAAGAAATTCCAAGTATGAAATTTCACTAAACTCCATATTTCTCCATTAAAAATCCAACTGTTAAGGGTTATGGCCATTGGAGGTGATAGAGGACCACAAGAGCTACAAAACAAAACAAACTCTAGTCGCCCACATGTCACCGTTTTCTAGAAATGCATCCTCTAAAGAAATTCCAAGTACGAAATTTCACTAAAATCCATATTTCTCCATTAAAAATCCAATTGTTAAGGGTTATGACCATTGGAGGTGATAGAGGACCACAAGAGCTACAAAACAAAACAAACTCTAGTCGCCCACATGTCACCATTTTTCCAGGATCCTGACTTATCCTGTCTAGAATTTGATCATTTTTGTATACGAAAAATCATAGCTTATCGGCATATTTATACCAAAGTATTAGTACATAATGACAGCTAAGGACATGGTTGTCTGTTCCGTTTATTTTTTTCGAGGTTGGTCCAGAAATGTGGCCAGTATTCCATTTGGAACACAAACACTCAGAATTTTCATGCTTAACAGAGCTATGTTAACATGCTAACAGAGCTCTGTTAACGTAATTGGTTTGTGTCTAGGGTTTTATATTTCGAAATTTAACTTCACACAGGTATGCAAATTGTAGCTGATTATAGGAAACAATATCCAAATGCAAACAAATCGGTTTTATTAAGCATATGAAATAACTTAAATTAATATATTTAAGTACGAAATTAAATTCAAAAAATAAATAATTTTTTAAATTATGTATGAATTTTTATTAGTCGAACTTTGTAACGTAAATTGTTAATTTTGGGCTTAAGTTGGAATCTGCATGACTGCAAATGATTTTTTATTATTTTATTAATAAATGAATTTGTTCAAATTCTATTATTATTTTTTATATTAAGATTGGAATATTAAGAATATTTTCAATAATCATCAAACCAGCAGAACGGATCAGTACTGATTTCGAGGCCGCTACGCCATCTCATCAGCGTTCTTTGTTCAATTTTTCCACTTTTGCAAGTGGTGCTAGTTAGTAGGAATATCAACTATTTAACCAATATTTTAACGAAAATTGAATATGAGAAGTTATCACATTCATATTTTTAAGTTATTACCTTTTTGGTTAGTACGAAATTCCCCAACCCTGACGATTAATATTCCCAATATTCCATGTATCTCTTTCGCTTTTTCCAGAGCCATCGGCTGCTGATTGCTAAAGCTTCTTTGTTATTTATGTTCAAGTAATTGAAAGAGATACATGGAATATTGGGAATATTAATCGTCAGGGTTGGGGAATTTCGTACTAACCAAAAAGGTAATAACTTAAAAATATGAATGTGATAACTTCTCATATTCAATTTTCGTTAAAATATTGGTTAAATAGTTGATATTCCTACTAACTAGCACCACTTGCAAAAGTGGAAAAATTGAACAAAGAACGCTGATTAGATGGCGTAGCGGCCTCGAAATCAGTACTGATCCGTTCTGCTGGTTTGATGATTATTGAAAATATTCTTAATATTCCAATCTTAATATAAAAAATAATAAATAGAATTTGAACAAATTCATTTATTAATAAAATAATAAAAAATCATTTGCAGTCATGCAGATTCCAACTTAAGCCCAAAATTAACAA